>JANBPO010004115.1:2809201-3268916 GCA_024336825.1 Amorphophallus titanum
CCGGCCCGCCCGGCACGCCGAAACCGTGATCGAGCCCCGGTGCCGAGAGCGCCGTGCCGAGCCCGGCGAATTCGCCGCTCACCGTGCCCGCCATGGACAGCGCGCCGCAGAGCTGGGTGTCGCCGCGCGCCATCAAGTGGCGGGCGAGCCAGCCGGTGCCGACATGGGCGAGATCCTGCGGATCGCCGACGCCGCGCTGGATCATGTCGGTGGCGACGAAATGGCTCCGGTTCTTGTTGGTGACGCCGGCCGCATGGACGAAGGCGAGCTGGCCCTGGCGATAGATTTCGGCAAGGCCGGCCGCCTCGGGATGCAGCCGGAAGTCGATCCCGGGATCCGGGCCGTTGGCGAGCGAAAAGCCCGCCCCCTGTCCGCTATCGGCTACGCGCATGTCGGCGGCCCGGGCCGCGACGAAGAACGGGTCGTTCGCCGGCGAGATCAGGTTCAGCCCGTCGCAGCCGCCGCGCAGATGCAGCACGACCAGGATCATCGGATCGGCGCCGGTAGCGGCGAAGGCGAGCCGGCTGACGCCCGCCGCCGGCAAGCCGGCGATGAGCGCCGTCGCGGCGGTGCTGCGGAAGAGATCGCGGCGGGTCAGCATGCTCATGGCTCGTCTCCTCCTCACGCCGTCTGGAAGCTGGGCGCCAGCGCGCAGCGGCCGGCCACCATCGCCAGGCGCCTCGCCGTTCCGGGATCGCCCGTCCGGCCGATCGGCCGGTCCGGCGGCCAGGGCAGCGTCGCCGCGACCGCCATCGCCTCCGCCGGATCGGCCGCACCGCCGAAACCGGCCAGCCAGTGGCCGACCGCCTGCGCCGCCGTGGCACCGTCCAGCCCGGCGAGCGCTTCCGACGGGATCTCGCCATTGCCCCAGCGATTGGCCGCCAGGCCCAGCACCAGCGTCCAGCTCTGACGCAGACCGTTCGCGCTCAGCAGCAGCGTGTCGTCATCCGGATAGCCGTCGGGCGTCGGCCAGCCGAACAGGCGCTGGCCGGCCTGGGCGAGCGCCTGATCCAGCGCCGGCGTCGGCGCGAAATCGATCCCCGTCGCGCGCAGGAAGCCCGTCGCGACCGCGAAGGGGCGCCGCATCTTGGGCTGCGATCTGTGATCGATCCCACCCACCCCCACCAAAACCAACCCCCCTCGTCTGTGTTTCCAACCAGCATCAAGCCACTTTGATCCAATCATGAATTCTATGAAAAGTAGTGCAACAAAAAGTTGAGAAGCTTGTGAAAAGGGAATTCATCTTTTGATACAAAATATATACATGAATGAGTCCTGGCAGTAGGTACACAAAGAATGAAAAAGAATAGATTCCTATACCCAATTCTCTACCAAAGGAAGAATAGAACAGAGGGCTTAGCGAAGAAGAGGAAGAAGGCTCAATTAATACTAATACACATACCAGAACTTATCCTCAGCATGTACACATGGTACGCATATTAGATGTACATATAGAGATATATATACTTGCAAGACCTCATCCTCTCAAAATGTAGACTTCACAGACAGGACACCCGGAACCTCCCAAAACTTGAGACGTATGGAGCTTGTAAAGGTGGTGGGGAGGGAAGGGTGTTGCAGCACCTCATCAGATGGGTCAGCCACAAAGGTGCTCCAGTTCTTCTTTGTGGGATCATCCCCCGGTGGTGCTGCTGTTCTTCTGTAGATCATCCCCTCCTGGTGCTGTTACACATGCATTCAGGGACAGGGTAGGCAGTGACATCTCTGCCAATCTTATCCGTCCTGATATCCGGCTGTCCCAGCGACCCCTGGTGCAGGCCCTTGATGATCCTGTTGAAATCGGATTCGGGGAGTGAAGTGTCCAGGAAGTATTGGAGCATCTGCCGCTTGTTGGGCGTTATGAATTTCCTGTGCCCCGCATAGGCCCTGTGTCCCTGCATTGATACAACCACAGATTTAAATGCCCAGTCCTGGAGGAAAACAGAGGCTGCAGAGTGGTAGAGCTGCCATTCATCAAGCTGCTACCTGAATGGTGTGGCCCATGTTGCCCCCATGAGACGGCATGAACACGTCGCTGTTCTCGGAGACGATGTAGTCGATGGCAGCCAGGAGGGAGGACCGGTTTGCGAATGGCTCAAGCTCGCCTGGCAAGGAGAGGTTGTACTTGTTGTACAGGAAAGGGAACTCCTTCACTAGAGGCTGCAAGGCCGCCGCTCCACCAAAAGGCTCCCCCCCTGCCCAGTATATCTTCGCATTCCTTGGAGCTCCGAGCGCTCTGAGCAGCCTACGCACCAGCAACACAGGAAGACCACATTTGGATCAGAAAGATGACCAATAGAACACTGATCAAGTGCAGGGATCCCTGGAAATGGCGTTCAAAATCCTACCTTGTGACCTCCACGGCGTTGAGTGGGCAGAGACCGGCGACCTTGCGCTCATGGTAGGTCATGTTGGACCTTCCGGTGAGGAGCTCCGGCCGGCGCTTCCTCTCTTCGTGTACGATCTCGTCGTGGTCGTGGCTCAGGCCTGGGAGGCAACCCGTCCTCACCCAGACGTCCTCCTCCATCCGCAGATGCAATGCAAGGTACGGGCCCTTGCTCCGCATCCTCACCGCGAACTTGTTGCCCAGTTCCTGAATGGGGGCGGAGAACCTCAAGGCATGAAACGCAACCTGAGACGAACAAAACAACAGGTGAGCTCAGGGAGTTCAGCAGCTTCCTTCGTGGGCGTTCTACACAAGAATCTATGCATCCATGGAAGGAAGATAGACGGTAACCTTGCAGCGGAGCTTCTGGAGATCGGGCGGGAGGTCCTTGGAGAGGCGGGAGTCGAGGCCGCGCAGAAGCAACACGCCTTCTTTGTTGAGCCGCCGGAGGTACCTGGTACGGATCCAGCGGGCGGAAACGTGGAGCGGGGTTCGCTTCTCCTCGACGGGCCTCGTCATCAGGTGGGTCGACGGCAGCGACGACACCACCCTCACGTCGTCCGCCAGCACCTGCTTGAAGTGCTCCAGGTCGAAGATATCGGAGAACTCACTGCGCAAGAACACAACAGAGATCAGCATTAGCCGAGAGAACAGGATTAACCCAAAAAGAGGGAAACCAAAATAACTTTGCCCAGAGATTGCACGGGGAACAACCCCAGCCGCTCAGAATTTCTCGAGGATTACGCATTAAACAAGTGCACGGTACGTGTTTATTCGCGTGATGCCTAATCAATCTCCACCCACCGGTGGTGCCCGCACAACAGACGGAACGGAACCCGGAGAACAGGAGAGAGATTGGAAAAGACAGAGCCTTTTTTCGACCTCCCAAGCCAAGTGCCGCCCCCGCGAGAGAGCCAAGCACGGCTGTAGAAGTGGCCGATGAACGCCAGGCCACCCAAAGAGGAACCAAGACACGGGGCCATTTGGAGCTCGGCTACAGGACGATCACTCTGTTACAAAAGTTATCCCGGCTTCAAAATTTCTCAAACCCTTCGAGGAGGGAAAAAAAGGGTTCCCCCCCACCCCGGCCTCGGATTCCACGTACGGCGGAGGGACGCCAGCGACCCGTACGGCGCTGCCAGCTCCCCGGTCCCCCCACTTTACAGCCATTTGATTTGAATCATACAGTTGTGAACTGTACTTTGCAGCCCACACATCATAATGGCGGAGCTGCTGCAATCTCTACCCCTCTCCTCACCCTCTCCTCCTTCCCAGCTACCCGTTTGAGGAAGGGTTTAAGGGGATACTAATTGCGGCATCGAAAGCTCTAATCTTTCTGCACATAACGGAAAAGAACGTTGGGTGGCCTATTAACTGCCGTGTTTAACGCCGCTGGAGCATGTGTTTTCGAATGGGGCAGCGGAAGAAATGGGGAAGAACATGCATTGGAAATGTCAACTACACTCCAGAGATCAGAGGGCGTTGTGCTCACGGTTCCTCACCTTTCGTCTCCCCAGATGACGTTAACTTGGAGGATGGGGACCACGAGGGCGGCCCCGAGGATCCTAGCGATGACAACCGCGTCGACGATCTGGTTCCGCTGCTGGTTGAGACCCCCGGAAACCACCACCATGAGGTACTTCCTCCGGTCCTTCTTGATCACCCCGGTCGCCGCCTTATACTCGCGGCTGAAGTCCAGGCACGGCCGGTACCCCATCCCGTCCGGCTGCTTCCAGAACTCGTCCTCCAACCCGCCTGCATCGCCGCCGCCGGCGCTCCACGTCGGGAGGAGCGAATCGACGGGCGAGACATAGGACGACGGCAACGGCGGCCGAAGCCGGGACAGAGAGACGGCTTCTTGATCGCGCGTGGAGCAGGGGATCGGGGAGAAGGGGAGGAGGGGGTCGAGGCGGAGCCCGAGCTTCAGGGTCCAGAGGAACGCCAGGAGGCAGAGGAAGAGGAGGAGGAGCCTGGGGTTCCTGGCGGCGGCCAGGAGCCGGTTGCCGGACCGGGAGCTCTTCTTGGGGGAGACAAGGAGGTTCTGCAGGGAGGAAGACGACAGGGAGTGGATGATCTGCGACGGCACCGATATGTAAGACAGCTTGTTCTTCGACTTCGCCATTAGAGACCCCGGAGAGATAGAGAGAGAAAGAAGAGAGGAGAAGAACTGGAAGAAGGCCCGGTTGGACTCTCTCTATCTCTCTCTCACCATTTGTTGTTGTTGCAGAGGGGAGGGGGTAAAGAGAAATATAAGTGCCGGGTCAGACGGCGGCGGGGAACGCGAAAATACGGACGTCGGGACGTGCTGTAAGTGGGCGACCAGGCGAGGACTTTAATAAGAACACGCTTAATTAATTAGTCGAGGAATGCGAGAACGACTGTGTCCAAGGTGCCTCGGCCACGGAAGCTAGTGGGAACTCCAACATTGGATTTTTCATAAATAAATTATTACTATTATTATTATAAGTAAATTCATAAATAAATTATTTTTGAAAATGTATTAAAAATCGTATCATTGTTTTCTTTTCCCTCTTTTTTTATATTGAAATGAGAGAGGGGGGCTATAATCCGGTAGCCCAGGGGCGCCGGATCACCCGCCCCCTTCCTCTTTTTTTATCTTTTCCTTTTTTTCTTTTTTTTTTAGAATGGGGAGGGTGATTCGGCAGGGTGTACTGCCACCGGATCACTTCCTCATTCCTTTTTTTGTTTGAGAGTGAAGGGGGTGATCCAGCATGATGCAGTGCTGCCGGATCACCCCTCCTATCTCATTTTCTTTTCTTTCCTTTTTTTTTGACCCGCGCAAGACTCGGTCGACCAAAGAAGGGAGGCCGGTCGACCAAATTCCCTCACTGCGTTGACGCGGGGGGGAGAGCTACGTCGACCCTGTGCTACGCTGCATAGGCAGAGGGCCAAGGCTATGTCGACCCAACAAAGGGTTGTGTCGATGCAGCTCTCAACAGGTGAACAGAGACCTTCCTCTTGCTGTTTGAATAGATTTTTCTTTCATTCAAATTATACGCTTAGCAAAGTGGATTAGAGGGAGGTTGTTAAATGCCCATCTCTTATTACCCCTTTCGTTAAACTTTGATTGTTCTTCCTTTTATTTCTTCTTAGCCAGTGGGCGAAGCTTGCAAGCGTACACACACACACATACATGTATGAATCTAGGGGGAAAGGAGTGAGAGGGGCCTTGCTGGCAAGCAATGGGGTGCATCGACCCGGCTTGCCTCCTGCGTCGATGCACCTAGGGTTCGGTCGACTGAATTTGCAAATCAGTCGGCCAAACTCGTAGGTGAGTCGACCCAGGGGCTGAGTAGGTCGACCTGCCCTAGGCCAAATAGTGAGCTTGAATATGCATACAGAGAGCACAATATACTCAGATTTGTAATGAATACATGAAGCTCCTCCTCCCTTTTGTTGCCATTCATGGAGAGATAGTAGGGAAATTTTTTTTACAAGTTTTGTATACAATTTGATGTATGCATGGGGTTTTGTTGGTGTCCATGCTAGATGTAGAAGCGGTATGCACGCAAAGAACATGCTATGCTCAGATTGGCAATGGATGCACTAGGTTCTTTCATTTCAAGCTAGGAGGCTAGCAGAGGGTTTTACACAAGTTGATGGATGCATGAGGCTCTGCTCATGTTCATGCTGGGTGTGAGGTCCATGAACATGCAAAGGGTGGTGCATGTTGCATTCAAACCTACAGTTAATATGGGGAGCTCCCTGTTTACTCTTCATTTTGTTTGTGAGAGATCAATAGAGAGTTTGTGTAAGCCCAATGCATGTATGAGGCTTTGATGCTAATGATGAAATTTTTAGAGGATGTATGCAACTGGGGGCAACAGGCCGGGCCAAGGGGGAATGTCTCCCATGTGGGCCTCTGTACATGAAGACCCAGACAGAGCTGGGAAGGGAATGGGTCGACCCTTGGGGTCGACCCCCTGCTGTACAGAGCCTTAGGCCTAGCATGCCCATTTAACATAATGATCAGCTAAATTTTAGATGCAATTTTGTACATATGGACATGGTACTGTTATTAGGCATTTAGACTTCTAGCTTCTGGCTTTTGTGCAGTATCATGATTAAGATATATTTCCATAAATTCATGTTTTTTTACTATCATTTTTGAACTTGTCCAGTGATTTTCTTCTCCCAGGTAGCATGTCAATTATTATTTTCAATCCATCTTGTCAATACTTAGTAATCCTGATGGCTCTGGTTTTTACTCTTGAGCCTTTGTTTTTCTTGTGCAATACAGGCTGGACAAGGTGCACTGCTCTTGAACATTCTTGCAAAATACTGTGAAGGTAATTTTTGCTTGCCAAAGTTCTTTTTATTTGTTTTATTAGTCAAAAAGGAATATCTTAATGGTTGGCATCTGTTGATCCATAGAAAGTGGTTTTAGACTGAGTGCTGTTGTCGGGTACTGGGGTTTGGGCTGTGGCAGGTGTATCCTGTGGGGACAAGGGCTCGGCTTCTTATCAGGTGTATGTGGTTCTTGTTTTGTGTGGTTATTTTTGGGGTTTTGGGTTAAGGGGAGGGTTCTCTCTGGACCTTTTGTGTTCAACATTCTTTGTTAACTTCCTTTCTTTTGTAATACATGTGTTACCATCCACTTTAAAATAAAAAGAAATAATGGTTGACATCTACACTTTTTTCTCATTCGATTTTGCGTGTATCTCTTTTAACCAAATGATATAGATTTTAATTTAAACTTGATTGTGGTGATATTTTTTGAATTGTTATTTGTTATGTAAAGCGTAAGGTGATGCATTTTCCAAGTAGTACTCTTTTGTTTGCATGTACCGTCATCTGAAATTTCATTCAGGAGAAATCAAAGGGGGTCACGAGTACAGAGTTGAGGTAAAGAACGAAACTTCTCCAGAATATTGTAGAAGTGCATTGTTAAAAGAAGATCAATGTCAAATGATTGGTATAGTTCAATATAAAAAATATTTCTGTCTGATCAACCCAACAGTGTTACTGAATACCTTGAAATCCATAAAGATGGAACCAAGAAGATTTTCTGGTTTGCCTCTCCTTACACCCTTTTATTCCACTTGTCAAAAGGCCATTCTCGCCTGTTCTTCACTTACTTCTGCAAGCGATCAAGGATTGTATTGCTGGAAAGGAAAGTCCTGTTATGGATCCATTCTTCTTATGCTTGCCCTACCTATAAACATTCGTTATCATTTCAAAATGAGAGAGGTAGTCACTTTTGAAAAAAAAATGAGAGAGGTAGTCGTAGAATTCCTATACAGTTTCAAGTTTAATTTTGAAGAAAGGCATCCAAGCTCACAAACAATTTAATTATGTACAAGTTTTCGGCATGTATACTGTCATTAAAATTGAAATTATACAATTAATATGTATCAAGAAATGCCTTTGCATGTTTACCTTTTTTGCATTGTGAAGTATTTGCTAGGTTTGTATGAGTCGGCTCCATGAAGAAACTAAATAATAAATGAACAAAGGAGAAGCAGTGTAAACTAGTTCCTGGTTTTTCATCCATTAGTACTCTTTTACTTTGATCTATATCTCTTGATCAACTATATATGTCAATCAGATTAGTCTGGATTTAATGAATGAGTATGGCTGGCAAAGTTCTGATCTGAATTATGTGCATGGGAGTCAAGTTTGAGTGAAATGACTTCCCACCCGACTCCACTATTGATTCGACCCAACTCCTTCCTCATCGATCCCACCTCTCCCATGGGAGATCCGTGAATTGGCCAAAGGGTGTGGAGGAAGATAGAGATGTGACGATATAATTGCATAGATTGGCAGTGGATATATATACAGAGATAACACATTGGAGGATGCATGTGGGTGAGCACTCATGGGGATCAGGAATTCATAACACATGCATGCCCACGAGACGATGAAAATGACTTGAATCTACTCATCAGCATGCATGTCTGCATGACAGTGACATGCATACATTCAGACAGAGAGCAACATGGGACTACTCAATCCATGATCAGTATCCCCCCCTTCCCATGATTGATGGTGGTATACTAATTTATTCAGCACAATAAAGATTTAAATGGTGGGAATTTTCATGGGCTGAATCCAAAAAAATCCCACCATCAATATTGTCCTCCTATATATCTCTGTCGATCAAAACATCTTCTAATATCAATTGAGTCATGTTCAGCCAATCACATGGGACCTTATTATTGAACTTTGAACATCCAATAGAGAGTCAACTTCATGTCTTGTGGGGGAAAAAGATGAATTTGGCAAAATTAATTAAGCTACCCCAAGTAGCCTCACATTTGTTTATATGGTCTAGCTAGATGGGATATATATGATCAAATTAATGTTACTACTATTCTCTCAATTCGGTAGGGTCGCTTTGTTATCTGAATATCGAGGGCAGATATTAAATTGATGAAAGAGAATTGTGGGGGGGCCACACTCTCTTTTCACACACATGCAACTTAACTGACTCTGGCACCGTATTTGACCTTATGAGATCGAGCACGGTATCTCACTCGAAAAATAAAGAGACCTTTGGTGAATATCATATATGATGCCTAGCTTCTTATAATTCATTAGATGTGATTAGACTGAAATAACTACAGTACTGATCATTGATCTCATGGTAGACGAGATTGTAATTCTACAGGGATGAGATTCTGACCCTGAAATTAGAGTGGAGAAATTAATGCGTGGAACATTAAAAGCTGCATGATCATTAATTAAGAACATAATTAATGAGAGAGAAGGTGGGGGGTACGAACATGAATTACTTTATCCTCTTGATTAATTTTTTAAATATTTAGCCGAAGTTCCACAATGATTTGGATGCGAGGCAATGATCTTGCCCGGGCCCTTAGAAAGATTTGGAACCTCGGTGTCTCTTAAAGACAAAATGCTTCCTGTTTAGGCGTCAAAGACACGCTTGAACTCCATTTTCTTGATGTTGTACTTGATTACATCATCAATGGAAGCGTGCATAAATTCGTGAATTTAGCCATACTTCCAAAAACAGCGATGAAATCAGCGTCTGGATGCTTCTCTAGCCAATCCAACGGCGCTATCTTCCTTCTTAAAGCCTGAGCCTTTTCTATTTCCAATTCCTCATTGGAAGATGTCCCATTTGAAATATTGGTAAGCCCGCAATCTTTTAGCTCCGTGATGAAAAACTTCTCTACGTGGAACGCCTCGGCGTCGATGTTTGTTTTGTATATCACTTCTTCTCGCACTGATAACCAATAATACAGAATTGAGACAATTCTCTTATGCTTTTCGGCGTTATCAACTTCTCCTTTTTTGGCGTTCTTTGCGTGGGATCGCATTCGAGCCCCCTTCCCTTTGCCTATATAGAACACCGAGTCATTTCTAGGATCAATCAGGGCATACACGTAATACACCCCTTCTCCAACGCTGAAATCCAGACCTAATTTCTCACGCGCGACAGAGAATCCATGCCCAGCCCTTATTAAGCAGGCAAGCTCTTCTCGACAATCGTCAACTTCAAAGTACATGGATAGCCAATCGCTGCTGGAGCGGGGTTAGCTGGTCAAAGAGAAATTTCTGTGCGGGGGTCATGCCTCTACCTGATTGGGGTAGTAAGCACCTTTCCACGGAACAATTTCATGTGGGAAAGGCATTCCAAGCAATGCAGGGCCTACAAAGTAATTTTCATGGTCTCCGCAAGCCAGCACGGCATCGCGCTCGGACTCAAACACCCCTTGAAAATGCCAAGAGGTATATGCCTCGTCAATTACTTGGCCGACGATCCAGACAGTTTGATGGAGAGTCGCCATGCTTACTGCACCGCCAAAACCGCAGGCGTGCCCGTGGTTGCCACAAACTGATATTGCACCCCCGCTACCGGGTTTTGCACAATCCCAGCGCCTTGCGATCCGCCAATAGGTGCAGTAATGGCTGCCCACGGAGCGGAGCCATCGCCGCGAGCCTGGAGGAAGGCTTGGCCGGTTCCCGTCACTTGAATATAGAACGGAGTAGCAGCAGGGGTGAAAGGGGTTTCGAGAGCACTTGCAATAGTCGCCATGGTTTCCTCGGTGTTGAGTTTGCAAGGATTATAGGCGTTCCATCACGTCTTGCAATGGCTCTGCGCCCTCTTGTTTTCGAAGGACAAGCATTGTTTTTTGCATCTGCATCATGAACGCACTTTGCGCCACAATAAACCCGGCGTCCTCTATTGCCTCCGCATCTTGCAGCGTGAGAGGCGGAAAATCCACCAGCAACATAATGAAACGCTTTGTTTCGGCTTCTATTTTGTACTGCCTCATGCCTTACTCCTGTGTTATTGGGTGGGCGCTTTGGCCTTTTGCGTAAGTGGTTAAATTAGAAACCCACTTGATAAATGGTAACTTATGCAAGTAAAATTGTCCTTTCTACTTGGTTTTAACTCGAAACTAACTTCAGAGATAAGGTTCTTTCTGCCAGTGAACTTAGGCTAGGACAATAACAAACAACTCATATGACATAGACACTTAGCCCACTCACAAGCACTTTTACATATGAAGCTAATTACCCTTGCTGCAACCATGGTTTACCTCTTAAAAGTTCTTCCATCCCTTCGGTACTGAGTCAAATCCATTGACCAATTCTCGGGTAGCAGCACAAGAACTTTAGCCAGGACTGCACATACCGCATCTGATATGAGCTTCTTTTGCTCTTTTCCCCGTTTTAGGCTACCTACAATGCCCCGTGAAGGTTCTTCTTTGCCTTTGATCATTCAATTTGTAGTGTTGGTTAGTGTGTAAATCAAAGGTTTTCATACCCTAGATTTTATTGCTGCCAAAGTTCCACCAACCAGGGTGAAGAGGAGTTCTAGGCAATCCCAACCAAAACCCAAGTGCAGATCGGTCAGAATCCCTGGCCACTTCAAAGTGATTCTCAGAGGTGTTTATGTATAATTCTAATTCGGCTTATTTAAAAACGATGAGATTGTTAAAATTGGTTAGTGGAGGGAGTGAATTGGCTTATTGTTGGAACCATATTTTGCTTCCACAAAAGCAATCATAACCACGCATTCAACTGAACATTGTACATAACTTTCTAAAAAAATAGCGTATGACTTTCAAAAGAAAATTAATCTTCCATATGGACAGATTATCTTTAGGACATAAATACATAAATCTCAATACAATTCAAGAAGATAAAGGTGAAAGCAAACATCAAAGCCAATAAAATATTTAATTTGCACATACCCAAGCTTACGTGCAAATGGCAATACAAAGCCACCAAGGCAAAGATCAACGTGAAAGCAAATGCCAAAGTTAGAAGCTAATTCACCAAGCTCCTGTGCACAATAGGGACCTCAGGATGTCAGAAAGGCTTGGAATGCAGAATGAAGAAACTGAAGAGAACACCTCAACTAACAATGCCATCAATGTTTTTAAGGATAGTATAGAGATACCAGTTAGAAAGCGGGTCCCCTACCTCAATGGGATCGATAATGCCGTGTGGAAACCCAGGTGCAGAACCAACAATCTGAAGACAAGTACACAGTTAGTTAGGCCTGGACAACAACTCTTTCACCATGAAGGGAAGCAGTTACATATTCTTAGGCAATATTTTTTCAGTCACACCATTTCAACTTTAGTTTAAGCTTTGAACAAATAATAACTGCTTGAATCTGTATGGAAATGGGTGACAAAGATTTCAAAGAAGCCATGGGAATGTGGCTGCATGAAAATCAGTATATCAACTTCTTTCATGAAACTCCTCTCAGCAGTGTTCATCAATCAATATATCTTCACAAGAGATCTTCACAAACGGCGCGGCAGACCCCCAGTCGAACGACCGGAAGCGCATCCACCCCTTGGGCACCACGAACGGCGCCACAACATGCTTGGCGCCGTCCCAGCAATCGAAGAACGCGCCCTCAACTACATTCCAGTCGCCTTGCAGCCACGCCTGCACCAGCGCCTTGCTGCCCGACATGAACAGGTTGGCGACATAGCCAGGATCGTTGTGCAAGAGTTGCGGGTTGTCGCTCAGCTTGGCCGGGATGAAGACCCGAGACCGTGAAACCTTCTCGTTGGTGAACGGATTGATGAACTCCGACCGCGTGATCTTCCACGCGCCGGGCTCGATATATCGTTCCTTGACCCACCCATGCCCCGGCCCGCCCGGATTGCACGAAGCGCGGAAGCCAGTCGGTACGCCGGCACCGGAACGAAGCGTGGCCTTGATCTTGTCCAGCGGGGCCGGATCAGCAAACTGCGTCAGCTCCTCGACATAGACGCGGGTGTAATCGTGCCCCTGGTAGTTGTCGGCATCCGAGTCCCTGTCGAGGTATCGAAAATAGAGCGTCGCCCCATTGGGCCAGACGAAGCGCTTGTCCTGTTCTTTCCACACCGCCCCGAGCGGGCGAAACAACCGCTTGGCCCGCTCAATCGTAGGCAGCAACGCGATCTGCGTCCGGCGAAGGAACAGGCCCTTGGCATCCGCCCCGTAGCGCTTGGCGTGCAGCGCCCAATCACCGAGGCAGGCATCCGTCTTCCCGCCACCACGCGCGCCCCCATAGACAACCTCGAACACCGGGCATTTGACGAATGCCCGTTGCGGACCAGGTTGCGGCCGCCAGACATATTCAGTTCGGCTTGGCGTGCTCAGCGGCCCATTCGTCCTCGGTCGCGGGCTCGTCGGTGACATCGTAGTTGAGGTTGACATTCTCAGCCTTGTCCACGATCAGCCCGAGCACCTTGGCCTTGCCGAGCGTGGCGCTGACAGCCGCCGCGGCCGCTCCGCTCTCCCGAGCAAACGCGCGGTCTTCGTCGAGCTGCTTGGCAATGTCCTCGACGGTCACAACAGTTCGTTCCGCCGCCTTCGCTTGAAGTTCAGCGACGCGAGCTTTGACCCTTTGATTTCCTTTGAGCGTGGCTGCGTTGCCGTCGTTGGCCTTGTACCCTGCCTTGACGTAGGCCTCGGACGCGCTCAGCCCCTTGGCGAGATGCTGTGCGAACGCTTCATGCCGGGCGTTGTCGAGCACTGGCATTGCCTACCTCGAATGAAATTGGGGAGCACGACCGATTGGCCGCTTCATGAGCCCACGGAGCCCCAGCGCACAGCTTTGACGCTCTCATTTGGAGCGCATCGGTAGATGAGACTACGCCCTCTCCCCCGGAGAGCTTCAGGAGTCGCGCTGGCTGAATAGCAAAAGCCCCGGTGGTTGGCCGGGGCTTGGTGGACGCAAGGCGTCACATTACGCAATCCATAGTAAAAGCAGAAATGGGGTTTTACCATACTCAACTACCTTGGCTTATTGAACCCCTTCTGTTCCTCAACCCCCAATGCACACCTGCAAAAACAACTTCTTGTTTTGCACAAGCAGGTACCTAAGAAGTCTTAGGTCCTGAAATGACATTGGCACCTCTGAAGGGTGCTTTCCACATTTTCTGAGTATGAAAATCATCAAACTTCAATACAAGATAATTATCCATAGATGTCCAATCTGACCACAGTAATAACAACATCCTACATTTTTCACATGTTTCTGATATGGTTGTTTTCTGAAATTCTGTGAATGATGAGGTTTTTTGTCACTTTTATTATGAAAATTTCTTTTCTGCCAACAGTCCTTGACTGAGTGGCCAATCTTTCCAGAATAATAGCATGAAATAACAGTTTACTTTTTGTTCTTATTATGCACATTAGTATGAGCATGAAATCTATGTGCATGAGCATGAAAGTTTCTGTTATCTACATGAACATTTTATCTTTTATTACCAGCCAGCCAGCAATTGACAGCTTTGTGGCCTGACTTTCCACATTCAAAACATGCAATGAATTTTTCTTTAAGAACGGATTTATTTTTACCAAAATCATTTCTACTCGCAGGGAATTTAAGAAATTCAAAATCAAATTTCTTTCCTTGAGCATGCCAACAGTTAGCAGCAATAGGGCCTATCTTACCACAATAATGGTAGTGAATTTTCTTGTTCTGAATAGTAGGATGTTTCCTAGCATGAAAATTTCTAGCATGCATCTTACCAACTTTTTGTTCATCATTCTTCATTATTAGGCAATCATGCATGAAGTGACCATACTTGTCACAGTAATGACATGAAACACTAGGATTCTTTGAAGCATGATTTTTAGCATGAGATTTTCTAGAATGCATGTTATCAGATTTTCTGTTCCGTGGTTGCTGCAGATTATTTTTGGTTTTCTATTTTTTATTTTCTTTTTGAGTTTTCTAAGAAGCAGGCTGTTTAGGGGAAACATTAGAAGTACTAGGACCTTTTGAACTACGCACAAATGTAGAATATAGTTGATTCCTCATGACATTTTTATTCCCAGAGATATAACCTATCTCTTCTCTTTGTTCACCCACTTCATCTTCCAAGGATATTTTCATTTTACCTTTGTCTTTAACAGAATTAGATGAAGCCTTTTCCAGCGCCTTTACTTTCTTCTCCAAAGAGGCTTTAAGAGTTTTAGATTCTGCCTTTTCTTTTTTCAAGATAGCAAATCTTTTTTTCAATGTTTCATTTTCGTTTTTGTTTCTTTCAAAAAAAATTTCCAAGGAAGGAGTTACTGATTTTTCTTTCTCAAGATCAAGCAATCTATCAGACATGACTGTGTTGAGCTCCTTCAATTTCTCCATTTCTTCCATCATTTTTTTATTTTAAACAAGTTCATTTATTAGAATATGATCATCATCCCTCCGCCCTGCAGGTCCGCCTGCAACCATTTGCGCTGCCGCTCGAGCTCGTCGACGGCGATGGCGCCCTGGGTCGCCAGGTAAATATTGCGGTCCATTCGGGCACGGTGGTCGATGCTGAGCACCAGGGTCCCGGCGCGCACGGCTTCGGCCCCGACCAGTTGCGGCAGCAGGGTGTCGATGGCTTTGATCGTGGCCTCAGCGTTCACCAAGTCGTCACGCGAGGGGGCCAGCAGCTGCTTCAGCAGGCGACGCTCACCATTGGTCAACACCAGAGACCGCTCGCGCCCCGCCGTCGCCGCCAGGCCGCCGGCCTCGTTCGCCACGAAGCCCAGGCAGTCGGCGACGACCACGCCAAAGCGCCGCCAGTCCTCGGCGAAAGCGTAGCTGGTAGGCCGGCGCCGCGCCGCCGCGCCGCCGACCAACGCCGTGACCACTCCTTCTGCGTTGTTGGTCAGGGCCACCGACCATTCGAAGCCGCCCAGTCTGAAGTCCGGCTGGTCGGACCCATCGGTCATGATCGCGTGGGCGTCGATGGCGCCATGCACCAGGCCCTGGCCATGGACGATGCCGAGCGCCTGGGCGACTCGGCGCATGTTGCGCCAGAGCAGGGTCCGGCCTCGCGCGCCGGCGACGTTCTTCAGCCAATGGCTGGCCGGGACGCGCTTACGCTTTTCAGAAAGCGGCTGGCCCACCTTGGCCAGCACGACGCCGAACGAAACCTCGTCCTCGACGAACTCCAGGACCTCGACGATCAGCTCCTGGGCCCCAGAGTAAGCCATGAGGCGCGAAATCTGGCGCATCTCGTGGCGCCAAAGCTCTCGCAGGTCGCCGTCCAGGTCTCCGCCGGTCCGACGCCAGAGCTTCAACACGCGCTCCAGGCCGGTGGCCTTTTCCTCGACTTCGTAGACCGCCGAGCGCAACGCGGCCTGATCACCCGGCGCGGCCGCGGACGGTGGAAAGTCGAATCTATCCTCCAGCGGCGGCAGGGTTGGTCTTTTGGTGGAGGCCATGGATCAGCCGGCGGCCGAATCCTCGGCGCGAATCATCATTGCTCTACCATAGCGGATATGTGCGAAGGACGGCACAAACTACATGGGATGTGCTGATCAAGGTCAACGCGTGAGTGATCTACTGCCCAAGGCACCGCCTGAAAGCAGACCTCTTCAATGTCCGCGAAGAGTCGATTGTGTTGAAGAAGTCGGTTCGCGGGCCGGAGCATGTTGCGGGCCGATCGATGACGATCACCCTTAGGCGGTTGCCGGGGCGGTTTGCGGGACGGGGCATCGGTGTCGTAGTAATTGAAAATTCCGTTGATAGACGTAACGACCACCACACCTACAACGATAATAGCTACTACGGTCCGGGAACGTTTTTTTTCGAGCCTTTTTAGTCCGGCTTCGAGCTCCTTTGCTTTGTCCCGGAGAAGGGACTTTATATTTTCCGAGAGATTTTTATGTGCTCTGTCTTGCAGCTATGGCACGATTCGATAGAGATGAGCGGGTCCTAAGGCATGTGGCTTGGGAGGAGGACCACTGGGTGCGACGGATCGAGCGGCCGATGCCCCCTCTAGCTCCACCAGTGGTCACCGTGGCTAGTGTGGAGCAGCTGGACCTGGGCCATACGACAATAGCTGAGGGCCCCGTCGGTGAGAGGGCCGCTGGAGTTGGGACAGTGGAGGTGGCCCGGATCCTGGAGGCGGGCGGTCTATATACTTACAACTGTTGTGGCGGCTACCCCTTGGAGTCCCCCCTGGACCACCATCTGTTCGAGTTCACTAGGAGCTACGTCCCTCCCGGCATGTAGAAAGATGATTCATAGATTCTGGGAGCCCGTCGCCATCTTAAGCGGGCTATTTTGATAGGCAGGGACTGCCTGCATTGCGTTTTACTACTATCCAAGTTTTTTCGAGGACTATTGGAGGCAGCGTTAGTTCCCTAGTGCTGAGTGTCTGGGGTTCTTCAGCAGGACAGAGCAGTATATAGTCAGAGTTGGGCCGCTAGGCTTTGCTTCTTGGGATTTGCACGGCCATCACTGTACTGAGACATAGGGGATGGCTGGGCTGGTGCTGGAGCCTGCAGGTCTGCAGTATGCTGAGGAAGGCTATGACGACCACAACATTCTCGGTGGGGTGATGTGGCAAAGCGTCATCAGCTGGTACAGTCGCTAGGCAGTGATCCTCTCACACCAGTACCGTCAGGGGGCCACTGAGTGGCTGATGGGGATTGTGCACCACTATCAGGTGCTGCTGGACCGAGCTGGGATCAGGTACGCGGTGACTGCCAATTTATACGCGTACCCATGATACACCGGACTGTTACAGGGATTGCTGGAGCATTTCAACCACCGATGGAGCATGGTGGCGACAGTAGAGGGAGAGACCACACTTGACTTATGGTGTCTGTTCCAGATTTCTGGATTGTCGGTCAGCGACGAGGGGTATGAGGAGGTGGTACTGGATGACCTCCACCATAGCCACACTGATGGACAGGGGCGATACCAAGTGCCTTATAGCTATCGGTATCTTATGAAGACCTAGAGGGACTTGACCCTGGCAGGGAGAGAGAGAGAGCTGCACAAACTCCCCAGGTGCCGTTGAACGTGTGGGTCCGTCATTTCTACAACGGGCCCTTCTGCTTTTACCAAGAGTTTGCCAGGGATCAGACTCCGTGGGAGGAGTACACTGAGGTGGAGCTACCTTTTTGGACCTATACCAGATACATATATGCACCACAGGAGGGGTGGAATCCCCATGGTTTGCCAGACGTGACACACCTTGTCGCATACTTGGCGTATTGGTTGGCGACATTCGTGGTCCCGCATAGAGAGGATGGTCTGCTGAGAGCCGAGTTGCTGTGGCCGGCTTGCTTGTTGGCAGAGGGACAATAGTTGGCCTTGGCTCCTGCTACGTTGGCCAACCTTTATTAGGGAATGGGAGTTCTAGCGGCACACCCGACATCGAGAGAGAGAAGCATACTTTTGCTGACCCACTATCTTAGTGTGTCGACCGGATTGCTGTTTCCGGGGCTTGTGGCACGAGGGACTGTGGCGAATCTGATGGCACCACTTTTGTTCAGCTTCACTGGGCAGCTTGACGGAGACACCGAGGCACAGCTAGAGGGGGCTAGGAGAGCCCTTCGCTACCTTCCAGCCTAGGGTGAGGAGGGATTACCTTTTGACAGCGCCGCGAGGGACTGTGGCCTTTTTCAGGGAGCTTCAGGTGGAGGGGTGACTAGCGACCGTGCCAGTCAGGGGGAGCCGGAGGCTGGACCGTGGACAGAGTGGGTGATGAGCACCTGGTCAGCAGTGTTGACGTTGCACTAGTGTGGGACGAGTTCCTTGGAGCCATATTACCCACATCGGTTCGCAAGGAATTTCGGGTATGACCAGGGGATCCCATCGAACCAAGAGTTTCCCTTGACAGGCCAGCAATACAAGGGGAAGGACACCCACCTACTGGCGGCCGCGTGGTGGGACTTCTACTATCACCTAGAGCTAGAGTAGTTTTCGATGCCGGGACAGGGACGTTGAGGGCGATTCGACGTCCATTACGCCATGTGATGGTTCGAGCACAACCACCTATATCGACAGAAGGCCTCCGCAATCAGGAAGGCGGAGGAGAGCCATTTGGTGAGGGAGGATCTGCCTCCCATTCCACTAGATGATGGGTACTTGAGGACCGCGTTGCTCGGATTCACTAGGAGATCGAGCGACTTGTGGAGTAGTGGCCCCGGAGCAGCCGGGGCTCTTCGTCTGGGAGCTGAGGCAACGAAGGGGTGCTGAAGCCCTTGAGACAGGTACCAATAGCGGCGGTGATGACTGTGATGAAGGTGTATCGACCGAGGGTAACTAGGACCTGGTGGGCCCAGTTCTTGGCCGACTGTGACTTTCTGAGCAGAGGTTCACTGGACTGGGCACTTCCACATGGGAGCTTTGCTGACACAACAAACAATGACTGGAGGCGACACATCATCCATGCGATCAGGTCGGGCGGGCCCGTAGAGTTCGTGTCCCAGATCGAGTGTGCCCGCACTCTGAGGGACATTCGGGAGGCCATTGAGAAGGTGACCTGAGCACTGTCGCTGAGTTCGGAACAACTAGTACCCTTGCCGTTGACCCCCTTCGGGGCTTCAGGTAAGGTTCTTTCTTCTGGCACGTCCCGTCTTCAGTTTGTTATTTTTCGGGTGTGTAACTAGGGTATTGTATCATGTGTTGATAGGTTCTACAGCAGAGGGGGATCACCCCTCCACGGAGGCATCCTCAGGGAGTGGGATGGAGGCCTACAGCCTAGGCGGAAACGCCCCGGTGTAGAGGCTGCAGGAGCTGAGGCTGGTGGTTCTTCTGAGGGACTTGAGTCTGGAGAGCAAGTCGAGGCAGAGATGGCCTTGAGTAAGTGTCGCTTCGACGCCTTTCCCCTGGCTTAGTTTAGCCATGGCAGTTGGCTAATTTTGTTTCGCTGGGTTTATCTTTTGTAGCTCCCCTGGCGACTGGTGCGGAGGCGACCTTCTCGCCCCCCTAAGAGGTGGATCCTCCATATGAGGAGGGAGCTGAGTGTGAGATCGATGTAGAGGGATTCCTCCAGGTGATAGACAAAATTGCCCCCAACATCGAGACCTTCCCCAACTTCGAGTCGTGGAGAGCTACTGGAGGAGCCCGTTCAGGTAAGAGCTTCTGATTCTGAGCGTATGCTGCAACTTTGCTTAGTTTTGGTTATTAACATAACCATCCGGGTTGTGCAGAGGAGGCAGAGGCATCAGGGACCAGGGCCCCTACTGAGGCACCGGGTGAAACGCCTGGACAAGCTGGAGAGCTAGCACCAACGGTGGCTAGTAGTTGCCAGGGTAAGCATCCAATTGCTATTGAGGGGATCTCCCCATTGTTGTTGCACTTCTTGGCAAGCTAGCGTTACTGACTAGGTTTGTGTTAGTCGCTTGGTAGGTGAGGAGGTCGCTGCCACCTTGGAGATGATTGAGGAGCTAGTGAACGCCGGCCCCTCGGTGGCCCTGCCATCCTTTGAGGGCAAGTCCAAGCAGGTGGGGTCCGTGCCCCCACCTATAGTTGAGGGCATGCTGGGTGGACTACCACAGCTACTGGCAAAACTTCCTCTCCCGCCTATGCCAACCATGGTATCAACTTGCACAGTGGGGCTAGTGGAGTCCTCCAGTGTGGGACCGTCTGGTATGTAATTGGAGTACTTGGTGATTTTATGGGGGATTCCTTCGCTTTACCCACCCATGCTGAGCTTCCATTGGTGTCGTTAGTCATATGTTAGTCTTCCAGGATATGTTATCCTTGTACTCTCTATATGAGGAGCATTGCTCCTAGGAATAAACTAGATTTCTAATCTTGTCTAACACACTTGACAACTATCCAGAAATAGTACGGCCTCAAAGAATGTAAAAAATAAATCTAAACTGTATAGATCCCGATAGCATCTATTATAAATCACAGTTCATTTGAACAGTGACGGTGTCAACATTTTTTTGAGCATGGCCTCATCAACAATCTCTATGTCACTTTGTCTAAACAACATTTATTGCAATATCTTCCTGAACGATTAAGCAAAGCTTGTACACCACTAATTCGAGAAGATCAGACGGAGTAACCAGAGCAGCCTTACTCTACAAATCATTTCTACTCCAACAGAATGGGTCGGTGAAGATCAAAACTACCTTGTACCACCACATCCCTGATTTTCCTCTGATATGGTCAACATGGCGCATGGAGCAGAACACACGAAAAGAGACTTCCACTCAGCAATCTTGACGGCTTACAAAGTGTCAAGACAAAGATTATCACTGCAATCAACAACTTTTATCCCTTTGCCAAACGAGTGAAGCTGATTTGCCAAATCACTAGATATGAAGCATATGCCAGCACATCATCACAGCAGAAATCATCAGAGACATTCCGACCTCTTATGGAGTACAAATTGAAGTCGAATATCTAGAAGAAAATAAAGGTCCCCATGGATGTCTCACTGACGCTGAGTTTCGTGACAAAAACATCGCCGCCTCCAATTAAAGCTCGAATTCTCTAGAACTCTGTGTAACCACTTCTGGAGAATAGTTGTGGTTGGATATTCCTTATTTAGTACTTTTGAGTCATTGGATTCTTTCTTATTTTTGAGTCACTAGATGCTTTCTTGATAATGATGTTGACTGTTGAGTCCCGGGGAGCCACAGTTTCATTCCTTGGAGTTAGTATTAGAGCTAGTTCTGTGTTTTCTTTCATGGAATTTTATTTTTGTCATCATGTCCCTGAGGAAAGTTGTTTGCTGGACGCTTGATGCTAGTACTTGTAGGCTATTGTCTCAAGTCCATACAGTCAAGACATTTGGATTCTATAAGAGAGGCCAGGGAGTTAGTAAAGATCTTGCACAAGACATAGGTGCTCGATAAGCAAGCTTGAATATTTAGACCTTGAGATACAAAAGTATCATAAGGCGGCGGCAAAAGTAGACGAACATCTCTTAGCCTGTCTAGTTGAATCACATCGGTGTCACACCCTTATTGGAACTCCTTTCGAAAATACTATAATAGATTTGATAATTACTTTAGCCAAACATTTGAATCTCCATCACCAGAACCTACTTACACGAGTCACTAGGATACAATTATTGTTAGAAAGTAGAGCTGCATGGTTTCAAGTAGATTTCCTTAAAACCCAGCTAGATAGTATTCTTACAGATCAAAAGACACTCAACACCATCTGGTGACGCTGGATGCGCGAACGGTCCTGGAACAGGGTGGAGACGATATGCACCGAAAAGTGTCCGCCTTCGCGCGCGCCGGCATGGCCGGCGTGCCTGGCGCTGTCGTCGCGGATCTCGAGTTGCAGCGGCAGCAGGCGGGTGGTCAATGCCGCCCGGATTTTCTCCACCCGTTCGGTTGTCATGATGCCTGGGTTTCAGGCTCGAGGCGGCGTGACAGCCAGATGAGCTGGCTGCCTATGAAAGCGGCGGTGAGGAGGGTCAGGCCGAAGACCTTGAAGTTCACCCAGGTGCGCTCACTGGCGTTGAATGCAACCAGGAGGTTCAGGCCGCCGAGCAGGGCGTAGAATGCCACCCACAGGGCGTTCAGGCGTGCCCAGGCGCTGCGCGATACGGCGACAGGTCCCCCTAATGCCTTGGACAAGAAGCGTTCGACCAGGGTGCACTCACCGACCCAGAAGCTGCCCAGGAAAGCGACGCTCGCCAGCCAGAAGAACACCGTGGGTTTCCACTGGATGAAGCGTTCGTTGTGCAGGATCAGGGTGGCCGCGCCGAAAATGAACACCAGCAGGGCCGACAGGCCGTGCATGGCGGGAATGCGCCGGGTACGGGCATAGTCCACCACCAGCAGCAGGGCCATGCCGACCATCAGGACGGTGGTGGCGACGTAGATGCCGCGCAGATAGTAGGCCACGCAGAAGGCGAGGACCGGGGCGAGTTCCAGCAGGGCTTGCATAATTAGGGCGCAATGATAGCCGAATGAGTCAGTATTTCGAGTTACATCCCGTCAATCCGCAGCTGCGGCTGATCCGCCGGGCGGTGGACATCGTGCGCCAGGGCGGGGTCATCGCCTATCCCACGGACTCCTGCTATGCCCTGGGTTGCCACATCGGGGACAAGGCGGCGCTGGAGCGGGTGCGGCGCATCCGCCAGGCGGACCGGGACCACCATTTCACCCTGTTGTGCCGCGACGTGGCGGAGGCCGCGCGCTTCGTGCGGATCGAGACCCCGCAGTTCCGCCTGATCAAGGCCTGCACCCCCGGGCCCTATACGTTTCTGCTGCCGGCAACCCGCGAGACGCCGCGGCGGCTGCAGCACGAAAAACGTCGCACTGTGGGGGTGCGGATTCCGGAGCATCCCGTACCGCACATGCTGCTGATGGAGCTGGGCGAGCCGCTGATGTCCTCGACGCTCATGCTGCCGGGGGACGAACTGCCGCTGACCGACGGCGTCATAAAGCGTATCGTCGATGAGCTGCGGCTGAATGCCGAAACGCGCCGCCGTATCGCGATCGATGATGACTGACACGAAGGGCGCGTTCGTCTGCTGATCGCTGGCCACGTCCTGAAGCAGCGGCAGCGCCTTGACTTGCGCGAACATGCGCGGCGCCCATTTGTTCAGCTCGTCAAGATTGGCGTCCTGCAACGTATATTGATATTGTCTATCACTGATAATTGCTGCCGGCAGCGAGTGATGCTTCACAACATGCTGCAAAAGTAAACGGGCCGTCTTCTCTGCATTAACCGTCTTCTCTGTGGCGATGAAGTGGAGCTACCTTCATTCCATTCAACTGCAAATGTGACAGCTGAGTATGAAGATGATGCCACGCACCTCGCTCTGTATGCACTGGTAAGCCGTTGAATGTCCCTTGACCATAGTCGACTGTCACTCCTGCAGCATGTAGCCAGGGTAAACCCAGCACTACATTGTGTGACAGTGAGTCTAAAAGAAGCAGCACACACTCCGCCTCTGACCCTAAGACACTCATCGACCTCACATAAGTCGCTTCGGTTACAGACACTGAGCCACGATCAGCTAGTGTCACTTCGATTGGGGCAGACAAAGGTCTAATACGCAAACCTGCCTGCTTCGCCCAGCTGCGGAGTGCAAAATTGGAGGAGGCTCCTCCGTCAATTAACACATCACCGCACTTCTCTTCATTGACTCGACCACCCAATATCATCAATGGATAGGAGTCCTGTACGAGAGGCTGTTCCTCTCTTCCTTTCGCTTTCCTTTTCCGCTTCCTCTTCTTGACTTCTGTTGGGACGTCTACCTCCACTGCGGCCACATTGGGTGAGACATCTCTATGCTGCTCTGCTACTACAACTCCCATGGCGCCGACCATCTCGACGCCACAGTCAGGCAGTGGAGAGAGGGAAGGAGGACATGGGATATCATTACAATGACGCCTGGACTGCTTTTCCTCTACAGCAGCCAGGCTCACTATTTTAAATCCTCTGCTGTTGGAGCCCTCCTAGGTTTCCCTTTGTCAGGACACTCTCGAGAGAGGTGTCCGGTCTTATAACATCGGAAGCATGCTCCCTTTGTCATTAATTTACTCCTTTCCTCTTCACTGAGCTGTCGTCGTCCTTCCTTCTCTACTTTCGCCGCTGCTCCTCCTTGCTTATCCTTAGTGGTAGCTTGCATCTGTGCCACCTCCTCACTACCACCCTCTTTTTCTCCTTCTCTCCTCTCCCACGTCTCTCTCTCCTCACTCACTCCCTTCGTTTCTATTTTATTTATCTTCACTGTGTTGTTGTGTGGTTTGGTCGTATAACGACCAGACCTCGAGTTGTTGTTGTGCCTGACACTCGTCAACACAACTAGTGCATCTTGCACTGCCTCCTTCCAATCTTCCAATCCGAATTCTCTCCCGTCCAGCGGCTTCCTCTTCTGATGCATTGCCTCTTCCCATAGGTCGAAGTTGCATTCTTTAATAATCCGGGCATATTTGTCTCCCAAAATAACACTTGCAGTAGTGTTATTCCAAGATCCAGGATACAGTTGCGAAGCCAGCATGTCAAATCTGGCATTGAAGGAAGCGATATCCTTCGTTTTCTCTCCTCCCAACTTCAACCAGCACCTTCAGATCGTAGGTAGTAGAGACAAACCCCCGACGGCCGTTGGACGACGCTCGCCGAACGCTTCACCATCGAGTTCCGCGCCCAAGCCGCCCGCCCCCGCGCCAAATTACAACGCGAGTTCTCTGTTTCCGTCGAAAACCCCTCGCTCCCCCTTCGCCTCGCCCTGCGTGGCCTCGGCCAAGTCGCCGTCAGCCACATCGCGCTGACCGACGGCCTGACGACGCTCCACCCGCACCCCGCCTCAAAAACCAAACGGCATCTTCTCGGCCGCCCCGCCCCGCGCGGCGGCTTTCCCGACCTTCACCTCGACCGCAACCGCGCCGAGCTGGCGTTGCGTTTTTGAAAGTCAGCGCCACTTGGCAAGGCATCGACTTTACCACCGGCTCAAGCCGTGGAGCGGATGCCGACGCTCGTGCCGGAGCACCGTGATGCGAATGCCGCCGGACGTTTCACGATAAAGCAGAAGGTAGGGAAAATCTTTCAATCGCACGCGGCGAAAGACGCGGCTTCCGTGATAAAACGAAAAACAGGCGGGGCCGATTTTGAGAGCGATGAGAGCCAAGCGCACTTCCGCTTCAAACCGATCCGCGAGATGCGGACCGCCTTCCGCCTCGTAATACGCGATGACCTCGTTGAAGTCCCGCTGGACTTGCGGGTGAAAGGTCAGCGTCACGTGCGTGCGCGGCGCGCGCCGGTCCAGAATGCGTCTTCGGAGAGGGGCCGCACGTCGCCGGACTCAAGCTCCGCGTCGCGGCGAAGGGCTTCGGCGAGGATTGCGTCGGGCTCATTGGCCGTCGGCGGCCAAGGCAGGCTGCCCAAGAGCCTGTCGGTGAGATGCAGCCGCTCCTTGTCGGTCAGGCGCAGGGCCGCTTCCTCGATGTCGGCGAGCTTGGTCATGGTGTCAGGCTAGGCGTCGCGCCGGACCGGTCAAGGCGGGGTGTTATTCGCCTTGGTCGAGGAAGGGGGTGAGGTCGGGGTTTTCGGGGAGCAAGTGGGTGACGGGCAGGTTGAGCACCTTGGCGAAAATCAACAGTTCGTAATCGCTGACGAGCCGGTTGCCGCCCTCGATGCGCGTGATCGTGTCGCGGGCGATGTCCCAGCCCAGCCGCTGACACCGCGCCGCAAGGTCGTCTTGGCTGATACCTGCGGCGGACCGAAGCCGCCTCAGCAGCGAACCGGCCACATTTTTCGCAGGCAGCTTGATGCGTCCCATGTGCGGATTTCCGCACATTTCGGCTTGTCTTTGTGTGCGTGAACACGCACATTAAGGTGTGTGGACGTGATTATCCCAAAACCTCCGACACCTCCGACAAAAACATTGTTGCGAAGCCGTCGTCGCGAACTTCGCCGGAAGGTTTATGCCGATGCCGAACGGTGCGGCCCGCTTCGTGGCTGCGCCCTCGCCATCGTTGAGTATGTCTATTCCTTTTCGGAATGCGAAGAGATGATCGACGCGCCTTATTTCGATTCCTTGTCTGCACTGAACGATTGTGCGCCTCTGATCGACGAGCCGCTGGCCGATTCTTCCATCATCCCCAGCTTTCTGGTGTCGCGCCTGACCCGGCAGCACGTCACAGTGGCCCTGGGCGGAGACGGCGGTGATGAGTTGTTCGGCGGTTATACCGATTACCAGGTCGCCATGCACGATCAACGCACGCTGGGCTGGCTGCCTTCGCCGCTTTTCAGCGCTGCCGCGCGCATCGCCCGAAGCCTGCCTGCAGGCGTGCGCGGGCGCAACCGCATCGCCGCGCTCAGGGGCGGGCCGTTCCAGTCTTTGGTATGGGGCAGCCCGTATTTCGGCGCCGGCCTGCGCCATCGCATCCTGGATAAAGGTTTTATCGACGCACTGGGCGCAAATGAAGAAGCCCCGGAACTGTGGAAGCTGGGTCTATTCGGCAGCGGCGCGGATGCGGTGGACAGTATGACGCGCACTCACTTCGGCAGCATACTGCCCGACGATTTCATGGTGAAAGTGGATAGGGCGAGCATGGCGGTGGGGCTGGAAACCCGTGCCCCGTTGCTGGATTTCAGGCTGGCGGAGTTGGCTTTTTCGCGCATACCCAGTACCTGCAAAGTGGCAGTGCAGCAAACCCGCATCCTGCAAAAACGCCTGGCGCAGCGCTTGCTGCCCGCCGAGTTGGATGTAGAGCGCAAGCAAGGCTTCTCTATTCCGCTCAATGAATGGTTGCGCAGTTCAGGCGGCGCAGAGCTGGAGAACGTGCGTAATTTCCTGCCTGCTTGTATCAATCAAAGCGAAGTGAGCCGTTTGCTTGCCGGTCACCGCCAGGGCCGCGCCAACGGCGGCAGGCTGTTCGCCTTGCTGATGCTGGCCTTATCCTGCAAGAACCTGGGCTGGAGCCGCTGAATGCAGCCCAACCCGCTGATCTCGGTATGCATCCCGGCCTATAACCGGGCGGCCTTGCTGCCAGCATTGCTGGATTCCATTCTGCTGGAACAGAACATCGCTTATGAGATCGTGATCTGCGAGGACGCCTCTCCGGAGCGCGATCAGATACGCGCCGTGGCCGAGCAATATGCTGCCAGATTTCCCGGCAAAATCGTATATCACGAGAACCCGGTCAACCTGGGATACGACGGTAACCTGCGCCGTTTGATCGAGTTGGCGCGCGGCGATTATGTGTTATTCATGGGCAACGATGACCTGCTGGCGACAGGCGCGCTGGCTGCCGTCGCTAGCGCCGTGACGCAGCACCCCGATGTAGGCGTGGTGCTGCGCAGCTACGACTCTTTTGTGGACGACCCCGAACGACCCCATCAGGTGTTCCGTTATTTCGACGGAGAGCGCTTCTTTCCTACAGGCGCACCCACCATCATCACCTTCTTCCGGCGCTGCGTATTCATTTCCGGTATGGTGTTGCGGCGCGACAGCGCCCTCAGCCATGGCACGGACCAATTCGATAATCGGATTAGTGGAGGGTGTAATACCCGCTACCGGCCCGCCATCGGGGAATTCCTGGTAGTCGGAATTGGCCGTTCCCGGCGTCCATCCGGTTATGTCGTTCAGCGCCGACCATTGGACCCTGCTCGGATGGTCCGTGAGATTGCCCAGGAACAGGAAATCCCCGCAAGCAGCAACCAATCGGGCCTTCGGCGGACTCCCACCTAGATCATCGAATGCCGTTCCAGAAGTCAGTTCGAACACCTGTGGATCGTCATTCGCATTGACCGCGACGACATAATCTCCAAACTGGGCGAACATCCAGCGCTCTTCGTCGGTCGAATTGTAAGTGGTGGCGCTCTTGCTGACATCGGTCCATGTCAGGTCCGTCTTGTCGAGCAGCCAGAGCTTTTCAGCCGAACCGGCGAATATGAAGATCGAGCCATCCGAGGATCTGGCCGTGAATGCGCCCGTCGGGGCTTCGTCTATAGCCGAGCCGAATGGCGAAGGAGAATTGAACGGCATATAGAAGCCGTTTGCGCAGATGACATTCATCACCGTTTCGGTGAACGTGCTGTTGAGGGCGGCCACGTCAGGGCGCCACTCTGCGAATGGGATGACAGTCATTCTACCAGAACCAGCCCGGAGAACCGTTGCTGCGGCTCATGCGCGGTTGAAGCATCGGATCGACCGTGGACATCGCCCGTTTGCTCTGCGCGATGCTGCTCGAAACTGATTTGAGGCCTTGGCTCAGGACGGCCGCCCACCGGGCCGCCGTTGCATCGTCCTGAATGAAGAATCCGCCCCAAACCAGAACCGCCGCCAGATACACGTCGGGATGATTAGTCAGCAGCCAGTTTGTCGTTGCGCTGTCCGAAAGCGCGAAGCGCTGCTTGATGCGAAACCGGAACGGGTAGGCCTGATCCAGCTTGCGGTCGAAATCGATATTGTCGCCGTCAATGGCCCAGTAGCGTGGCTTTCCAGACGTATCGAGATAGGGAAACGTGCCGTCCGTTTTCGGGGTCAGCAATATCTCATCGTATCCCGTTTCTGCGAGAAAGAGCGCAATCGGCTCTACCATGGATGAGGACGAAATATCGATGCTGCGCGATCCAGACGCACCGGTCAGCGCCACGTCCGTTTCGATTGGGTCAAGCTCCCTGTTCAGAGCTGCTTCGGCAAGGGCGATGAAATCCGCCGCCTCGCCCGACAGGTCACTTCTGGTCATCCAGTTGGTGACAGCGGTCTTCAACTCGCTGTAGTTACTGATTGCCATTCAGCCACTCCACCGGATCGCCCGTGTAGACGGACATGCTGTCGTGATGCCGAAGCTTGATTGATGGATCCAGGAAGACTTCACCGCCCGACTGCCGCCAGAGCCGGCAAAAGCCGTAATCCTCGCCGTAGTAGATGCCCCGATGGAACCCCATAGGGAAATAGTCGTGCGTCACGGTATTGTCGGACGCGAGTGCTTCTTGTTTTGGGGCATCTTTGTCCCTTCGGGAGCCACGTTAGGTGATGACTTGGTCGTCAGTTGCTGGTCACGTCGTCTAGTGAGTCGTGTCCTGGCGTCTTGGTCATAGGTTCGTGTCCACCAGTCGAGTCTCCCCATCGTCTCGCATCACCATGCCTGGTTCTGAGCCCTTGAGCTAGGAAGTATCTCCACCTTCTAGTAATTTGGGCTACTTTTTAAAGAATGCTTAGCTAGAAATGGCCCTCCAAGGTCAATCGTGGGACTGCAAGCCCTCCAGCATGCTCCTGGGGAGAAGCTCCAAGCTTACGTTAACCTCTTCAAAGTGGAAGTCATTCATATCCCTGCCTTGACGCTGCATCTGCGATCACTGCCTTGACCGAAGGCACCCGAGGTGAGGGGCTCTAGCGCAGCCTAGTTCTCCATCCTCCCACCTCCCTCGCCGACCTCGTCACTTTAGCCTTGCATCATGCATAGTGTGAGGAAGTTCTAAGGGCATGTCGAGATAGCTTGGGCCAGGGAAAGGAGGAGGAGAGGAAGCGCCAATCCAATCATTCCTCTCAGTCGGGGAGGAAGAAAAGTCATAACGGCGAAAGGAAAGAGTAGCCCAAAAGGTTTAAATGCTATACTCTACTGGCGACCCCGGTCTATGAAATATATCAGGAGATCAAGGACTCAGGCCATCTTTGTCAAGTCGAGCCTATGAAGTCTAGCCCACGATGTCGCAATCAGCGGAAGCCTTTGCCTGTTCCACGACAATCAAGGCCGCTACAGTGGTGACTGTCAGTAACTAAAGGATGAAATTGAGGCTCTCATTTGACGAGGGCACCTGGCCCAATATGTAGCTGACCGACGTGACGTCCCCTGAGATCCCTCAAGGAGATTGATAACCATCCCCGAGATGTTCATATCAACGTCACGTCAGGAGGATCGGCCTCTGGTGGGGACACCAGCTGAGGGAGAAAGCGCCACACCTAGCGAGCAAGCTGGGAGAATGAGCTGAAGAAGGAAGCAACCTCTTCACCTGAGCAGCAGGCCTTGACCTTCTTCGAGGAAGACCTAGAAGGGGTGATCACCTCGCACGTTGATGCCCTTATATAATATTGGCTACGATCAACCATTGTAATGAAGATAGAGTCCTCAGGGATAATGGTAGTTCCCCAGACGTTTTATCTTACGACTGTTTCTTAATGATGGCTGAAAATCCTTTGAAATTATGTCAAGTCTGAACCCCCCTATGTGGGTTCAATGGTCAAGCTTCCTATCCCGAGGGAGCAATCAGCCTACCAGTTACTCTTGGCACCCCCCCCAAAACCATTACCTTTATGGCAAATTTCATTGTGGTAGGAGGGATGATGGCCTACAATGCCATCTTTGGTCAAGGCATCCTTGGCTGAATAAAGGCAGTGCCGTCCACCTACCACCAAAAAATGAAATTTCCCACAAAAGGCGGGGTGGGAGAGGTTTGGGATAATTAGGTCGTGGCTAGAAGATGCTATGTAATATCTATTGATGCGGCAAAGCTACAGGTTGAAAGCCGAGGGACGGAGGTCATAGAGGAGAAAGTGGCGATAGGCAAAGTGACTTACATGATGACCCAACCCTTGAGGTAAGGATATGGGCTAATTTATCACCAGATATGTAAAATAAGTACAAGAATTTTCTTTCTGAGTACATCCATGTCCTTGCCTGGTCTGATGATGATCTCCCTGAGATTCCCGAGGACAAAGTGATGCACCGACTCAAGTTAGATCCTTATCAAGCCAATCTAGCAACGGAAAAGGAGGCATGCTCCAACCAAACAAGTGATCATCAAAGAAAAAATCACTAGAGGATGGGGAACTAGGCTATTCCATTCAGTCCTCTACCCAATGTGACTGGCCAATGTTGTCCTGGTCCCCAAGGCTTCTGATAATGGCAGATGTGTGTCAACTTCACTGACCTAAATAAAGCTACTGTGAAGGAATGCTATCTGCTCCCGAGCATCGACCAACTAGTCGACTCAATGTTAGGTAATGAGCTACTTAGCTTCCTCAATGCTTACTCTGGATACCATCAGATCTAGATGCATCCTGAGAATATGGAGAAAATAGCTTTTACCTTGAACTTCAGCATGTATTATTATATGCAGATGCCTTTTGGGCTCAAAAATGCTGAAGTGATGTACTAGAGGCTGGTGAACCAAATGTTTGAAAACCAAATCAAAAGGAATGCAGAAGTTGTTGGTTCAGTGAGATGGAGGATCTAGAGGGGGGTGAATAGATCCACCCCCAATTAAAAGCTAAAGTAGTAAGATAACAATGCAGAATTAAAAACTACTGATATAAATGCCACGAACTCGATCCTAAACAAACATCTAGCGAAGAAGATAGACAATAGCAAACAATCACACAAGGGAGACATGATTTTTAAGGTGGTTCGGTCTCTACTTAGAGACCTATGTCCACCCCAAACTCAATTGAGTGAGGCTTCCGCTGAACCTACAACTTAAACTACTGATTACACAGCTTACACCCCACTGCCTAACAGCTTGAAACAATCAATCCAAACACCCCTGCTGGATTGAATCCGCTGACATACAGCTTGTGTGTGCTGCTACACAGCTTGACTAACAGAAGTGCAAATGAAATGAAAAACAATGGAATAGAAGAAATGCAGATCAATTTTAGATAGCACTAAATGAACATGAAGTTGATCTACAGATGAACTCCCCCTGCTTGCAGTTTGGTTGCACTCTTATAACTCAGAATCTTCAGATCTGGTAGCTGGTGAATGATCACGAACTGGAGGTGCAATTCTCCTTTTATCCTAGACTGCTGGTGCTACTGACTTCGATCACAGCTTATGGTTTCATGAATAGAAGAGGTACAAGATCTGACTAATCTTTTGGGTGGAAACTGCAAGTCGTGATCAAATGAGGATGACCATTCTGATGAGGATGACCACGGCCTCCTTCACAACCACACGCTCGCTCCCTTTCTCACCTTAATCTCCTCAGGCTTTGTACTCCTTGAGCTCTCTAGGCTCTCTCGAATTCACCTCTCTCTGCTGTGCTTCCCGCGCTTGCTTACACCTTTCACTCCAATTCCGTCTTATCTCCATCTTTGTTCCATGTAATCCGCACCTACTACTCAATGAACTTGATCATTGTGGACCCCACAAGATTCCCTTCGTTAGGGAGGACATTCTCCGACCAGAAAGTATGCCTCTAGAGATTGCCAATCTCATACACATGTGTATTCAATAATTGCACATGGATCCAGGACGTAGACTTGCATCCGAATCAAAATTTGAACTTATGTGTACCTGGCAGAGTCGACACGCTTCAAGCAATGCATCGACACACAACTTGCTTTAATCTGCGAGGTGGCTGAGTTGTATGATAGTGTCGACTCCTTTATGCTGAAAAGTCAACCTGGTTCTTCAAACAGAGATAACGTTGATGCATCTGCTCTGATGCGTCGAAACTCTGATCCAGTGGAGTCGACACAAGCATTCCAAACAGAGACTACATTGGGAAGGATTTTGTTCAGTAGTGTCGACACTGTAGCCTAATGAGGTTGACACTTGCCTTTCAAGCAGATAGTATTTATACCAATTGTTCTGATGCATCGACCTCACTCAGCTAATGGTGTCGACCTGATCTGTTCATACCCTTAAACTGTCCTCTACCTCATCTGTTCCTGCTAAACACATACTTGAAATTTAAGATTTGATTCATCAATTCAGTATTAATGATTCAAAGTGTGTTATCATCAAAACCTGAGGATACAACATTCTTCCTTTTTTGATGATGGCAACTCGCCTGTCCTTCGCGACCAGCGGCCTCTCGTCACCAGCACAGTGACGTCGTCTGCGACGCCTGGCTCATGCCCCGCTGTTGCTCAGTGCCCGGCGCGGTCTGAGTCGACGCCTGCAGCCGGACCGCCCGAGAGTGCAGCGATCGCCTGGAGGTCGCTCGCACTCAACTCGAAGTCGAAGACGTCGAGGTTCTGCACGAGGCGGTCGGGGGTCGCCGACTTCGGGATGGCAACGAGGCCGAGCTGCACATGCCACCGGAGCACGATCTGCGCGGGCGTCTTGCCTTCAAGAAGCAAATTAGCCAGCCATAATGTCAAGCAATCTATGACGACGACGTCGAATTCATTGATTTTTTCGAGAGCTTCTTTCGATTGTCCTAAAACGATATAAGCATCAAAGAAATGACCTTGAATGGACGAACCCGGTTCAGAAGTCAAAACTCTTTGCCATAAGATTTTTTCCAGTGCAGGAGCAAGTGCGGCCCTTTCCGTGACTGTCAGGTAGTATGTCCAGATAAGCCTGAAATCTCTTACGTTAAAATATCTGGTGAAGATGAATGAGAGAAGATTGGCATCTTTCTCAAACTTGAAGGCTTCCATGGCAAATTCCATGAATTGTTTTGGACTGAGTTCCGAATCCTTCACCATTTGCATAAGTATGAGCCAGACCTGCAGTCTTGATAGAGGATCTGGTAATTTAGTTAATGCGACGGCCGCTTGCCTGACGGATTTTTTATCTAAGCTGAACAATCCATAATCTTCATCGTTTTGATTCGGAAGAATGAATTGAGGACATTCTTTCCCATTGAGTTCTTCCGTATATTTCAACTCATTATCGTAGGTGACATCAAATGAAGTAATGTGCGTAAGATCGCTCTTGCCGGGCTTATAGAGTCCGAACAGAGTTCTATGCGGATAAAGAGCCCCTGTAGAACTTTTTCCCTGATGAATGTTTACTGTGGTGATCTTATTTTTAGAACATTCAAATTCAATGTGGATTTTATTCAGACCCGCCGTTTGTAACCATTTGCTGGCCCAATTTTTCAGATCTTTTCCTGAGGCTTCCGCAATAGATTGAATGAAGTCATCTCTGTTGGCATTTTTAAGAGCAAATTTCTTAAAGTAACTTCTTATCCCTTTTTTAAATCCTTCTTCGCCGACAAAAAAGTGCAGTTGCTTAAGAGAGGCAGCTCCTTTGGCATAAGTAATGCCATCAAAGATTCCCCTTGAAGATCTCACATCGGGAATACTCGATTCCACTGAATGTGTCGTGGCGGGCATCTGGTCTTGCCAATAACTCCAGTTCTTGGAGTTCAACATTTCCATGTTACCGTATTCGGATTTTAGCTCTCGAGTTTGCGCAACTCCTGACAAGTAAGTTGCAAAGCCTTCTTTAAGCCATAGATCATTCCACCAGTTCATCGTCACTAGATTGCCGAACCACATATGTGGAGCGACCAGCGTGTGCGCATACAACGATTCCATGCTTATCGCCAACCAAGTGAGAGGAGAGTTCGAGGCACGCGAGTCGACCATGATCAAGTATTTAGAGCATGCCAGGGCCGCAGCAAAGGAATTCTCCCACTTTGAGGTGGTCCACATCTCATGGGAAGAAAACGTTCGAGCAGACGCGCTATCTCACCTAGCATCAGCCACCGCGGTCTCCAACTCGTGCTCGATCCTGATAAAGGAATTGTCAGCACCGAGTATAGACGAGCTGGCACCTCAGGTAAATGCCATCGACTATGAGCCCTCCTGGATGGATCCCCTCTTGGATTTTCTTCTTCTATAACAGCTCCCGAGCGACCACGCTGAGGCTCGACGTATGCGGGCGAGAGCAGCCCACTTTACCGTCGTGGATGGCAGGTTGTGTCGCCGCTCCCTCTTAGCCCCGCTATTGAAATGCTTGTTCCCTACGAAGGCCAATCAGGCTATTCGGGAGATCCACGAAGGGCTCTGTGGAAGCCATATTGGGGGGTGATCACTTGCGAGGACGCTAATCCAGCAAGGCTACTGGTGGCCCACCTTGCAGCAAGACTGCCTCAATTATGTCCGAAGGTGTCCTCAATGCCAGAAGTTCTCCCATCTGCACCACCGGCCAGCTACGCAGTTACATGCTCTGATGGAGCCTCGCCCATTTGCTCGGTGGGGGGTAAACATACTGGGTCCCTTCCCAGAGACACAAGGCAGAAAGAAATTTCTCATAGTTGCTATTGACTACTTCACCAAATGGATCGAGGCTGAGCCATTGGGGAAGATCACGAGCGAGGCCATCTGGAAGTTCGTACTACGAAGCATCATCTGTCGCTTCGGGATCCCAAGGGTTCTAACAATCGACAATGGTAGACAGTTCGCGAGTACCTCTTTTCAGGAGAAGTGCTCGGAGCTTGGGATCTGGAACCACTACACTTCGGTGGGACATTGTGGACGTGCAAAATCGCACGCCCGTTCGTCCCCGCCAGTCTAACAAACAACAAATTTTCAACCGAAGAGACCCTGGAGGATACGTCCCATCCGGACCCTCCGAAGAGACAACATGTTGTCATGGAGCCGTCCTCGGAATCACGACAGCGAAGAGAAGCCAACCCCTGGGGAGCCCCACTATTCGTGGGCCCCCGAAGAGAATCAGGCGGATCGTCAATCGAGTCCGGAATAAGTCACGAAACCCACTTCGAACAAACCCAAAGTGCCCTTCAACGGCACGCCTGGCGTAGCCTCCAACGGCACGCCCCATAGCCCTTCAGCGGCACACCCCCAGGTGTCTTCAACGGCACGCTCTCAAGTGCCTTCAACGGCACACCCTTGTGCCTTCGACGGCACACCCCCTGGGTAGCCCTTCAACGGCACACCCTCAGCAGGTCTTCAGCGGCCCACCAGGCAGGCCCCTTCAACGGCACCTACACTGATGTATTCAACGAGTCTATAACCTTGGCCGACAGGCCCGGGTAATCTTTGAAATTTCATGAAATTTCATTCTTCTCCATGCGTTTCTCTCTCCTCCCGTTCCCACCCCTCTGGCGCCTCCCCCGCGCGACCCTCACTCCACCGTGGGTTGCTCGCGGCTGCTGTCCTTGAGCTCCGGCCATGGTCGCCGGCGAGGGGGGGGGCTTTGTGCCTCCCCCCTCCCCTCCTCCTGCTGGTTCTGCCCCTCTCCCTGCCGCCTTGGTGGCCGGTTCGTGCCCCGCCACCGTCGCCGGTTCCTCTGTGGGCTTCCAGTCGGGGGCCTCGCTCCCTGCCTGTGCTCCCCCACCGGCTGGTGGTGGCCCCTCGCGTCCGATCCCTGTGGTAGGTGCCGCACCCCCTCTCGCGGTGGTCTGCCCTCCCCTGTTCGCTGCCGTTCGCCCGGTGGCCTCCGGTCTGCCCGCTGGCTCCCCCGACCGTGCTGCCACCTGCGTCGGAGCCCCCGGCGGTGTTCTTCGGCCGTCGTCGTCCCCGCGCATTGCCGGCCTCGACGCGAGGAGCCACCAGGCCCGGGTAGCCGTTCGCCCGGTGGCCCCAGGTCTGCCCGCTGGCTTCCCCGACCGTGCTGCCGCCTGCGTCGGAGCCTCTGCAAGCTTGGAAGACGCCGTCCCTCCGTCTCTCACCGTCGCCGACGGTGCCCAGACAAACAATGGCCTTCTCGGTTCTGCGCCACCACCCTCCACGGCGACAACCTCTTCCCTGCAAACCGCGGCTCCATCCCAGCATGCTTGTACTGTTCTTGATGGGACGGGGACCAAATGCGGTGCTCTGTTCTCGGGCGCTTCCTCCTCCGCGCCGGCCTGCTCTCCTCTGCCCACCTCGTCAGCTGCGGATCCCCGCCTTCCACCGCCACTTCCAGCCAGGGACGGCGCTCTGGCCCCACCCCCCGGCGGTGACCCTCCCCTGCCGCCGTCGTCCCCGCGCACTGCTGGCCCGGACGCGCCTCCATCCCTTTCTGCTTCGTCTCTGGCCGGTTTGCCGCCGGCTTGCCCCGTGTCTCCGGCCGCCCCCGCGGACGGCATGCCATCTCCTCCGTTCGTCGTCGACGCGGTTCCTCCACCCCGCGCTCGACACGTTGTTGGCCTCCTCAACACGCCATGCGACGTGGACTGCCAGCCTCGTGTGCCACGCGTTGACCTTCAACAGTGGCCGTCCGATGCGCTCCAACTGGGCCCCACCGCCTCCAGCCTCGACGGGACCTTGGCCGAAAACGGTGCTCTGTTTTCGGCCCAAGGTCCCCCTGCTTCCAACCGTCCGTCCGCCAGCGGCCTTCCTGCGTCCAAGTCTCTGCCCCGCGGCTCTGCCATTCGCTTCCCTGCGGATCAGCCCTGCACGTCCACCCGCCCGGCGTCCCCTCGAGCGAACCACGTCGGAACTCTCCCTAGACCCTTCAATCCATATCCCTAGATCCAATGGTTGGTATTGTATTTGGACATGGGACTATAAAGGCTTGTATTTTCTATTTTATGTAATTAATGAATCATTTGGAAAGAAGAAAATCTTTGATCAGTCCAAGGGCTCCCCTCTCTCCTCCTCCTCCTCTGATCTCCAGGGTTTGAGAACCCCCCAATCTACTCTTCTGAATCTCCTATATCTATCTCCGATGCCGCCGCCGCCGTTCGTCCTGCCGCCACGTGCCGCCATCGCACCGCCACCGCCATCGTCAGAATTCTGTCCTTCAGGGATAGAACCTTCATCCCGGATTTGTATCTCCCAGGTCTGCGCTCTTATTGAGCTGAATTTTTTTCTGTACATTCCTGAGATCTCCCCCACGTTCCACAAAAAATTTCACCCCATTCACTCTTCATTTGCTATTTTTCCATTTTCTTCCAAACCCCATCTTCAAATCTGTCTGGTTTATGTGACCAGGGACAGAACCCTAGAAATTCCCCATTTCGACCATCTTTTGATTTTTCCTAGAACCCCCAAAGTTACTGGGAGTTGCACCAACCAAACCCTCCATCCACAAATTTTCTTAAGTTTTGGTCAGTCCATCATCTATTTTCTAAAAATAGTTGATTAAGGTAGCTACAGTGTTGTCAACCAGTTCCCAGATCCGACCACCCTCCAGTCTAAAAATCACAACAAATCTTAGCCACCTCCAATTCTTCCACAAAAAAATATCCCCATTTTCGTAGCTCCAATTCCCACAACTTGGATGAAGAGCTTAAGACCTGAATCAGAGGTCTCCCTTACGGTCAACGGCATTTAGTAGGAAACTCCTCTGCAGATCTGATATTTTAGGGCCAGTCCAATAGCAAGTTCCAAAATTGGTAAAAGGCAGATCCGCCCAGATCCATCCCTAATCTCTGGCCCTGAGTTGTATCCCTTCCAGAGAGCTTTCCAACGGTACCTCGTGGGCGTCGATCCGACATTGGGAGTGGCCACAGCGGCAATTCTCGCCGAGGCGCGCGCCTGAAAATAGAGGCAGCAGTCCGTGGGCAGCAACCCCCACAAGGGGAGTTCGGAGCCGCCACGCCTCCCACGAGGCGAACCAGCGCACCGTCGTCCGAGGGAGCAGCCCTCCAGTCACCACCATCACAGCGGCGTCCCCCAGGACCCACTTGACCCCACGGAGCAGCACGTGGGCCCCACAACCAGCAGCACACATCATCCGGACGGCATCGAAGGAGCGGACAACGTGCTGCCCGCCAACCCAAGTACGGTCCTCCCGGGCCCAATTGTCGCCCTTTACCTCCCTGCGTGGAGTGGGCAAAAGATTCACTACTGTAATTCATTGTAATTGTTGTATAAACCGGGAGTTACCGACTTGGCCGGGATCGTCTTCCCCACGCCCGGAGCGTGGAGGTACACTCGGCACCCCCACATACCCGCCTTTCTTCTTTCTGTCAAAGAAAGTCTCTAAACCTTTTATAAGGTTCTGATCTCCCTCCTCTTCCTTTTACAAGACGGGAAGAGGAGGGCGTTCATCTCTCTACTTGTTCGAGAGCTCTGTGTGCCTTCGGCGCACTTTGGCATTCGTGCTACGCACTACCACCACCAACGACAGCAGCGATGGCCGCCGTTACCTACGGCCCCCAGATCATCGCCAACCATGCCAGGTTCGGATACTTGGCAACCCCCATCGTCTTCGGCGACTTCCCAGCAGTCGTCGGCTCGCCCTTCTTCTTGGGCGTGGTGCCCGTGGTTGAGACCAGCTCAGCCACGCCTGCAGCAGCAACCACCGAGGGTGTCAGGCCCTCCGCCTCATCAACTGGTCGGGTCCGCTCGGCCAAGAAGACCACCGCCGAGGGTGTCAGGCCCTCCACTTCAGCATCAAGCCGAGTACGCCCGGTCAAGAAGACAGCAGTCGGAGGTGTTAGGCCTTCGGCTTCAACCATCGGTCGGGTTCGCCCGGCCACCTCGTCGTGGACCAGGGGTGTCAGGCCCATCGTCCCATCAAATGGCCGAGTCTTCTCGGTCAACCAGATTACAGTTGATGCTGCTCCTGCACAACGGGGGCAGCATCGTCGCCGCAACGGCACCAGTTCTAAGGCGGCCACCCTCAGAGGTGTTGCTTCTGCACAACGGGGGCAGCGTCGCTGCTAGAATGATGCCAGGTCTAAGGCAGGCGTCGCCAGCGCTGCTCCTGCTCAATGGGGGCAGCGCCGTAGCTGCAAGGGTGCAAAGCCCGAAGCGGCTGTCTCTCGCTCCGGCAAGACTGTAATTGTCGGAGACATCCGCATTCGGCTTGATGGAGGCGAGCCGATCCTGCTCCTGCCATGGGACCGTCACGTCCGAACCATTCCCACCTCTAACCGCTTCGAACTCCTCCGACAAGTTCGGGAGGACCGAGCGAGGAGGAAGAAGCCTGCCGTACCGGCGGTGACTCAGGGTCCCCCGCAACGGCCCAAGCCACGAGCTCTCCGAGCAAGGACAAGGGGCAAGCCAGTGGAGGATCGCCGCCTCCACTTAAAGAAGATCTGGGTCACCAAGGAGGAGGCCCGGGATATAAGGCGCGCGAGGGTGGAGGAGCCCTTCCGCATGTCGGACCTTCAGCAAATGAGGAGTCCGTCGGGCACTGAAGTCTCGGTCTCTTCGGGGTTTACAACCCAGCCCCTATGATGGCAGAAGCGCCGAGGAACCGGCAAGAAGGTGCGGCCGACCTCCCCGTGGGCTAGCTCCACTCACACGGAAGAGGATCACTCCCCTCAAGCATCTACATCCAGAGTGTCTGTCTTCGACAGACTAGGGATGCCACCCAAGCCGGAGCCACAACCACCCAGGAAGAAGCGGGTGGTCCAGGTGACCAATGACACCGTCAAAGTGTTCACCTACTTTTATGGGGAGGCGGGTGCAAGACCATGTCTGCCTCGCGTCCCTTCTTTCTCTTCTTCTCTTCGTTTCTCATCTCGCCAATACCCCTAGACCGGGGTATGCTTCGCCTAATGCGCCCCCGAGCCGGGGTATGGCTCTTCCGTATTTGCCCTCCCTTTTAGGCCGAGAGGGTATGCCCTTTTTTGCTTCCGTTCCCTCAGCGGGGTACATGATTCATGGCTTCTATGCCCCCAGGCCAGGGTGCAGCTTTGTCTCTTATGCCCCAAGAGCCGGGGTGCATTTCTTCGCCAAATCCCCCCTAGACTGGGGGTATTCTCCTATGGCTTCTATGTCCCCGGGCGGGGTGGTATATATTCTTCATCAAGTACCCCTGAGCCGGGGAGTAGCTTTATGGCTTTTATGCCCCCGTAGGGTGGCATATTCCTTCTTCAAACACCCCCCTGAGCCGGGGTGCATTCTTCTCTTTCTTGTGCCCCCGAGGCGGGATGCGACCTCTTCAAATGCCCCTGAGTCGAGCATATTCTCTTTATATGCCCCCATGAGAGGGGCGATATTTCTCTTCATATGCCCCTGAGCCGGGGTGTAGCTTTGTTTGACAAGCCCCATGGTGGGGTATATCTTTTCTTCAATGCCCCTGAGTCGGGGTGGATTCTCTGCTGCTTGCTGTGCCCCCGGGTCGGGGTAGATTCTTCTGCTTCTTTTGCCCTCCGAGCGGGGTACATTTATCTTCATATCCCCCGAAAACTGGGTTGTATCCTTTTATTCATGTGCCCCTATAGGGGGGGAGAGTCTTTGCTTCTTGTGTCCCCAGAGCGGGGTGTGTACTCTTCTCTTTCTCATGCTCCCGCGGTGGGATGTAGCTTCTGTAGCCACGCCTAAGCCGGGATGCATTTCTTACGGCTTCTATGCCCCCATGGCGGGGTGTGTGTCTCTTCTTCAAATGCCCCCAGCGCGGGGTGTGGCTTTGTCTTCTTACGTCCCCATGACGGGATATATCTTCCTTCATATGCTCCCAGGTTAGAATGTATGCTTCTTTGCTTCTATGCCCTTCTTTTTATGTCCTTAGACAGGGTATGTCTCTTCTTCAAAAGTCCCTGAGCCAGGGTGTATTATTCGTCTCATACGCCCCCCCATGTGGGGGTGTAGCTTTATCTTCTTATGCCCCCACGGCGGGGTATATCCCCCGCTCCTCATGCCCTTAGGCCGGGGTGGATTCTCTTCTTCAAATGCCCCTAAGCCGGGATGTGTTTTTCTTTAAATGCCCCCCCAGAGCGGAGTGGATGTCGCTTCACGTGTTCCCAAGTCAGGGTGAACTTCTTATTGATGCAGGACGGACACGGGAGACCGACTCTAGAGACTATGGACCTCAGACTCTAAGTGAGACGCGACCAGCAAGACACCGACAAGAGGGCTTGGGGGCCCGACACTAAGAGATCCTAGGGCTAGCGAAGGATCAGGAGCATCTACTCTGTCGGATACATAACCAAATTCCACACTCATTTTTTTTCTAATTGGCATAACTCATAACACGACTACCTAAGATAATGTCTTGTAATAAGTCCAAGCTACGGACAGATCCCTGTGAGATCACTCCTCACTTCCTTCTACCGCTTCTCCTGAAAATGTTCAACGGGATGAGTCTACGAATAGACCCAGTAAGAGACTAAGCATAGTCCCCAGTCATAACATGTATACACATATCCAAAGTGATTTACGGTATTTTATTTTATAAGTCATTCTTAGACATAATTTTAAATAGATAACACATGAGATTAATACATTTAACTCAATTTCAAATTTACGATCATAAGTCATGATATTAACATTTTACAAATAAAGCATGTACATTAAAACTTTATTCTATCAATGAAAAAGTAAATAAGCATTCAACATTAGTAAACATTACCATGTAATATAGTCCGGTTCATTTATCAATAGAATGATTCCAGTACAAGGCGGAGTAGTATCACACATAGTGAAAAGATCTAGACAAACCTAATCTGCCCTTTCCCAATGCACCATTTGATATATTGGAGATTCATTAATAGTAAACATTTACGATGTAATAACAGTAAAATACAATAACCGTTCAGTAGGTAATAGCACTAGTTTCAATATCAGTTCAATGAGCAGTAACAGTAGTTTCAGTAACGATTCAGTGAACAGTAATAACCGTAAAATGCAATAACAGTTCTAATATCAATTCAGTAAGCAGTAAAAGTCGTTTCAATATCGATTCAGTGAGCAGTAATAGCCATTTCAAATACGACTCAGTGAACAGTAGTAGTAGTTTTCAATATCAATTCAGTAAGTAGTAACAGTAGTTTCAATTTCATTTCAGTGAGCAGTAATAGTCATTTCAAATACGACTCAGTGAACAGTAACAGTAACTTTCAATATCAATTCAGTAAGCAGTAACAGTAGTTTCAATTTCATTTCAGTGAGCAGTAATAGTCGTTTCAAATACGACTCAGTGAACAGTAGCAGTAGCTTCAATTTCAATTCAGTGAGCAGTAATAGTCATTTTAATAATGACTCAGTGAATAGTAGCAGTAGTTTCAATTTCAGTTCAGTAAGTAGTAACAATAGTTTCAATTTCAATTCAGCAAGTAATAACAATGATATAAATAGCCAGACACAGTGTCCAAACCACCACTAGAAGGACAGTCGGTCGGTACTCGATCACCTAGGTAAATAGTGATGAGTCTTGGTCACTGCGCAGAACCGGGAGAAGTCCTCTCCACCTTAATCAGTGGTACTTGTCCACCTCCAGGATTTCATCCCCGTTACCCTCGGGGCCAGTACAGTGTGAACCATCACCATAGGGGCATTTCTATGGCTTAGTTCCAGTCTCCCCCAATGGTGGCAGTGTCCATTTGGCAGTAATAACAGTGACTCACAGGTATCAAATGGCTTGTATTCGAATGAATTCAAATACCCATTTGAGTGTAGGTGAGAGACTCTTTTCTCACCTACATGACCAAGCCTGCAATGCCATAGATATGCAGAATTCACTTCATTAGCATTGGAAACCTGCATAACATTAGAACATGTATCTAATACATAAAGACCATTGACTAATGAACCATTGGCTATAATCAAACCATTATTCATTACAGAGCACCCAGTGCTATTAAAAGTCAATGTATATCCAATGTTATACAAACCAGAGATTGAAATAATGTTCTTAATGATATTAGGAACATAATAACAGTCATTCAGCTCCAGAATGACCCCTAAAGGTAAACTGAGGCGTGTAGTCCTGACACCTTTGGCAACAACTAAAGCTCCATTGCCCATCCTCCGCTCAATCTCCTTTTTGCCCAGCCGCCTTCTATTTCCCAGCACCTGCAAAGAGTTACAGATATAAGATGCACATCCAGCATCAATACCCATGATGTGGATTTCATGTATGAGAAATTAAGGTCTATGACAAAAATACCTTCATTTAGAATTGCCTTGCAATTCCTTTTCCAATGCCCAAGTTGTCCGCATCAAAAACACTTGTCCTCTTTTTCATTCTTCTCTCCCTTTCCTTTGTCAACTTTGGCGGCTTCCTTACCCTCGGCCTTCTTCTTTCCCTTCCCTTTGTCACCTTTGGTGGATATCTAGGTGGCCTTCCTTTTCTTATTGGCCCGACCAACAATCATCACAGAAGATGATTTATCTTTCTGCATAGTCCCTTCAACACTTTTTAACATGTTGAGCAGCTCTGGGAGAGTTACTTCAATCTTATTCATGTTGAAGCTTATGATGAAGGAAGAAAAGGAGTCGGGCAATGACTGGACAATAAGATCAATGCACAGTTCAAGATCCAACTTGAATCCTAGTGCATTGAGTCTCTCAATCCACTCCATCATTTTCAGTACATGAGCCTATACTAAAGCACCCTCTGACATCCGGATCTTGAAAAGCTTCTTGGAGATATCATACCTCTCAATCCTAGCCTATTCCCCGAAGAGTTGGTGTAGGTTAAGAAGTATGCTTCTACAATCAGTCTATTCAAATTACCTTTGTAACTCAAGAGTCATAGAGGTTAGCATATAACATTGGGCAAGGGAAGAGTCTTCTCACCATTTGGCATAAGTCATTAAATCGCCTTCGTCGGCATCAGTAGCTGGCTCAGAATGAACCGTGTCCAACACGTAGGCTATTTTTTCGGTGGTGAGGACTATGCGCAAATTACACAGCCAATCCGAGAAGTTCGGTCCTGTCAATCTTTTGGCATCCAAGATGCCATGGAGAGGGTTGGACGATGAGATTGTAATCTGGATAAGAAAAAAAAGACAACTTAGCATATGTTCGAATTCTAACTTAGATGTGATTTTCTACCTTAGTTAACGCGCCATCGAAGGATGGTTCGTCGGTATACGCCAACATCACTCGCACAGCGCCGGTGGAATAACTAATAAGGTGGGTGGGGCAACATCCCCACCCACTTTCTTCGGAGGCCGAGCATGAAACGCACCTTAAACATGACTCCGCTAGAACGAGCGTTAGCCGTCAGGGCCTACTTAGACTTTGTCCCCGTGAAGGATATAGCCAAGGCCCTGCACAGGAATAAAGGGACAATTTACTCCATTCTTCGCCGACGTAAAGTCACTCGCAAACAAGGACCCATCGCAAATGCAGAAGTTCGTTCTCCTAAACGGCCCACCACGAAGCGGCAAAGATACTGTGGCCAAGATGATACTGAACGGCCTATCGAATGACGTATCGAATTGGTCGTTGAGCCACGAGAAATTCTCGGCGCCGTTGAAGGAAGCCTTTGCCGCAATAATGGAGGCATCAATCTACGATTTCGTTGTCACTGATTACGAGGAACATAAGGAGGAAATCATTCCCGTCCTTGGCGTCAGCTTTCGCCAGTGGCAAATCGACTTTAGCGAAAAGTTCATGAAGCCACTCTATGGCAATGACATCTTTGGGAAGTTACTTCTCCACAGAATCCAATCCACCGGAATTGACCCCGAGGATAATTGGCTTTTTATCATCTCCGATTGCGGATTTCAAATCGAAGTTGACTACCTCCTCCGCAACATCCCGCCACAAGATGTTCTCCTCATTCACCTTTATCGTAATGGGTGTTCCTTTGCAAACGACTCACGAGAGTACGTTCGAGCTCCAAATGTTCTAACCTATAATATGGATAACAACGACGGGTTGAGCGTACTCGAGCGTAGGATAGATATCATCATACGCAATTGGCTTTTGTAAAGGAGGTTAAAATGAGTCGTATATACGTCGCTTCAAGTTGGCGCAATGTGTATCAGCCCGATGTTGTTGATACCTTACTCCACCGCGGGCATCAAGTTTATGATTTCCGTAATCCTCCCGGAAAGGTTGGATTTCAGTGGAAAGCTATCGAAGAAAATTGGGAGGATTGGGATACACAACGCTACAGGAAATTGTTAACAACCACAGCGGATGCATCACTCGGTTTCATGGCCGATTATCGTGCTATGCAATGGGCAGATACCTGCGTCTTGGTCCTCCCTTGTGGACGATCGGCACATCTGGAAGCGGGATATTTTAATGGAGCCAACAAGCGTCTGATCATATACATACCAGAACTCATTGAACCTGAGCTAATGTATCTAATGGCAAATGATATTTGCCTTAGCATGGGTGAGGTTTTGGAGGCCCTTGGATGACCCAAATCCTCATCTTAGGAGAGGCAAAAGGAGCAAATGAACAAAAATTTGGCGGTTCCTTCGTTGGCCCCTCCGGCATCGAACTCTTAAAGCAACTTGGCGAGGCGGGGGTTATCACCTTAACCCCCGCTGAGCTCTTCACAACGGTGCCAGCCTCGCTCCGATCCAACTCCAGATCTAGGCACAGGAGCTGATCTTGCCAGGTCGTGCAGTTCTATCCCGTGACAGGACTGTAGGGCTGGGTTGGGAATTGATTCCCCCTTAACTACGCCAGCTCCAATCCAGCGTCCGCCGCTCCCGAAGATCAAGAAGGGACACTCCACCGACATTCCAGCCAACCGCCGCTGCCAGAAGTCGATCGACAGTTGCCGTCCCATGTGCTACACTTGCTTGCTGTCCAGCAGGCCGAACAGAATAGAACCAGACCAGCAGTTTGCATCGGCCTGAATGCTTCACCGACATGCTACCCGTCAACCCAGGATCGGTACTCACGGATCGCTGCTGTAGCCTTTTACCTCCCTACGTGGAGTGTGCCGTAATTTTCATACTATAATTAACTATATTTACTATACCGGGAGTTACGATTCTTGGCTGGAAAGGTCTTCCCCACGTCCTGAGCGTGGAGGTATATTTTCGCTTCTCTCATTGTCACTTGCTTATTTAGTATATGTTTGAATGCCGCACTTGCATGAGGTAGGATTCCTAAATCACTGCAAATTCCATCACTGCTGTGAGAGAGCATACATGAGACCCATCTCGTTACCCGATCCAGGCACGGAGGAGTGTAGACCACCCTTGACTCAGTGCTGATTTCTTAACCGTACGGATCCATGCGCCTCTATTGCTAGGGACGAGTCATGAGTTTGCGCTTCTTGTTGAGGACATTTCTCCTCTTTTGGAGCTCCTTAGTGTCTCTCCGAGGTGTTCTTATTGTACGTGTCTTGCTGGCTGCGTCCATCCCAGGCGAGTCGAGTCAACGTAGCGAGTCCAAGGTTGCATTGCCCATTCGAGTCACACCCGTCCCACATCAAATTGGTATCAGAGCAAGTTTAAGTCTAGGGTCGTCACCAAAGCATAGTTTAAGTCTTGTCCAGGGTGTTGCACCTCATGCCTCTATCAGGTATATGAAAAGGCACTACTGGAATGATAGGTTACGCCTATCTAGAAGGTAGCCTCTTGCGTAAGTTGGGTCCTCGGACCAATATCTCCGCCAAGTACTGGATACTGGTTTGAGTTTAGGTTCTTCCTCTCCCATTAGTCAGTGCATTCCAACCTCTGTGTCATTGCATGCCCACTCGTAGAGGTACCTAATACTCACCACCACCACAACCCATGGCGGACCCCCAAGCCCATGCACTCGGAGAGCCCTCAGTGGCATAGATGGTCATGACCCTCATGGAACAAATGGATGGCTTAGGCACGCGTCTAGAGAGTAGGATGAAGGCCATAGAGGATAGGGCCGAAGCATAGGACCAATCCATTCAAGTTCTGATTCGAAGAATGGCCACCCTAGAGCGAGTCCCCCTAGGGGTGTGACTTGCACTGACATTGGGACAACCAGAGGTAGTTCCGCCTCCCACGGTTCCTAGGGCTCAAGGGGTTGATGCCAGGAGACATAGAGTCCTAGATCTTGATGAAGAGTCTGACAATGAATATGGGGGTTATGGTCGTGACCGTCGTGCCCAACGACGGCATCGTGATCTCGATGAGGACCATCATGTTCTACGAAGCGTGCGTGCGGACCCTCCCACTTTTGATGGGTCTTTGAACCCGAAAGATTACTTAGATTGGGAGGCCGGTATGGACTGATATTTCAAGTGGTTTGAGATGACAGACCACCAGAAAGTCCGTTTCGCGAAGATGAAGCTACTAGGAAGGCTCAGACTTATTGGATGAATGTGGAAAGCCTACTGATGTAGCAACATCAGCTTCAAGTCAAGACCTGGGATGGGATGAAGGTCAAGTTGAGAGAGAAGTACCTTCCTGCCACGTATCGCCCGCGTCTTATTGATAGTTGGCAGAGTCTTACCCAGGGTAATCGACCTGTGTCCGAGTACATCGTCGAGTTTGATGAATATTATTTACGGTGTGGAGTCATGGAGGAGAGCACTATGACCTTCTCACGTTTCTAAAGAGGGTTGCGGATGTCTTACCAATATGAGCTATTTTGTCGCAACGTGACCACTTTGGAAAATGCCTATCAGGTCACTCTCGAGCTCGAGCAGTTCGAGTTAGAGTTTGAGTCTGCCCAGTGGCAGGGTCCCTTACATCATCGTGGATCTGAGCCTCATAGTTCTTTTGGTCCATATCAGAGGACTCCTGTGGCTCGCCCTCTAGAGCCTACCCGCCAGGACCCATTTTCCCTGAGGCCTCACCCTCCTCAGCAGAGGGATTTCCCGCCTCGGCCCCAGCCTACCCCTACTGTCACCCGTCCACCCGCCCCTGCACCATCTACTAGTCCCCTTTTGCCTACACCCCCACCCCATCGAGAGGACAAATGTAAGGGACCATTTATCAGGGAGCCCAGTGGAGCCCGACAGTAGTGCTCCAACTGCAAGGGGTTTGGTCACTATGCGAATCAGTGTCCCACCTACTCATCCTTAGTTATTGGGGACACTTCGGCTAGCGAGGCTCCACCTTCTAAGGTTGTGCCTATTATTTATGAGGTAGAGTCGGAGCTCGCTGACGAGTTATTTGATGAGACTGAGGACGTTCAGGGTGATACTGTCGATACTCGATACCAAGATATCGCCCAGCTAGGGGTTGTTAGGTGCACCTTGACTCAGCCACAGGCCAGTGATGAATGGCGTCGGACTACCATCTTTCATACATACTCGACTGAATGGAAAGACGTGAAAGGTGATTATTGATAGTGGGAGCTGTATTAATGTCATCTCTACAGGCACAGTTTCGTGCCTTGGTCTTACCTCTGTAGACCATCCCCTCCCATATTGAGTATCATGGGTGGATTCCACCTCCATTCCGATCAAGCTACGGTGTCTAGTCCCCCTGCAGTTCCATGCCTATCGTGAGGACATTTGGTGTGACGTCCTACCCATGGAGGTGGGCAGCATTATCCTTAGTAGGCCTTGGCTATTCGATCGGGATGCCATGCTTCATGGTCAGTCGAACACCTATACCTTTGACCACGGTGGCCAGCGGATCACTCTTAATCCCTCTCCACTGAAGAGTCCGCTGGTTAGGGGCCTGGCCAGCCTGACCACCTCGGGCCCTTCTACCCCTTCGGCCAGTACCCCATCCTTAGTCCAAGCCACGGCTATTTCTTCTATCACAGCCCAAACCTCGACGAGCAGATCGATGATGATTAGCCCCCGTGAGATGGAGTGGGAGGCTAGTAGGGGTAGTCCTGTGTTTGTTGTCGCGGTCTGTGAGGTGGAGCGAGGCTCCAAGAGTGCACTCCCACTCGATGCTACCCCGATCCTACAGTAGTTCGCTGATGTATTCTCGGAGGATCTTCCCGAGGGACTCCCACCTATGCGGGATGTTCAATACGCTATCGACCTGACTTTGGGGTCCTCATTGCCCAACCTTCCCCATTACCGCATGAGCTCCGTCGACCACGCTGAGCTGCAGCGACTAGTCTATTGATGGGAATCAACACCAGGCACTAACATTTCTTTAGTTTGCATCAATTTGCATTTGTATCATTTTTGTTTGCATTTATATCCTTGAGTTAATTGGGTTTGTAATTGTATGACAATTATAAGCCAGTGTGTTAGTCCTTAGAAATTATTGGGTTTCTTTGCAAAAGGCCACGTAGGCCCGGCAAGACCCCCACCCTCTCTCCCATTAGTCCACATAGGTTCTAGGGCCCACATGGGGCTGGCCTTTGGTCCATGGGAGAAGGTTGACCAAGAAGAAAGATGCCATTTCTCTTCTTGCCCACTTGGAGAGGGCACCCCCCCTCCTTTTGCATTTTAGAGAGAGAGAGAGAGAGAGAGAGAGATGTCGCCATTGACCTCGTTCTCCAAAGACCGAGGAAAGTGGCCACCGTTGACCTCCTTCTCTGAAGATCGAGGTGGTGCCAGGCCAAGCCCGCCGGAGAAGCAGACGTCCTGAATTCCTTAATAAGACGAGCATCTCCATGAACGCCACTGCCCCTACGTACGTACCGAGTGTAAAAAATGGAGAAGTCCAGTACTCCCTGCTCTCTCCATCACCTGGTCTCCGTGCTCCTTGTCTTCGGCGCTCTCTTCTCCTCCGCCAGATCTGCGGACACCATGGCCCGCGCGAGCTCGCTGAGGGACGGCGAGACCCTCATCTCAGCCGGCGGGAGGTTCGAGCTGGGCTTCTTCAGCCCCGGCCGGTCCACCAAGCGATACCTGTGCATACGCTTCGGCAAGGGCCAAGAGAAACCCATTGTGTGGGTGGCCAACCGGGAGCGTCCAGTACTCGACGGCTCCACGGGGGTTCTCAAGTTCGGTGGAGACGGCAATCTGGTGGTCGTCAACAAGGGCGGCGATCTCGTCTGGTCGACGACGGCGCGCTCCGACGGTGCCGGTACGAACCGCATCGCTCAGCTGCTGGACTCGGGCAATCTTGTGCTCAGAGACGCATACGGGGTGGATGTTCCCGGTGGATTCCTCTGGCAAAGCTTCGACGAACCGGGGAACACACTGCTCCCCGGCATGAAGCTGCTGGTGAACAGGAAGACCGGCGCCAGCCGGCGTATTTCCTCGTGGACGTCCCTTGACGACCCGTCTCCCGGGAATTATTCATATGGCTTGGAGGTCAACCAGCTGCCCCGCCTCGTGCTGCGGGAAGGGTCGTCGACGATCAGGTTCACCACGGGGCTGTGGAACGGGATCCGCTTCACCGGCTTCCCACCCATGAACGCCAACTCGGTCTTCAACTCCACCATCGTCTCCTCCGGCGACGAGACGTACTACACGGACATCATGATCAAGAACACCAGCCTCCTACGGGTGCTGCTGCGCCCCACCGGCGAGTTCGAACGCCTCGTCTGGACCGACGAGTCGGGGGCGTGGTCGAGGCTGTGGATGGCGCCGGCGACCTGCGAGCAGTATTCCTTGTGCGGCCCCTTCGGCACGTGCGCGGAGGACGTCCCCTTCCCGTTCTGCAGCTGCTTGAGGGGGTTCCGGCCGAAGGAGCCGCGGGAGTGGTTCGTTGGGAAGGGGACCGGGGGGTGCGTCCGGGAGACCCCGTCGCCCTGCGGCAGCGTCGGCGACGTGTTCCTGCCCGTTATGCAGGTGAAGCTCCCGGAGCTGGACAATTCTTCCACGGTGAGCATGGGGATCATGAGCTTGGGGGAGTGCCGCGCGAAGTGCGCCAGGGACTGCTCCTGCACGGCCTACGCCGTCGCCGACGTCAGGGACGGAGGGAAGGGGTGCATCACTTGGTCCGGTTCGTCGTGAGACGAAGCGGCGCATCGCTGTGAAGCGAAGCAAGGCCGAATGAGGCCATGCCGGGTGAGATTCCCGGCCCTATGGCGAGTGTAGGGAAGCGGCAAACCCACCGTTAGAAAGGATCGCGCAATCCGGCCTGTCATTCCGTGGTCACGGACAGGAATGGCAAGCCAGACGGCGTGACAAGGCCCGGTTCGACTCCGGGAACTCGCCCCACCAATTCACGCAGGCATCGCCTCCCGTTGCACGGAGGCCATAAGGCTGCGCCACGACTGTCGAGAGACAGCCGAACCGACCGCTGTGAAGCGGCCAATCCCAAACGAAGGAAGTTGAAATGGCTGGTAAGACCGTAGCCGAGCAGATCGTCTCTTTGAAGGCGACCCGCGAGGCCAAGCAGAAAGAAATGTCCGATGTGGCGCAGAAGTCGATTGACGAAGGTCGCTCGATGGATGACGCCGAATCGGCCCAGTTCGACACCGCCGAGGGCGAAGTCAAGCAGCTGGATACCGACATTGCGCGCCTGTCGCGCCTGGAAGCCGCTCTGGCGAGTTCCGCCAAGGCCGCCGATGGCAGCGACAACGCCAACAAGGCAGTGGATGACGGTACCAAGGGCGTCAGCAACATCACGCTCAAGACCGTAGAAAAGCTGGAGCCCGGCATCCTGGCTGCGCGCTATATCATGTGCCTTGGCGTTGCCAAGGGCGACCACGGCATCGCGGCTCGTCTGGCCGAGAAGCACTACCCGCACTCTGAGTCCATCGTCAAAACCCTCAAGTTCCAAGCTGAGGGTGCCGACCTCGGCGAAATGTTCAAGCAGAAGGCGACCGTTGCGGCGGGCACCACCACGGATTCGACGTGGGCGGCTCCACTGGTCTATGCGCAGACTTGGGGTGGCGACTTCGTTACCTTCAATCGTCCGCGCACCCTGATCGGCCAGGCGCAGTTCCGTTCCGTTCCGTTCAATGTTCGCATCGGCGGGCAGACCAGCGGCGGCACGGCCAAGTGGGTTGGGCAGGGCAAGTCCAAGCCGGTGACCAAGTTCGACTTCACGTCGTACAACACCGAGTTCACCAAGATCGCCGCACTGAGCGTCGTCACCAAGGAACTGTTGCGTCTGTCCGACCCTTCGGCGGAACTGCTGGTTCGTGACGGCCTGTCGGACGCGGTTGTAGAGCGCGCCGACTCGGATCTGTTTGATCCGGATATCGCGGCTGTTTCCGGCGTGAACCCCGCTGGTCTGCTGAATGGTGTTGTTCCGGTTGCTGGTCCCGCCAGCTCCGATCCGGACGACATCCAGTGCGCCATCGACCGCCTGTGGGCGCCGTGGGATAGCACGTTCATGGGTGAGCGTCCGGCGTACTACACCACCCCGGGTGTGGCTCGTTTCTTGGCGGGTCGTCGTGACGCGCTGGGCAACCGCGCCTATCCGAACATGAGCAACACTGGTCATGAGGTTTCCAGGTCAGTGGGCTACGTGTGTAGCCTCGGACTGTGAGTCCAGTTGACTAGCCTAGGACTAGAAGTTTCTCAAGTTCTCTTTTTGAGGGGAGAGTCTCGACGGTTGTGAACTACCTTGTGAGTCATCGCTTCATGGTTTCGGACCTAGGGATTAGGCCAGATTGACGGCTTAGTGCTGTCACGTGCAACGGTCTTGACCTTGAGTCTCGTAACTCAAGGATCGTTGAGTTTAGTAGGTCTAGTGGGTTGCCCAGAGCCTGGTGACTTCGAGTCACTTGTTACTCCGTGTTACTCGCAATGGGTGCGTGTGTGGTTCTTAGTGTCCACGTTCTGTGACTTGTCCACTAGTCGTAACTTTTCCTTGGCACGCGTGTACTGACTCGCCTGGGAGTAGCTGAGCGGCGTACCCGAGAGAGACGGTGAGTAGGCTGGTTACCGTAGGGCCCCCGCACACAGTCGAGTCTGGGCTCGGGGGGAATTACCAGCTAGAAGACAGGCCTAGGGCGTATGGCCTGAGTATGCACACGAGGTTGGGGGCGTCGGACATCGCTGACAGGCGTGACCCCAGCTAGTCCTTGTCTTATGGTCCTGGTTACTGAGTGTGTCTGAGTCTCACACCCGGGGCGTTATAGCTAGACACTTGTGACGCGGTGTAACACGTCAGGGGACGCATCCGGTCGTTCTTCTAGTGGGAGGTACTCTCGTCACGTGACGTGAGTTGTCGTGTTGCGATTTCTGTTCCTCGTCTACGAGACGGGGCTTCGTGTGTTGTTTCGATAGCGTTCCCGTAGTCGAGGTCTGGGATTTCCAGTGAGCATCACCGAGGGCTTTTCCCTAGACGGCGTTGAGTTCACGACTGCGAGGTTGTGACTGTGTTCCTGACCGTGTGGTTTCGACTTGGGCCCTTCTGTGAGGGCAGGTCTCCACGACAGAGGTGTCGTAGCGTTTTCCTAGTAGCGTGGTTAGGGTGGTGCGTGCTTGGTGGTCCCCCGATCGTGGAATCGGGATGTCGGGTGCGTGACTTGGTTGTCCCTCGAAGGGAGACCGGGTCGTATTTTTTGGTACAATAGGAGTAGCTGTAGAGCCGAGGTTTTGTCGGCCACCGTAGTTACTTTCCTGCTTTCGTAGTTCCTACTTTTCGTGCCTCCGTTGTTTCTCAGTTGGGGTTCTACGGGATCCCTACTGAGCCAGTGATAGGAGGCTCACCCCTGATTTTCAGGTGTCACTACAAAGAAAAGCGGGATTACAGACGGATTTTTCAGACGGAAATTTGTCCGTCTGAAAATCCGTCAGAAATTCTGACGGATTAAATCCGTCTGAATATCTGTCTGAAATTTAGATGGATATTCAGACAGAAAAATTAGTCTGAAATATAGACTATATTTCAGATAGATTTTCCAACGGAAATTAAACCGTCTTAATTACAGACTAAATTTTGCTTGCATCTATTGACTGGGCATCTTTTATTATTCGTTTGCATATGTGTGCCTGCATGTTGCATTCTCAATCTTTGACCTTATTCTGCCTTATTTTGATTAAAGGCTTGGCCCCTTGACCCATCATTAAGGTCAAGCGTTGATGTTCCCCTCCAATTAATTGGGCAAGGGGCCAAGTCGAACGGATGAATTAACCTGTTTATGGTAAGCTGCAGCTAAAGTGCAGGGCAAGCAAAGAACGTAGAAGGGACCAAGTAAACAACCACAGAAGACACAACCACACGAATGCTCAGGTGACAACAAAAATCCAATTTCATATCTTTATATGTCATGAATATCATGTACAGGTGAAAAAAGAAAGAAAAAGTACAAGTACGAGGTCCTCAGCTCTCGCCTCCACTCTCCTCTGGTCTGCTCTCGGCATCACCCTCGTCACCCCGGTGAGTCACCCGTGGAGGGGGCATGGACCCCCGGGAAGCTGCCGGCGCTCGAGAAGGACCACCAGCCTCGCTCCCCTGCCGGAAGGAGGAGCCCACGTAGGTAGAAGCCGAGAGGGAGAACCCTGCAGCACGAGCCCGCTCCCGTCCACGCTGGAGACGCTCCTCTGACGAACGAAGTCGCTCCTGGGCAAGGACCAGCTGGGCCCTCAAGTCTGCCACCTCTCTCTCTCGCTGGAAGAGGTCTGCCCGGAAATCGCCACGCTCGCGAGTATGCTCGCCACGCTCGCGAGTACGCTCGCGCCGCTCCATCTCCAGAACAACACGTAGCTCCGCTACGTCCCGAGGTAACTCCTCGCGCTGGTCCGCTGCAGCCGTAAGCCGAGCCACCTCCTCCTCTAGCTCCGTGATTCGCCGATCACGGATGGCAAGCTCGGCCCCGGCCAAGGCAGCTCGGGTGCACGCCTCCAGTAGAGCCGCCTCCTGCATCCGATCAAGTCAACTATCAGTTTCAAACATCACTGCAATGCATCTTAAAAGAAACTAAGGTCATTTAGCTTACCTGTGCTGCAAGGTCACGCACTGGCTGGTCGCGAGAGCGCTCCAGCTCAGTAATCTGCTCTCGGCATGAGGCTGCCTCTACCTCCGCCACCCTCATTCGCTTCCTCGCTTCCGTCAACTCCGCGGCCTGCATCATTTCAAACTCATCATTTATCATTGCAACAATTTCGAGAATATCATAAATAAAGCAAAGAAGCTCACCATCAAAACGCGGTCCTGACGCTGTCGCACTACGAAGGAAAGTGCGTCCTGAAGCTCCTTAAACTGAGGATGGGCTAGAAGAAAATCATAAGCTTTTCTTGAATATATAACAGAGGCGTAATTGAATTTCAAGTCTAAATCTTACCTGAGTGGCCAGAGCTCGCTCTGCCTCCTCCGCTCGAGCAACTGCACTAGCCAGCCGCTCCTCCAACTCTGCGGTCCCGGTGCTCGGCCCTCTCGAGCTCGACTGCCTCTCCCCATGATGTCTACCTTCCTTGACCCCTTCGACCCATTTGAATGGAAACTCCAATGCCAAACCATACCCACACACATGGTCGTCACCTCTAGGATAAGAGTGCACCTATCTTGGCATATCACATCATTCGACAAGGGTCACAATCCCAGTCATCTCATTCATGTTACACACACTTTAGGCCCAATGTATGACTGGTTTACATTTGGATGTGCTGGTCCTCCCACATTCATCATAGGTATTACGCATGAAAGGAGCATACATGGATGTCCGGGTCCCCCAGTAATTATCGCCACCATGCACGATAGATCCATCTATGCATGCCCCGGCCCCCCTGAGTCCATGAAAGTATTCATCACATCAATGCATGATAGGTCTATGTACGGTTGCCCCGGTCCACCTTTGCACACTATCCTCTCTCGCACCCACTCACCGCATTATGATGCATGGCATGAGCATACACACAAGCAAGTCACGACGAGCGGTGAGGTTCATGATGAGCGGGAAAAAGCTCGTGAGTGCCACTTGGGATTCCAAGTAGGCAGCTTAGCGATGTCGAGTTTGGAATGACTTTATCCTAGGGTCATCTCCAAATCGAGGACACGAGGACTTAGACCTTGCTAAGTTTTGAGTGACTTTGGCTATCCTGCTTATGGGTTAGACTTTCTAATGGGTTTTGGGATTCACCCCATTTCCCATGTGGCGGGTCCGGCACCCTATATAGGCACTGCGGTGGATCCTAGTGAGAGTTTTGGTCCTACCCCTACCCTTGTGAGAGGCACACTCGGAGAGCCACCATATATAAGCTTGAGAGCCCGACGTGTGCACACGGAGGCAATACTAGGCAAGTAGGATTCCATTGCCGACAAGAGGGTGTGCCCGAGCGACCCTGAGAGGCTAGAGAGCTATTCCCCGGCTAAGGACGCAGGATGGAGTTTGGAGGTTGTGGCTTGCCCAGAGCTTCCTTGGAAGAGCACCTCCCCGGTGGATCCATACTCGACGGAGTCGAGTTCTCTGCACCCCGAGGGTATGATGGGGACATCTCTGACCACTCTACATTTTTTCAAGGGTCCCGTTGCTCACCAGCTATGCTTCATCTTGATCGCCACTTTATTTCAAGTCATATGCTGTATTTTTTATTTTCTTACCATGTAATTTTCCTTTTATTTGAGTCCAGTATCTAGGATAGGTAGTTAGTTGGGATCGGTGCTACGAATTCAGAGGGGGGTGAATGAATTTCCCTTTAAAATTTTACCGAAATGAAATCTACTGCTTATCAATCAACGGAAACGAGCCTGGCATGCATCTAATCGTTGACAGAAAGAAAGACAAGCAAACCACAGATGGCACAAGATGTTTTAGGTAGTTCGGTCCTCCAGACCTACGTCCACCCCACACTCAAACCAGAGTGTGGCTTACTGCTGCGCAACACAGCTTGCGTCTGAGCTTCTTCCCTAACACCTTTGGCTAGGGAGTTATCTTTGTGCAAGACTGGACTCGGTAGTAGCCTGACTCGGCTTACTGGTTTGCAGGTGCCTCTGATTTGCTCGTGATTGAGGGTTCACCAGGGGCTTCATTTGGTTCTTCAGGTAGCGGCAGTACGGCATGGAGACCGACAAGAGCTTGAGCTCGAGCTCTTCCTCCTCCGAGGCTTCTTTCACCGGAGATGCTAAGATGAAGGCAGCGTTGGAAGGTACATGTAGCTCCTTCGCTCCCCTTCATTGGCTTTGACTCAGGGTTTATGGTAGGGCTGACATTTTCTGTTATGTCTAGGGCTGGAGTCTGAGGAGGAGCGCGTGCCGACTCCCATCGTGGTGGATCTGGGGGAGCCTCCCACCTCTCCGATGATTACTTGGGACACCCAGATGTCAGAGGAGCCTCTGCCCTCTCCGACTCCGGCAAGAGACGCTGTTGAGGTGGGGGATGGACTACCCTCACCGACCCCGAGTGGGGTGTTACAAGCACGGCGGGGGGCTGTAGCAGGTGAGAGCCAGGACATTTCTCAGGTTTTTCATCTTGTCTCGTCACAGGGAAGCCCTGAACATTGCCGACCCATTCTGTGTTTGGTGGGGTTGTACAGATCCTTCTGGTGTGCTGGCTGAAGTAGGCCACTCCTGCCTCGAGCTGGGGATCTAGTGGCTTTCATCTGTCTCTCCACTGGAGCCACTTCTGGACGCTAGCGTGGGCGCGACTTTGCTCTAGCATGCTCGAGGTTACGCAGGAGGCGACCCCCTGCCTTCTCCGGAGGAGCTCCGACAACGGTTGAGGGAGTACACCCAGGGCTACCATGGCCTCGGGTTCCTACGCGAACTCTGGATGTCTGGCTTGGTCGGTATTTGGGCGGAGTACCTGTCACTTCTAGAGGTGCAGGAGCAGAGGGCTCGGTGGCTGGCGGCCGTCTGAGAGCTGGAGGAGTAGCGGGCTCGACTTGCACTGGCAGCTGTCGAGTGGGAGAGGTGCGCTGACGTGGTTATGTCACTTGCCCAGGACCGCGCTGCTCGGCTGCGAGATGCGGAGAGCAGAGCCGAGGCCTTGGCGAAGGCCCTGGAGGAGCAGCAGCAAGACGTGGAGCTCACTAGGGTCGAGTGGCAGACTGCCGAGACGAGTGCCAAGGCGAGCGCACAGCTTGCGTCGGCCTTGAAGGCAGAGCTGGCTGCCACGGAGTCCCGCTTAGTGGAGCTGGAGGGGAGTGAGGCTAGGCTGTAATTGTATCACTTCCCCTCCATTTTTTGTTATCCAGATTGTACATTTTTGTTACCCCAAGGGCATGTCTTGGGCTCCCCTTTTATAAAGTACTAATGACAAATTCTGAATTTTGATATTGTTACTTGCTGAGTTGTCCCACTTCTTGTTCCATGGAACAGTGTTGAATGCAGGGAATGGCGACCAAAGCGACAAGGCAAACACTCACGCGTGTAGCGGACTCCACACGGGACTCGTAGTGATGGTTCGGCGAGCTGTGGCTCGCGAGGAGGCCGGACACAGTCCGAGCAGCGAGGAGGGTGGTAGCAAACCACCCAGGGGACAACGTATTGGGCACCGGATTCACCCGGGCGGACCGATACCGAGGGGATCAGTTCAAATGTACGCTCACTCACCGGCAGCAAGAACTCACGATAGGTGGAAGTTTAGATCGGGCACTCTTCACACGGGCACTGCAGTTGGAACCAATACTAAGCAAGCAAATTGGAGCGACAACCGCACATACCAAGCCCGTCCGATGGATCGGCTCCAGTCGGAGACGAGGGCGAGCCGGGGAGCGTGCGCACCCGGTGAACACGCTACGTCGGTGTAGCTCGGCGTCGATCCCTGCTAATACAATCACTACACTCCACGCAGGGAGGGGATCACAGGGATGGGCAAATTATTACATGCACTACCCTCACGCAGGAGGGGGGAACAAGGGGTGGGGGAGTCCAAACTGTCGATCTGCACCGCCTTGTCGGGACGTCGCCTGCTTGTCCTATGCCGTACGCCTAGCTCCATCGTCCGTTCGAAGTTTCGTCAATGCCTGGACGAAGCCTGGTGGATGCCGAATAACTCCTGAAAGTCTGACATCGAGCCGAGGTCGCCGAAAGGTGGAGAGGGTCGCAGCCGATGGCCTGCACAGTTCTATCTCGTCAGACAGGTTGGCGTGGTCGAAGTGCTTCGACTGGTACGCTCGCTGTAGAACTCCAAATGCGACGGAACCAACTCGGGGGCGTAGCAGACAGAGGGCACTACGATCCCTCAAAGGCTAGATGCCGTCAGATCATCGTGCCGATCGTGGTCGCCGAAATGGTTGGCTTTTGGTTCCTGGGCGAGCAGCTGGACAGGTCGACGATCGTCGTGGTGGAACTTCCGATGTCGATGTCTGAATGAGACGAAACCACTTGGGTTGGTTTTGTATCATCGAGAGGCACGACTTATGAGAAGAAAGATCTTTTCGAAACGGAGAGGAAGGGGATGTGCCGGGGTTGATGAAGTTGCAGTCTGCCCTGGATGGATAGAAACTTCTGGGACTGGTGCAGTCACAGAAAATCAGACACCCCAGGCGGAGGCATTGTCTAAAGATGGCGGGACCACCTCTGGATCATTGGCGACTCGAAGACGAAGAACTCTTCTGAAGATAGTTCTGGCCGGTTCACATGGGGGAAGACGGTGTCGCCATTGCCAAGAGATCCTCAAAAACTGGTGTGGTTCTGGCGCAGTTGCACGGAAACGGATAACGCGATCAGTGCCGAAGTCGAAATGGAGTGGGGCTCCTTCTGGAACGAACGTGACTCGAAGCAGCACAACTTCTCTGAAGAGTGTGGATGCTGGTTCTGAAGTCCCGTGTCAATGGCACCCAAGAGGGCGAGGAGACGCAGCGGCAGGGGGCCGATGCCCCTTCTTCTTCCAGACAGGCTCCAGCTGACCGAGCGGAGCAGGATGAGGAGCTGCGAGGCATGGTGGAGAGGGCCGAGGCAGCAGAGGCAGCACTCGTCAAGAGGGTACACTCCTAAACTCTTCGTTGGTCAATTCATGATTATTATATGCTGTTTACTGACCATTGCTATATGCATGCAGGTGATCGAGCTAACGATCCTCTGGGGCGAGCTGGAGGAGAGGAGCCGAGAGTTGGAGGAGGCGGTGAGTCTGATCAGCGAGATGGAGCGCACTCGCCTGGGCGTCGTCGAGGTAGGGGTACTTCGAGCCCGTGCAGCTGACGCGGACGCCTACCAGGCGGAGCTCGAGAGGACCCATGCAGAGTTGGCGCGGATCCGGGGAGAGCTGGCGACCCAGACGTGGAGTGCTACCATGCCGAGGCAGAGCAGGCCCATCTTCAGGTTGCCTGTCTAGAGGGCATGGTGAAGGGGCTTCGTGAGGCGAGCCGGAGCCGCAGTCAGGCGACTCAGAGTGGCAGCCACGACCACGGAGTCTTAGCTAGGACCTACCTCACCGATTCCTCTGGTCTGCGGAGGAATGAGGAGGAGGAGAGGCGCCGTCGTCGTCGAGACGAGGCTACGTCATCGATGCCTCCTCCGAAGAGGCATGAGGGCAAGAGCAGCCAGAGAGAGGGAGAGGGGCAATCCTGAGTTTTTTCTTTCTCTTTTATTGCACCCTCTTGTACAGATTTGACATTGATATATAGTGATTTCTCTTTTTATTATTTTTCTTGTAAATGCAAGAATGGAATGAGAAATACAAACTAACCGACGACTGACTCGAGAGCTATGAGAGACGAGAGCAGGCTTGGTGGGGTGAGAGACGTCGACTTGAGCGACGCGAGAGAGACAGAGAGCGACGCCGACCTGAGTGACGCGAGAGAGAGAAAGAGAGACGCCGACTTGAGTGGCACGAAAGAGAGAGAGAGAGTGACGCTGACTTGAGTGACACGAAAGAGAGAGAGAGTGACGCCGACTTGAATGACACGAGAGAGAGAGGGAGTGACGTTGACTTGAGTGACACGAGAGAGAGAGGGAGTGACGCCGACTTGAATGACGCGAAAGAGAGAGGGAGAGGACGGCACCACGGGGTATTGGACGGTCTGTAAAAGACCGCTTACTTGATAATAGACGGTCAATGACCGTCCGCTCAGTCTTACACGGTCATGTAAGAACCGTCCAGACATTGAGCGGTCCATGTAGGACCGTTCAGTGATGGAGCGGTCTATCGTAAGACCGTCCTATGGTACGCACAGAGAATCCAACCGAGACTCTCCTTCTGAGAGTCCCAACCCGTGGGGATTTTGGATAAATTCTATCTAGACTCGACCCAACTCAATCTAATGCTATCCTAACCAAATCCTAAGGGGCTTCAACCCCCAGTTCCTCGGAATGAGGCTAGTGGTTCAGCTGCTCTTGCTGTACCAGTTCCTGCCCAGGCTGCACCTGTTCCTATTCCGCCTGCGGAGTTACTCAGTAGTCATGGATGGGCACTAAAAGAATTCCTGTTGTTCCATCCACCGATTTTCGAGGGTCAATCTGATCCCGAGGCAGCGAGGGAGTGGTTGGATGCTGCCCAGCGCATCTTCCAATGCATGGAGTGTGCCAAGGATGAACAGGTTATGTTGGCCTCTTTTCAACTTCACGGTACTACACGCACGTGGTGGACCTTAGAATGGGAAGTCACCTTCCGTTCCCGTCTACTTTGACAGATCACTTGGGCTGAGTTTGTTGCTGCATTCGAGCGTATCTACACTCCAGCCTGTCTGAAGTTAGCCAAGATGTACCAATTTCTGGAGCTGACACAGGGTGAGATGTCAGTGCTGCAATATCGTGATAAATTCATTGAGTTGAGCCAGTATGCACCGCATATTTTTACCGATGAGACTGTGAGGACTTAGCAGTGTTTGCACAGACTGAGAGCAGAATTGAGCCTGCCGCTATTCGCTACATGTGTTACTAACCTGGATGCCGCTTATCAAGCCACTGTCGCATTGGAGTTGGAGTTGGCGAGGACTCGAGATTTCGCTTAGACTGGGATGGTGTCGTCGGCCATGCCACATCAGCCGCCCCACCAGTCATCAGCTTTAGGAGTTTCTCTCGCCTTCTCTCCTCCCGATAGTGCTTCCTTTTAGCAATCTTAAGGCAGAGGTTTCCGTCATAAGAGGAAAAGGAAGAGGTTCGATCAGCCGTCATTTTCGAAGCCGAGTCAGCATTCTAGTCTGTTTGTTCGATCGCGTTCAGATTTTGTTGCTCCTCAGCTGAGGTTATGTTCTAGATGTGGTGGTAGTCATCCGGGTGTGCCGTGTTCTCTGCCAGTTGTGTGTTATCATTGTGATCAGGTGGGGCACATTTCCCGTAACTGTCCATTGAGGTAGCAGACAGTGCAATTCTCGCAGACTTTGCAATCGCAGCTGCCGCAGTTCCATCTTCCGCCGCTGCCTCAACCTTCTCAACTGATTCAACCATTTCAACCACCTGTTCCTGCACCTTCTCAACAGTCGTCTACCGCTACTCGTCCGCCGAGAGCCAGAGTCACACACATCACTCGTGCAGAGGCGTTGGCATCTAATCTGATTGAAGGTACGATTTCCATTTATGATCGCACAGCACATGTTCTTTTCAATTCAGGTGTGACACATTCGTTTATCTCTGAAGATTTTATTGCCTGTATCGAGAGACCGGTGAATGAAATTTCCTGTGATATGCTCATGGAGTTGTCGTCTGGTGGTTTTATGTCTACTCCAATGTGCTTGGAAAATTCTCCGGTTGTGGTCAGTGGTCGGAAGCTGCCAGTGAGGCTTTATGCATTACAGTTAGCCGACCTGTTTTCTTTTTTCATTTCTTATTCTTCTTCCTCTTCCTCCTACGTGCGTCCCTCTCCCTCTCTCTCGCCCATTCAGCCGCGGTGAGCTCCATTTCGGCTGCAGACAGTGGCGGGGCGACGACACGACGACGTGGGTGACGGCGAGGCGATCGCGTGGACGTGCGACGAGCGTGGGAAGCGTGAGAAGGCGGGGTTTTCAACGGCGTTCTTCGTGAGATCGAGCTCCGATTGACGTCTCGTCGCGGACCGAAAGTAGGGTGACGATCCCTAGCTCATCGCCTTTCCAGTTCCATGGTTTGTAGGCCGAGGCGAGGTCGAGAAGGGGTTCTTTTACGCCAGGAAGGGTTGAGCATGTATCGGGGAGAGTTCGCCCAGTTCGTCATTTTAAGCCGCGATTCCGCGTTTTGGGGGCGTAGAATCATGCTAGGGGGCTTCGGGGTTCCTTCCCCTTCATTTCCCCCTCCGTGGGGCTGGTATGGGGCTGAAATGGGTGATTCCGACAAGGTTCGCCATTTTCGCGTCAGTGAGCCATGTGCGGTCACACCAGGGACCGCATATCCCTTGTGCGGTCCTGTCCTGGCCGCCCATCGGCTCGGCGCGCTTCGAGTCAGGCTCGGCATGCAGTAGGGTTGAGCGGCCTATCATGGGACCGCATGTCCATTCGTGCGGCCCGAAGCTAACCGCCCATCTCCTGGGGTTTTGACCGTTGTTTGTGACTGTTATGCAGTGTTTGGGGTGTGCGGCTAGGGACTGGCCGTACATCCCCTCGTGCGGCCTGGGTCTAGCCGTACGTTACTTGGAGCCGTTGGCAAATCCTGCGGCCAGAGTTGGACCGCACCTACCTTGTGTGGTGAGGTCCTAGCCACCTTTTCCTTGTGCGGCTAGATCCCAACCGCACCTATTTTTTTTTTACCATTACGCAGTGTTTGGGGTGAGCGGTTGAGGTCTAGCCGCATATCCCTTGAGCAGCCATTGGCTGGCCATTCATCCTCGTGCATGAGCGGCCCAGGTGGGACCGCCCATGCCTTTAAGCGGTGGGGTCATAACAGCCCTTTTTTCGTGCGGCCAATGATGGACCGTTCATTGTCTGAGGCCTAGCCGGTGATTTTTCGTGCCGATTCGAGTCCCGAGTGAGCAGACCTCGATCCACAAGCTGACCAGTGGTCTGACTGATGCTGGGCATCATGTGGGGACCACGTGTGGGGCGACGTGAGGGGTCCCAGGATGTGGCGTCTTCGGCTTACATCACCATGAGTTGGTGTTGTACGAGGAGTGATCCTTGTACTCGTTTACTTTCAGAGTCAATTTTCGTAACTTGAGAGTCTACCTTCCAATGACCTGTCCACTAGTCGTAGCTTCCTGCGCACGCGGGTGTGGACCCACCCGGGAGTGGTGGAGAGCTTGACCTGAGTTAGACGATTTTTAGGCTGGTCTCCGTGGGCCCCTCTTCATGAGCATGTCGTCGATGTAGACCTCCATGTTACGGCCGATCTGTGAGTCGAACATATGGCTGATTAGCCGCTGGTAAGTTGCTCCTGCGTTCTTCAATCCGAAAGGCATACAAGTGTAGCAATACAGGCCGTGGTCGGTGACGAACGCGATCTTATCCTGGTCGAGCTTATGCATGCTGATTTGGTGGTACCCAAAGTACACATCCAGGAAACTCAACATCTCGGACCCGACCATAGTGTCGACCAGCTGGTCGATTCACGGCATGGGGAAGCTATCCTTGGACGTAGCCTTGTTGAGGTCGGTATAATCTACACACATCCGCCACTTCCCATTGCTTTTGGGAACTAGGATGACATTGGCCACCTAGTCCGGGTACCGAGTAGGCCTGAGTAGCCCTGAGCGTAGTTTCTCACTCACTTGCTCCCTGATAATGGCCTGCCACTCAGGGTTTCAACGTCTTCGGCATTGCTAAACTGGGCGACAGGTCGGGTCCAACCTAAGTTGGTGTGTGATGACCTCTAGTGGGATTCCGGGGAGTTCATCCTCAGACCAAGCGAAAACATCCTGGTTGGTAGTGAGAAAGCTTACGTAGGCTTCTTTATCGTGGTCAGACAAGGTTGCCCCGATTCTCAATGTTCTACTTGGGTCGTCTTCTACCTGGATGAGGTATAAGTCTTCCACTGGAGTGCTCGCGCTTGGACCTAGGTCTTCGATTCTTGTCTTCTTTTCGGGTGGTGTCTCCTTGGGGTGTCGGTCGCGTGTTGAAATGAGGTAGCACCTTCTGGATTCCATTTGATCTCCCTGGACCTCCCCTACTCCCTGGGGGGGTTGGAAACTTGAGCTTTTGATCATAAGAGGAGGGAATGCCATGAAGTGTGTCGAGGATCCCTCGCCCAATGGTGGCATTATACTTGGTCATTGTGCAGATGACCGTGAAATCCGCAAGGAAGGTTACCTCTCTCGGTGCAGTCCCAAATGTGATCGGGAGCGATATGTGTCCTTCCGGGCAGACTATAGTGCTAGAGAATCCATACAACGACGTGTGCAATGGTGCCAGTCTAGACAAATTCGCACCCATGAGCACGAGACAATCGTACGCAATAATGTTAGGGATACTTCCATTATCCACCAAGATGCGACGCACGGTACACTGGTTGATGGTGGCTGAGACCACCAGTGCATCCGAATGGGGGGTGGTTACACCGTCCAGGTCATCATCCGAGAAGACAATTGGATCCTTTAGGTGCCCTGGGGTGATGACCTCCATTTGGGCATCGACACCTTATTCCATAGTGTGGACGGCTGACACGTACCATCATCGCCTGCTGTCTCCACCCGTAGTCGGCCCCTCAGAGATCATCATGATCTCCTTTTTGTTGGGTTGATTGTCGATGGGCGGAGGTGTCCGTTGTCGCTTCTCCGCGGCCTTAGCAAGGAATTTATCAAGGAGTCCTCCGCGGACGAGGTCCTCGATGGCGTCCTTTAAGTTGATGCACTCTATGGTGTCAAGACCGTGGTCGCGATGGTAGTGACAATACTTCTTCTTGTTCCTTGTGCTCGGATCCGATTTCATCCGGGGAGGCCATTTGAGGAATGGTTCTTCATGGATTTCCATTAGGATTTGGTTGGGTGGGGCCGTCAGGTGTGTAGTTGCGATAATTGCCCCTTTCTTTCACTGGACGATTGCAGCAGTCTCCATCACGTTGCTCCTGCTTAGTCCACCCTTTGCGTGGCGAGTCGACGTGTCTCTTTCGGTAGGACTGATCGGTTCCGGCCGCGCGGCCTAGGGCCATCATATTCTCCTCGCATCGCGCGTGCTTCTGTGCTAGAGCTAGGAGATCATGAAGGGTCGCCAGGGATTCTCCTCCGAGTGCACGTCAGAGGATGTGGTCCTATGTCCCTTGGGTAAGTGCAGTGGCCGCGATGCCAAAGTCAAGGTGTGGGATCCAGAGCGCCTCCACGTGGAAGCGGGAGACAAAGTCCCACAGCGTTTCTTCTTTCCCTTGTCGGAGCGCGAGTAGGGTCACTACTGAATTAGCCACCTTTTGGCAGCCAATGAAGTTCTCCTTGAACAGTTTTTTGAGCTATTGGAAGGAGGAGATGGTTCCAACCGGAAGGGACTCGAACCAGGCCCGAGCGTTCTCCCGAAGGGTCGTAACGAATGCCAGGCATTTCACAGTGTCCGAGGCCCGGTGGAATACCAGGTGGGACTTAAAGCTATGCATGTGATCGACCGGGTCCGTGGTGCTGTCGTAGGGGGTGAACGGCGGCAGCTGGAGCTTTGGCAGGATGGGGGCTTCCATGATCTCCCTGGAGAAGGGAGCATGAAAGTCCTGGTGGTCGTCGATTAGACTGTGATTTTTGGCCGCCAAGAGGACGTCGTCCAAGTATCTGACTTTGTCCTCTATTTCATCAATGCGCTGGAGCCGACGATCCATCTTTGGGTTGGAGTGCAGTGGGCTACGCTCCCTTGGTGCAGGCATGGTGGGCGATTGCCGGGTCCTCGTGACTGAGGCATGGGAGGCCTCTCGCACTTGACGAGGATTCTCTCTGGTCTGTGCCCTTTCGTCCTGCCGTCATTCGGGCAGGACGCACTGGTGTTCTGTCGGTCGGTTCAAAAGCTCCTGGCAGAGTCCTATCAGGGCTTAGATCTGCTAGCGGATTTTCTCTAGGTCGCCCAGGGTGACCTCTTATCGGGGATGGACAGAAGATGCTTCCTACGACCCCCGGCGGGAGTTGGGTCCCTGATGGTGCCCACGGTTGCTGGCATTTTGGAGGCTTCCACGGGGTGCCATAACTTTTTACTCGGTCTTCCCATAGATGATGCCAAGAAGTGTAGAGGAAGAAATCTGGTTTCTACGCCACGTACCACCTTCTCTATTTATTGAATGGGGAAGTCATCTCGCACCCGTGGAGGCCTGCAAGCACCAGAAAATAGGAGGCATCAGAAGGAGTCCCGGGTGTTACCTCAGGGAATAACCCTCCGATGCTTAAGTCAGTAATGGGAGAATAGAGTACAGAGAAGAGCAAGTGAGAGAGAGATAGAGATCATTGTTGAAGGCTAAAGAGCCGTAGAGATCCTCCAGGCGAGTGCTCGCTGGCCCCAGTGCTCACTCGGTGAGTGCTCACTGGACGGTAAGGTCGCCAGAGAGAACCTTTCGCCAGGTGTGGGCTGTCACCCTCTTCTTCTCTCTGTGTAGCAAGGAGAGTAGCTCTATCCTCTTGCGTAGTAGCTTGGCAGAATGAACCATTGTATCTCTTTTTTCTGTCGATCTCCCTTTTATAGGGGGTTATTCTGGAGGTAGGAGTCTCATCCCTTGATAGGGAAGGGTGTAAGAAGTGGAGTAACGCTTTCCTGCTATATTGGTGGGAGTTTCCCATTGGAGGGCAATTACCCCGACGTCAGCTGGTCTCAGGGCGAGTCTTACGGCACTCAGGGGGCGTGCTTGCCCATTATGGGGTGAAGGCCGACGTCATGGGGGCAACGGTCGGTCATCAGAGAGTCCTCCGGCGATAACAGCGCCTGGGCCATAGAGGTTATCCACTGCAGAATCCAATGTTAACTTGGGTTGGGCCGCACTCTGGGGGGCCGCGCGCGTCGGGGACCTCCTCGGTTTATCATTCTGGCATTGGGCCGCTGTTATTGGGGTGTAATTGGGCGCAACCGGTTTTACCCTCCTCAGAAGTGAAGTAGGGGTGGGCTATTATTAGATTTTTATATATTTAATTTGATATCTATCTTATCGAGGATTGGATATGATATTTTTGTGAGAAAGATGAGATAAATTAACCTCTGATTGACCACCACCTGTAAAGCAGGGGTGAGCCTCGTGTCACTGGCTCAGTAGGGGTCACGCGGATCCCCACTGAGGAAAATATGCAGTAGCATGCTAAAAATAGCAGGCAACAGCAGGTAAGCAACATGCAGTAGTAAAGCAGGAAAGCTAAACTACAAAGCTGTAAAAGAAATAGAACAGGAGGTAGGAGTAGGGAACAAGCTAAGGAAGAGGGGGAGGAAGAAGCCGAACCAGACAACAACTACCGAACTAACCTCAGTACCCCAAACTACTCCAAGCAAGGGCAGGAGAGTGACTCGAAGCTGACAGAGTCAGGAGTTGCCGAACTGTCAACACAAGGAACCTACAAAATAGACAAAAGAAACCTAGGAAAAGGCTAAATAGACGACCGACACAGACGATAGACAACATGACAAGGATGTCGTGCACACTGCCACATACACAACCAGAATGTCGTGCAAGCGACAGACATTGACCCCGAGTACAGCCACAAAAGGGCTAACCCAGAAGGCCACGACGCATGAGGAACGCGAAGAGAATCGCAAAGAGTCACATGTCACGTTACTGGAGTGCCCCACACTAGAAGAACAGCCAGCTGCGTCCACTGACATCTTATGCTACGCCTACTAGCATCTCATCTGCTATGCCTATAGTCAGGCAGAGACCAAGACACTGTCAGAACCAGAATAGTAACCAAGTCGCAAGTGACTAGACAGGGGAATGCCCATCGGCGTCAGTCTAAAGCCCCTGAACACGTGTGCACACACTGACTTTTGCCTAAGCCAGGCCTCTAGCTAGTTTTCTCCCCCCGAAGGATGCAACGGTAACTACAGGAGCCGACGAAAACTAGATTAAAAACTGTGAACCGGAAGTGCCCCGCTGTAAAAGTCGTCACGTCGAAGCATGCCATAAGGCTATGACTAGTGAAGGCTCACAAGAGATGAACTCCAAAACACAAGTGCCGAAGTACATATAGGCAAGAGTGCCCTATAACACATACCTCGAAGTACCAGAGGCAGCGCAGGAGACTGCGAACAGACTCCGGACAAGGTAACTTGTCATGCCCCGTACTCTATACCGTCTAGGTATTGTCCGCTTTGGTCTACCGGCCTCACGGCTTTATCCCTTTCTGACAGTGATCGGCTCCAGAATGGAGGACTTCCCGGGAAGGTTACCCATCCTAGTACTACTCCCCAGTAAGCACGCTTAACTTCAGAGTTATTTTTCAGAACTGAGTTGATACTTTAAAAGACGTCTCGGTGATATAGAGTATAATTTAGCTATATTTGAGGGTGCTACAATCTACCCCTCTTATATAGGCGACGTCCTCGTCGCTGGGCACATATAGCACGCAATCACGCAATCAAACCCTCAGGCAGGTAGGACTCTAGAGGTGGCCCCTACAGGCTCAAGAGGTGGCTCCCACTATGTAGCACTTTGTCCCATTGCCGGCCAGCGCGGATCTAGCGGCAGCAAGGTGGCCCTCTAGTTCCTCAACCCTGCCTTTGAGGGCATGAACATCCTGATGACCACCTGCCAAAACCTTCTCAAGTCGCTCCCCACTGACCCGACGCTCCTCCAAGGCTCGCAAGTATTCGTCCTCCTGGGCCCTGATTGCGACAAGCTCGTTGGGGACCCGACTCTCGAGGAACTCACGACGGTTCACATACTTCAGTAGTAATAATATGAGTCGCGACCATTCCTCTAGAGGGCAGCCTAGCACTTGCAACGCCTCGGTCAGCTGCGTTGCTATCGCGTGCACCCCTCGGTACGTGAGAGAGGGGTCGGCAAATATCATCGAACGCAGCGCTGCCAGCATAGGGTGGACCGGTGCGTCCGAGGTAGTGTGACCGACGGAAGGTACCTTCGGCGGGTTGAACTCGACCGTGCCGTCCACGGCAGCCCACATCTCCGCATCCACTACAGTCGACGAGGAGGAGAGCGCCACGGACAGGTCGCTGGAGCCTCCCGTCTCGGCGTGTAGTCCCCGGCCAGCTATGGCCAAGGGAGCTGTCGGAGCCACGGCCACCCCACTTGGCCCTACAATTGCGAGGGGCTGCTCCTCCTTACTCTCGGTCGAGGGAAGTGCGGGGAGTGGAACAGACTCTGCTGCCGTCACTGAAGGCCCGGCCGCTTCGTCCACCGGTGTCCCCTCTTCGCCGCGAACCGTGAGCTCGGCCAGCGTCCTCCCAGAAGCCTACTTTCCTCAGGCTTCATGAGCGGCCGGGGAGGGGGAAGTGGAACCATGAGTTTCAACCCACTCTCCGACCGCAGGAACCATACGATCTGCTCCACTTCCGCTGTCGAAAGTAGCTTCGGCTCGTCCGTCTCTGCCGGGGTCACCGTCCCTCTCCGCTTAGCGATTGCTCTGCGGGCTCTCGCAGAGCGTGCCTCAGGGAGGCTCTCCTCCTCTTGGAACACAAAGAGACAGAAGGATTAGTCTTGCAGCGAGCGAAGCAAGTTACCCGAGTTCTGAAGAGCATAGAAAAAGTCCCAGGGATGTCATTTTACCTCGATCACGGGGATGATCTGGCTTTCCGGCGCTATCTCCCCTTCCTCCAAGGCCTCCTCGGCAGTGGATGCAGTCCCTACAGCTGCTTCCTGCTGCAGGACCTCGACGAGAGCCGCCAGCTTCCCCAGGCCGGTGCCACCACCCTCGGGTCGCTCGACCGATACAACAGGGAGAGGTACCTCTGCGGCCCCTAGACGAGCCACCTCCTGCAGACAAACCAGAAGATAAGAGACGGAGGACCGGAACTAATTGCAAAAGGAGGGCCCCGTATGAACGGGTCCGCACTTACGACATCTTCCTCGGGAGCCGCCTCGTCAGAAGAGTAGTTGTAGTCTACCTTCTCGCTGGAGGAAGACTCGGCCGAGGCAGGTTCCTCCCTGGTCGGGCCAACATAAGTGAAGAAGACGGTCCTATCGAGAAAGAGGAATAAGATTAGCGTGAGCCGATTATTAAAATAAAGAATGGTCGTCTCTCTTCAGATTGGGCTCAAAAGGTTCAGCCGCTGCGAATAGGCAACATCATATCAATTGATAAGAGATCAGTTATATAGGCTGGTGCATGAAAAGGACAAGTCTATCCTCTTACGTAGCCTTTCGCCGAAGGAAGCCAAGATGGTCATGCACGAGGTCCACCTAGGGCTCTACGGTGCCCATCAAGTCGGGGACAAAATGAAGAACAATGTGAAGCTTAAGGGTTTCTACTGGCCCACTATGTATGTGAATTGCAATCGATACGCCCGCACACGTCATCAATGCCAAGCTTTCGGCCCGGTGCCAAGAAGACCCTCAAGCTCGTTGCATACCATGGCTCCTACATGTCCCTTTATAGAATGGGGAATGGATATCGTAAGGCTCTTCCCACTATACACGAGAGGCTACAAATTCATCCTAGTCACTACAAATTACTTCTCCAGGTGAGCCGAAGCTATCCCTCTGCAGGAAGTCACAAGAGAGGCAGTCGCCCAATTTGCCAAGCACCATATTATATACCGATTAGGCACCCCCTGTCGAATCATGTCAGATAATGGCACTCCGTTCAAGAACAGGACCATTTGCCAACTGGCGGCAAAATTTCATATTGACTAGAGAACTTCGACAGTCTACAACCCTCAAGTCAACGGATTGGCCGAAGTATTTAACAAAGCCCTTTGTAAGCTCTTGGCTAAGATCGTTGGCACCCAAAAAAGGGACTGGGGCGAAAAGATAGATCAAGCTCTTTCGGCATACCGAACAGTCTACAAGACTCCTACTAGTTGTTCCCCATTCTCTCTGGTATATGGGGCCGAGATCGTAGTACCAGTTGAAATTGCAATGTCTTCCTACCGGGTGGCTGTACACACTAGTCTGCAGACTCAGGAGCGAGACGAAATTGAAAGAAGGCTCGAAGAGCTCTCTTACTTGGAAGGCAGGAGACTAGAGATGTCACGCCCCGAGCGCGGAAGGAACCCGGAGTGCGTGACGAGTTTATATCGATTATGTCAATCAGAACGTTAGTGTATTCGACACAAATACAGAGTGCGCAAAAAGTAAATGTAACCTAATCCTTTATTCAATAACAACCATAAAGTATTCTACTACATTTACCTTGATAAAAGTGTTAGGACTCAATAAAAAGAAAAGTGCAATGAGCGATTCAAGAAAATAGAAAGACAAAACTAGTAGACACTTGGATAGACAGATGTAGCTCTAGTCTCTTCACTCTTGACTTTTCCCATCCGATTGAGTCTCGTTATCAGACTTACCTGAAAAATAGGGAAAAACACTGGATGAGCGAACGCTCAGTAGGGATTATATCTCAAGAGCAAGCTAGCTTTAAGTAATTACATGTTACATTTGAGTCAGTTGTTGTATTAGAATCAGTTTGGAAGTTATGTTTGATCGTGTTTAAGCATTAATGGTTATTGTAATAGAACTTGGAGTCTTTCTTGATCAATAGAAGTACTTCTTTCCATAGCACCTATGTAATTGTTTAGTTTGGCATATTAATGTTATTTCTAGCTAGTTTCTGACTGTACGTCCCGATATTCCGCATTGGGGCGTGACAAGGAGCGACCTTCAGAGCAGGAGGTCACTGAGCTAGGGGAGGCGATTGCTCCAAGATCACCTCGAGCTTCCGAGGGTCCGTCCTCTGCCCGAGATAAGGGCAAGCAGATTGCTCAGTAAGATGACCCAGAGCGACGAGGGTCTAAGCCAAAGACCTCAAGGAGCAGCTGATGCTACCCTCGATGAAGGTTCTAATCACCGAGAAGAGGCAGTTAAAAAAGACAAAAACCCTTCGCCTGACTAATGAGTCCCCAGCTAGGGATGCCCGCCGCCCGAGCCTTCCGACGACCGAGCCAGAGGTGCCTGTAGCGATTGGAAGGACCTCTGTTGAGCCTGTTGGAGCGCAAGGGGAGGAGGCTGGCTCTAAAATCCCAGCTGAGGTTGTCGGGGAGCGCGGTGAGTAGGAGGTAGGGGCGAGGATCCAGGCCGAGCCGAGCGTCATAGTCCCAAGTTTGGGGATGTTTGGGGAGGATGTCCTGGCACTGACTCCTCTGTTAGAAACACTGGAGAGTGATCTAGAAGGGGGGACCCCAATTTTAAACTTAAAATTAGATGAGCTTAGTAGATGTACCCAGAGTAGAGATCAGAACCCTTAACACATGATAGAAAACACTCTCACACTAAATAAACACCCTAGAAAGTAATCGGTGATACTTAGCTAAATGATCGAGCAGAAGATGGGTCAAAGATGGCAATGCAAACAACAACCACCACCATCTGAAGATCAAAAAATCACACAAGGGACAAAGAGGTTTTGGTGGTTCGATTGCCAACAGCAATCTACGTCCACCCCTCGTTCACACCGAATAAGGATTCCCCTAGCTTAGGCTAGAAAAGAAGTAGACTCAGTCTACGATAGGACGCTGCCTTACAGCTTCCCTAGAGAGAGACAAATCCCTCAACTCATGTCCTGTATGTTGCATTACTACAGTTTTGATGATGTCACACACTACTTGTCAAACATTAGTTGATTGGGAATCTAACACATTTTTATTTACAGTGCTTCTCATTGCTCTATTTTTGATATAATTCATTTTCATCTGTGCATATCTCCTCATAACTCTCAAGATCGGAGTCCATGCAGGTTTCTGTTTGTTCATTTGTCTAGTGCTTGCACATTAGCAGTCCATGCATGCTGTTAGTAAGTTTCATAAGTCCGTGCATGTTGTGTCCATGCATGCCTTAGTCTTGTGCACATCGCAGAGTCCATGCATAGTTTGTTTAGGCACGATTAAACAAGTTCGTGGCTGTCCGGGAGGTCCGTTCTCGCCGGAGTGCGCAACTGGCATCCGTGGGGAGACCTGAGCACCGGTACAGAAGCTGCCACGGCTGCATCCCTACTCCCCTTGGCACGCTGCTTGGCCAGAGGATTCTCCTACCAGTCCTCCTTCCAACCCAGTTGACAGAGCGTCATTCGGTGTCCGGGGGTGTCCGTACCGAATTTTCTCTCCCGGGTACGTAGGTCAGTCCAACCAGAACCAACTCTGACACCCAGCAACTGTTCATCCCCTATCTCTCTGCTCTGACCTCTCCTGGAGACCATCCTAGTTGGATATTGAAGAAGACTGGTAGACGGACGCGACAGCTTTAGTCCCGCCCCGTTCTGACTCCGGGAGTGCTCGTGGCGGCGTCGTCTTCCCGCTACTGCGCCCAGAGCTCTGTACCAGCCAGAGCAGAGCAGCACCAGTGCAGAAGCTTCTACGGCAACATCCCTGCTCCCCTTGGTGCGCCACTTGGCCGGGGCATTCTTTGGACAGTCCTCCTTGCAACCCAGTTAACATAGCTTCATTCAAAGGTCGGGATAGCTTTTTCTGAATTTTCTCGCCTGGGTGCACAGGTCAGTCAACAGAAATCCAGTCCTGATACCCTACTACTGAGTACCTTCTATCTCTCTGCTCCGGCCTCTCCTGGAGGCCTTCCTAGTCGGAGATCGAAGGAGACTCATAGACGGACGTGTTGGCTTTGGTCCTGCGCCATTCCGACTTCGAGAGCACTCGTACCGGTGTCATCGTCCGGCTGTTGCATCCCAAGGATAGAACCAGTCAGGGCAGAGCCGACCTGCCACAGAGATAGCTGCGTTTAGAGGTGACTCCAGGCCATTCCCCAAAAATTCTGAGGACTTCCTGAACCAGCTAGGGACGTCTTGGAGCTAGTTTCACCATCATCCGAGTTCACCTCAGATTGTGGCGCTGCCAACAGCGACCGGTGGTAAGCCTGTTCCTGAAGCTGGCAGATTCGGCCGAGTCATTTCTTCGGCAACTTCGTGGCTTTCTTCCCCCACCCCGCCTGGCCGACTTAACGGCCCTCCCTGCGTGGAGGTAGTATTTTATTGTAATCATAAATTCCCATCCCTTAATCCAACCCCCCTGTGCGGGGCGTAGTGATTGTATTGTTAATAGGGGAAGCAGCATCGACATAGTGTGCAGGGAACCACACTTCCCTGCTCGCCCACGTCTTCGAGCGGTGTTGGTTTCTTCAAACCAACTATGTGAACTCTAAACTTTGCTCCATAGTTTATCTTGTTCATTCAATATCCACAATGTTGCTCCGTTGAGCAAGTGAGAGAGCACCCGACCCCGGAGCACTCCACTCCCGAGCGGTCACCATGGGTGTGTGAGAGAGGGACCAAGTGCCCCAATTGGCACCGGCCAGCCCCTTGAATCGTGGGCTACGTACCTTGGGATTTTGTTCACCACTTTTTTTTAAGAACTTCACGAGAGAGAGAGAGAGAGGAGAGAGAGAACAAAGGGAATAAAGATAAGAGAGAGATATTACGTGAGAGGGAAAGTAAGAGAGAGGGGGGAGAGAGAGAATGGTAGAGTGGGAAAGAGAGAGACCACGGGGGACGGGTTGTTTGTTTGTTTTTCTTACACAAGCTTCACGACAGAATGAAGAGAGAGAATGGGTTAGAGAGAGAGAGCATGACGAAGAGAGAGAGACACGAGAGGTGGCGGGGGATGACAACAATGGCTTGGGAACTGGCCCGGCGTGCTAGAAGGCTTGCCGACATGCTCTGGGTGAGCCACCCTTGTGCTCAGAGGTAGTGGGGTCACCGTGCTCAGCCTGCTCGGAGGAGGTATTCCAGACGGGTATGGAGGCGGGATCTGCTCGCATACGCGTCTAGGGACGTCAACTGGCACCTGCTGCTTATGGGGCATGGGGCGGAGCTTCTGGCAGAGAGGAGCCAAGGGGATGACAACAGTGGGGTGATGTACACAGGCAATGCCAAGAAGCTTTGGTTGCAGTGGTGGCGAGCAGGGGAAGACGCAACAGTGAGCAAGCGGGCAGCGTCCATGGCGGCGGCTCTGCTTGAAGTGGCCAGAGAAAACGGTGGCGTATTGGCGGGGACGGGCTGATGCCTGGCGTCGGCAGCAGTGGGGGCTACATGTGGGTTGCATGGCAAGGTGCCATGCTCATCGTCTGGTCCACCCATCGCCGCGTTGAGGATATCTCTGTGCCCCAGAGGTGATCGCACTCGGAGAGTGGCGAAGCGACGTGCCATGCTGTCTGCTGCAGCTCTGAGTACAGGTCGGAGGGGCAGTGCGGCTGGGCTCAGAGGACATGGACGGGAACTATCGTGCTCAGACGTGCGGCAGTGGAGAGAGCACCGTACTCGGTCCCAATGGTGGAGCGATCAACGTGCTCGGAGCTGGAGAGGGTAGTTGTAGTCGGGGTCAATCCACGTGCACGCCCGTCGGGGTGACGCAAGGCAGCGATAGTAGCCACATGCGTGACTGCATGGGGGCGTCCGCCCTACGCTCCTTGCTTCCCATGATAGTAGGGTGGACGGTGGCTTGTGGCGATGGGGATGGGGAGAGGCGAGGGGTCTACTCAGAGGAGACGGGAACATAGCGGGGGTGCTCGTTCGATGCGGGCGAAGGAGGTGGAGGTCACTGGTCCTGCCAATACGTGGGAGATGGTGTGGCGGGGATGGACCACTGGAAGCACTGCCATGGTGCAACGAGTGAGGGAGAGGATACCCACGCCTGTGGTTGGTGGGTGAAAGAGAGAGAGAGTGGTGTTGGCGGGTTGGCGTGGGGGGCGAAGAGTCCGCTCGGGGGATTAGGGAGGCCGCCGGTGAGCTCGCTGGATTGCTGGGTTCTAAGATGGAAGGCAGGGATACAGAGCGGCGTGCTTCACGCAGAACAGCCTTCTTCACACGGCCGGGCCAACCTTCTCGCAGGGTGAATGGCGTCGACGTGGCTTCGGGTGCAGCGTGGTTAACCCACGCGGGCACGGACGCGGAGGCTGGCGAAGCAAGGTGGCTCGGGCGCGGTCAGCTGGCAGGTGGACGATGGAGGCCTTCGCACAGGGCACGGCAGCTTCGTCAGCCAAAGTGGGTACGAGGGCGGCTTCGGCCGACGCCGGCTCTTCATGCGGGCAAGAAAGCGGAGCAGCTAAGTCTTCGAAGTCGGAGGCGGAGGCGGCCAAGCCGCCTTGGGCTCGCGCGCGCGGGTCAACCTGGCAGGCGGAGGCTGGCGACTCCATGCGGTCAGCAGTCAGCAGAGAGAAGGCAGGCGGCCTTCCTCTCACGCGGAGGACCGGAGGTTCGAGCTGCCGACCTTCACGCACGAAGGTGGGCGCATGCAGACGCGCGAAGGAAGGTGGTCGACGTGGGCGGCCTTGGGCGGTCAGCATACGCGGCTTCTTCGGGCGATGGCAGGCGATGGCGGGCGTGCGTGGACCAAGCTCACGTATGCGGCGGGAGAAGAGGAGGTCGGGCTGTTGACGTAGGAAGAGAAAGAGATGGCAGGTCAGCAGGCGGGCTTCTCACTCACATGGCCAGGGCGGCTTCGCAGGCGATGATGGGCGTCGACCGACGTGAGAAAGAGAGAGAAAAGAAGAAAATAACGGAAAAAGAAGGAGAGAATTCATTAAAAACAGTTGTAAAAATGTGCAACACATAGTGGCCACCTTTTTTTAAGTCAAATATAACACCTCAGAGTGTTCACTTGAAATAACAGAGATGACTTGAAACCTATAAAAAGAGGGGATGGCATGGGAGATTTCCCTCTCTTGTTATGTAGATAGCCCTCGTTCTGTTTCATTGCTAGCGTTAGGAATAGATCCTCTCTTTGCTCCTCTTACTAGATGCAAGCTCTCATTTGTTGTCCTCTCCATTAGTTAGTGTTAGAATAGAATTTATTTTTCTTTCTATCTCCCTCTCTCATTATTCTAATTTTGTTGTAATTTATTTATTGTGTTGTAATTTTTATACACTTGTAAGTTAGTTTTAATTCATGTTTAATTTCAGTGGTGTTGTTATTTTCAGTTTTATTTAACACAATCTCCCCTTCCTTTTTCATCTATTTATCTCTTCCTCCCTCTATTTTCATCTAAATCTCTCTAAGGCGGAGTTGCTCTTCCGGTCCTCTCACGGCGGCATTCTATACCAAAGCGGGGCGACGATCAAAAGCTCGGCACGGCGTGGACAGTGTCACTCTTCCGATTCCTCGGCTCATTTCATCCCTTATTCTTTTAATTTCAAGTTGTACTTTTGATTTTTATAGTTATAATTTTCATTTCCTTAGTAATAAAATTTCATGTTGGCAATCTATATTTCTCTTCTCAACCCCTGGATGCTGGTGACCCAAGGCCTTGAGCCTGAACTGGGAGCTGGCAGGACCGGAAGGCGCGACAGAGGGCGCTCAGTCCGTACCAAGATCACCGCATCCCACAAAGGCAGACTCGTGCTGGGGATCGACGTTGTCGGATTGCGAGAGGAATGCCCCGAGGTAGAGCGGAGAGATCCGAGGCCTGATGCAGACCACTCATAATAGACGTCTACTGCAGGAAACCCTGGAGTTGTACGTCTGGTCTGGATGCTAGGACGCCTCATGCCAGGGCTTGGAGACCCGAGCGAGGCGATCGCACTTCTACGGTTCGGGTCGGGAGGCCCGAACGGGGTGCTGGGGAGCCCTGCCCCCTGGCTAGGAGGCCCATGTGGGGAGCTGGCTCGGTGGGAGCTTGGGATTGACTGCCCGAGCAGAGTGCTGAGGAGCCAAACACCGTAGGGTGGAGACCCACACTGGGAGTCGGCTTGGCTGGGGCTCGGGGCTGGAGGCCCGAGCGAATTGTAAGACTGGAGATCAGAACCTAGGACGCAAGGGTTGCGTCAGAAGCCGGTCGAGACTGGGCCCGGGGACTAATGCTTGCCCGGGTTGGGACTGGCTTAGAACCCCTACGGGCATCGATGGTAGGAGAGCCGAACCTGACGGTCGGCGTGGCTGTCGGGACTGGTAGCTAGCGGGGTGCCCTGGAGACACCAGAGGAAGCAGGAGCTGGAGGTGGCGGTGGGGCCACCATGGGGACCACACCCAAGAAGTAGGGTGATCCGATGACTGGGGTGAAGCTGTCGAAAGCAATCGGAACTGCCAAGTAGTCCACCGTAGGTGACGGCCGCCATAGTTGCTCGAGTCCTGGATGAGCAGAGGCGACGGTCGGGCACGGTCATCGAACGCGGTCTCGCAACTAGGAGACGAACTGGAAGCTACTGGGAAGTACGAATAGGTGCTCTTTTGCTACCCCTTCCTGCAAGGACAAGAAAAGGGCAGCCGGACTTCAGGGCTGGCATAGACTTTCACATTAGCAAAAAGAAGGAAGGCGGGAGACGTCCCACTAGGCGTGCCATCCTTTTTGTTCCGCCCCCAGGAGGGGGTTTTGCCAACGCCGGTGTGTGCGGTGACCGGAGTGAGGGGTAGGGCATAGCCACGGGAGGGATGCCGGAGGTTGATGGGCCTCGAGCACCGCCTCTCATGACCGGATCTGCCTCAAGGTGGCACCGTGCACTCGCCTTTTACAGAGAGTCGAGGGGAGACCGAGTGACACGGGAGGTTTTCCAGGTTAACGGGAAATGTGGCTGGGATGCGGGCGTGCCATTCGATTTCTTGACAATCACTTATGGAACCGAACATTTAACTGGGGGTGCGCCGCCAGGGTGCGGCACGTGGACTCGGGGAATGAGCGACACGTGGAGGGAAGAACGGTTCCGTGGGTGCGAGTGCGTAGGTGACTGTGGGGAGTCGATCCCGGATACCAGATATACCCGATAGGACTATCAAATATACCTGATACCACTTGGAACCCGCGAGGCCTCCCAAGCGCGGTAAAGCCCGTAAAGGAAAAAAGGATTGTCATGGGGTACATTGAACTGACAGATATGGCAGTAAGTAATAATATTTCATTAGATCGGGTTCCTAAAGTAGCAGAAATAAAATTACTTTTTAATTAATAGATTTAAATTTAACATTTATAGCCCAGAGCCAAGTCCAAAGAAAAGACAACAAGTGTCAAGTACAGTTGACGGAAAAGAAAAGACGTACTAGAAAGTCGGGGGAAGCCCAGCGAGGGTACTAGCTAGCCACACTAGACGCTACGAGCACGCGCCCCAGGTGCACACAGAAGCCGAATGAATGACTACCACCTGAAAAGTAGGGGTGAGTCTTGTGTCACTGGCTCAGTAGGGGTCACGTGGATCCCCACCGAGAAAAACACGCAGTAACACGCTAAAATAGCAGGCAAGCAACAGGTAGTAGTAAAGTCAGAAAACTAAAATACAAAGTTGTAAAGGGAACAGAATAGGAGGTAGGAGTGGAGAACAAGCTAAGGAAGAGGGGGAGGAAGAAGTCGTGCCAGACAACGGCTACCGAACTAACCTCGATACCCCAAACTACTCCAAGCAAGGGCAGGAGAGTGACTCAGAGCTGAGAGAGTCAGGAGTTGCCAAACTGTCGATGTAAGGAACCTACAAAACAGATAAAAGAAACCTAGGAAAAGGCTAGATGGACGACCGACATAGATGATGGACAACACGACAAGAACATCGTGCACACTGCCACATACACAACTAGAATGTCGTGCAAGTAGCAGACACTGACCCCGAGTACAGTCACAAAAGGGCTAACCCAGAAGGTCATGACGCACGAGAAACGCGAAGCGAACCATGAAGGGTATCACAAAGAGCCACGCGTCACATGACTGGAGTGCCGCACACTAGAAGAACAGCCAGTTGCATCCACTGACCTCTTATGCTGTGCCTACTAGCGTCTCATCTACGATACCTACAGACAGGTAGAGACTAAGTGATGTGACACCACTAGGGTGAATGCAGCAATGAGATGAGGGTCCTCGGACCTACCGCGCAAACACAATCAATCTAGAGCACGGGGTTGCAAAAATTACTGAATCGCCGATGCACACATGATCCCGAGGTGACATGGCGATGCCGAGTGGAGGTGGTGGATCAAGACCCTGGCTGGTAGAGGGCCAGTAGGGCTAGGGTTGCCCTCCCGAGGGTACGGTGCACACACTCAAGGGGCTGGCTGGGTGCCAAGTTGGGCACTGGGTCACTCTCTCTCACAAAACCACGGTGACCACACGGAAGTGGAGTACTCTGGGGTCGGGCGCTCTCTCACTACCAGCGGAGCAATCCCACGGATATTAAAAGAACAAGTACTGATAATGGGAGCAAGGTCAGATATAGGGTTTTGAATGTTTTGAGGGGCATGATGTTAACAGCTGCACCAGCGTCCACTAGGATTCGGTTTACTTCATGCCCATTGATTTTTCCCTTCATGTAAAGTGGGCGATTATGGCACGGAAGGGAGAGCAGTAAGTCTTTCTCCGTGAAGGTGATGGCGTTGGCGAAGGCCTCATATGTGGCAGCCTTCATCTCTACCACATGTGCCTTGTAGATTTCTGGCTCCTGGAGTATCTTGATAAGAGCTTCCCCCAACTATTTACTCCAAGCAATGGCCTCCCAAATTGTAATGCTAGCGGGGAAGCGCTTTATATGGTGGAGGACCTTCTGATCGGCTCGAGCTCAAGCATCCTCCAGTGATGGTAGTATGTCAGACTGGGTTTTCTGTGGGCTGCCACACTGCTCCTCATCGGGGAGCTGTACCACCTTGCCAGTACTACTGGGATCGGGCTGACTCTGGCCACCCCCAGGCTCCAGGAAGAGGGGTGCCAATGGCGGCTCTTCCGGGGATGATTGGGGAACTGGATCATCCTTCCCAGATGGCCTTGCTTGTTTCACAGGAGAAATTGGGGCTGGTGTCGGGACTGTAGTGCTGGCATCGGTCTCATCTGAGCAAGCGGGATCACAAATGTTGGGTCCTCACCGAATTTCCACCGGTGGGATTGGGGCAGGTTGTTATCCTCGAAAGAGGATGACCCACTCAGGGTCAAAGGTTGATGAGTGAAAAGGTGACTCGGGGATCCTCCCGCAACCTCTTTCGCATCCATGGCCACGACCTCGGCCGCGGCCGGTGCGTTCTGGGATCAACTGTAGCCCAAGCGGGGTAGTGGTCCTTTGTCGGGTCTTGGAGGCCATCGGCTCGCTTCGCCAGGAGGCATTGATGTTGTCTGAGGGTGGGATGGCCACCATGTTGTAGGTGCAGCAGCGAAGCATTTGTTCCAGCTGTTGATTGGAAAAATGACCTTTTCCTTCTTTTGAAAGTACCAGCAATGAAATCAGTCCACCTTTTGCTCCTCATGACTAGGAAAGTATGAAAGAAGCTAAGAAACTAGAAGAGTAAGGTGGAGATAAAACCTGTGTGATCGCCACCCAAGACCCCAGACGTGATAGACACGCCGTGTCTTGAGAAAGAGGGGGACACTCACCTTTGCTTAACGCTGGGAGGATGAACGGCTAATGATGAACCGCCTAATGTTGTGCGGATCTATTCAGGCCGCCTAACGCAGGTAGTGCGGTTCTGGATCAGCCGCAGGATGAAGATGAACGGCCGACGATCAACCGCTCTACTCCGCCTACCTCCAAATCGTGGGAACTTCCTCCTCCACTCTTTCCGGCTGACTAGAAAGAGTGGGCCTCGTGCTGAATGGCTGCTGACCCACAAAACAACGTGTGACCAACAAAATAAAACCCAAATTAGATCTACGAAGTGTAGTATGTGCCAAAAAATAGAAAATCACGTTTTCGCGATCCGCGAAACGCACCGATCGTAACGGTACCACTCACGCCCGGGTGAACAACCACGTTCGCCCGCAATGACGTGCCGAAGGATTTGCCGGAAACCAGGCCGAAAATCGAAAAAATACATGGGAAAGTCGCGGAACGCCTCCGGGCCCCCGAAACGACCCCGGATCACTCCGATCCGAACGCGAAAGATGTTCGAAATGAAATTTCAGACACGACAGATCCGAACGCTCCGAGAAAGTAGGTCCAGGACCCGAATACAAGGATCTAAAATGGTCCGACACATCACAGCCCTCCCCCCTTCAACAAATTTCGTCCTCAAAATTTAAGAACGAAGGCACAGGAACAGGGGAAAGACTCATGCAAACAAATAAGGATACAGCTGTCGCATCTCATCCTCACGCTCCCAAGACGCCTCACCACCAGAATGACGCTGTCAGACCACCTTAACTAGAGAGATAACCTTGTTCCGAAGGCGCTGCTCACGTCGATCCTCGATACAGACAGGATACTCTGGAAGGGACAAGTCTGGGGTCACCTCAGGCCAAACGACGTCCTCCAAAACATGAGAATCATCAGGCATGTACTTCCGAAGTATTGACACATGAAACGCGTCATGCACAACAGATAGCTCTGGAGATAACTGCAACTGATAAGCAACTTCTCCAACGCGCTCGACAATGAGAAAAGGACCAATGTAGCGGGGACTCAGCTTCCCACGCCTGCCGAAGCGCATCACACCCTTCATGGAAGAAACTCTCAAGAAGACTCGGTCTCCCATAGCAAAGCTAAGTGGTCGTCTCCTCTGATCGGTATAACTCTTCTGCCGGCTCTGCGCTGCCAACATCTTCTGCCGAACGAAATGCACTACCTCAATGCATTGCTGTACCAAATCTGGTCCTATCAGGACACGCTCGCCCACCTTGAACCAATCAAGCGGAGTCCAACACGGTTACCCGTACAATGCCTCATAGGGAGCCATACCGATGCTTGAATGATAGCTGTTGTTGTAGGCAAACTCCACTAATGGCAAATGGTGGGTCCAACTCTCCTGCCACCCTAGGCAACATGATCCCAACATGTCCTCTAAAGTCTGGATGGTCTGCTCAGACTGACCATCTGACTGAGGATGATAGGCCGAGCTGAATGCCAACTTGGTGCCTTGAGCTCGCTGGAAACTCCTCCAGAATCCTGATGTGAAGTGCGGATCACGGTCAGACATGATGGAGATAGGGACTCCATGCAACGGAATGATCCACTCCACATACAAACGGGCCAACTTCTGCACGCTCCAACTGACTTTGATCGACAACAACCGAGTAGCCTTCGTCAGTCTATCCACTAGTATCCAAATACAATCATGCCCACTGGACGTCCTCGGTAACCCAACCACGAAATCAGTGGTCACGTGGTCCCACTTCCACACGACTTGCAGAGCCTGCCCCGACATCAATCGGTGACTTCTGGAGGAGTGCCATACATCGACGGAAAGCTCTCCCAGTCAGATTCGACTCCGAGGTGATCCCGCCTTCATCCAAGTTCGTGGATGTCCGGGAGGTCCGTTCTCGCCGGAGTGCACAACTGGCATCCGTGGGGAGACCTGAGCACCGATGCAGAAGCTGCCACGGCTGCATCCCTACTCCCCTTGGTGCACTGCTTGGCCGGAGCATTCTCCTATCAGTCCTCCTTCCAACCCAGTTGACGGAGCATCATTTGGAGTCCGGGGGTGTCCGTGCCGAATTTTCTCTCTTGGGTGCGCAGGTCAGTCCAACCAGAACCAACTCCGACACCCGGCTACTGTTCATCCCCTATCTCTCTGATCTGACCTCTCCTGGAGACCATCCTGGTTGGAGATTGAAGAAGACTAGTAGACGGACGCGACAGCATTGGTCCCTCCCCGTTCTGACTCTGGGAGTGCTCGTGGCGGCTTCGTCTTCTCGCTGCTGCGCCCAGAACTCTGTACCAGCCAGAGCAGATCAGCACCAGTGCAGAAGCTTCTACGGTGACATCCCTGCTCCCCTTGGTGCGTCGCTTGGCCGGGGAGTTCTTCGGCCAGTCCTCCTTACAACCCAGTTGACGGAACTGCATTCGGAGGTCGGGACTACTCGTTCTGAATTTTCTCGTCAGGGTGAGCAGGTCAGTCCACAGAAATCCAGCCCTGATACCCTGCTACTGTATACCTCCTATCTCTCTACCCCGACAACTTCTGGAGGTCTTCCTGGTCGAAGATCGAAGGAGACTCGTAGATGGACGTTCTGGGTTTGGTCCCACACCATTCCGACTCCAGGATCACTCGTACCGGCATCATCGTCCTGCTGTTGCTTCCTGAGGACAGAACCAGTCGGGGCAGAGCCGACCTGTCACAGAGACAGCTGCGACCAGAGGTGACTCCAGACCATCCCCCAAAAATTCTGAGGACTTCCTGATCCAGCTAGCGATGTCTTGGGGCTGGTTTCACCATCATCCGAGTTCACCTCAGATCGTGGTGCCGCCAACAGCGACCGGTGGTCAGCCTATTCCTGAAGCGGGCAGATTCAGCTGAGTCACTTCATCGGCAACTTCGTGGCTTTCTTCCCCCACCCCGCCTGGCCGGCTTAACGCCCCTCTCTGCGTGGAGGTAGTATTTTGTTGTAATCATAAATTCCCATCCCTTAGCCCAACCCCCCTGTGCGGGGTGTAGTGATTGTATTGTTAATAGGGGAAGCGGCATCGACACAGTGTGCAGGGAACCACACTTCCCCGCTCGTCCATGTCTCCGAACGGGGGTCGGTTTCTTCAAACCGACCAGGTAAACGCTAAACCCCTGCTCTCATGTCAGTTCTTGTTCATTTCATATCCGTCGAATTGCTCCGCTGGTAGAGAGAGAGCGCCCAATGTTTGTATCTGTATCCCTCATAGTTGAGTCTGTGCAACTTCTGTGGAACCGAATGCATAGTCGGTGCATGTTTTTTTAATGGCAATGAAGGTTAGTGCATCTTTGCCTTGTGCTAAAAAAAGTCGGTGCATATTCTTTCTTACGCATTCTAGAGTCGGTGCATGCTCTACATGGCACACAATCCAAGTCAGTGCAATCACTGTAGAGGTCGGTGCAAGTTTTATTCTGGCTATGCATATAAGGTTTGAGCATGTTACGCTCATAGCATGTGGGGTCTGTGCAACTTTGGCATTGTGCACATAAGGTCCGTGCACATTACTATAGCTAGAATGTGCATGAGAGTTTACAGGACATATGAGTCAGTGAATGTGTTGTTCCATCATAATCATGTCGCTACATACTTACACATCGCTCGAGTAAAGTCAGTGCACATTTTCTTTATGCACTATGAAAGTCTGTGCATATTTTTCATATAACTTAATAAGATCTGTTCATGGTTTCTGATCACATGCAAAGGGTCAGTGCATATTGTAATTCATGTATTCCTGAGTCTATGCATATCCCTTACTCGTCTAAACATCCTATGATCTACTAATCCTGACGAGGTGTTTGACACAATGTTGTTTATTTTTGCTGACAGCGTCTTCACAGGAAAAGGGCCAGAGAATCATGACACTTGTTCGTGAACTCTAAGGAGGGCACGTGATCCGAGGTAGGAAGCACATTGATGCTCGTGGCACGTGGAAAGATGTCGAGGCAAGATGCTGCCACATGGCCTTTACCAACTCAGATCTGGACAAAAAATTTGGGTGGGAAACGTGGTTTCCACGCGCTTGGCATCTGCTGCCTATAAGTAGAAGAAGATTCGCAGAGAGAAAAGGTTGATCGTAACAGAGAGAACAGGAGGAAGCTCCAGCCAGAAAGTGCAAGTGTGATCCATCTGAGTTAGAGCTCGCAAGACATGAGAGAGCTGTGAGAGCTTTGTGAGAAGAGCATTTGATAGTTTGTTTTCGGTCTCTTGGTTCAGAACCAGAGCCGATTCGCTCTTTGCTAAGAGCTACATTTGTGTTTCGATTTTCTATTTTCTTCCGTTCGTTTGAAACCTTGTTTTCAAGCTGTGTGTCAGCAGGAAGGTTAAGCTGTAAACCTCAGCGGCAGAGGAGGATTCCTCTGGTAGCATAAGCTGTAAGGCTCAACAGTTGTAGGGAAGCTTTCCCCGAAGCTGTGGATCAACGGTCTTGAAGCTGTGAATCAGCAGTGAAGCCACACTTGGTTTAAGTGTGGGGTGGATGTAGATCTCTAGATAGAGATCGAACCACCTAAAAATCCATTGTCTCGTGGTTGCTTGATTTACTCTCTTTTGATCACTTAGATGGTTGCATAGGACCGATAGAGAATCAATCTACTTGAGTTGTTCTACTCTGGTTGAGTTTAAGAGTCTCCTAGGGACTTCTGGCTGACCCATCTAGGGTCATTTCCTTCCCAGGGAGGGAGGGGTCCGTTCCCCCTCTCCCGCCTACCCCTGCTGAGGGCGCCCAGTCCTCCCTTCCTAATTCCTCCAACTCGGCTAGTCATATCCTACATATGATGGGCCAGTTGGACCCTACCCAGCTCCACCTGATTAAACAAGCTCTAGGGGCAGAGGCCCCGCCTTCAGTACCTCTTTCTGGAGCGCCTGCTGCTGCCACCTCTGCTTCCCCTGCTGTTGGGTCAGGGCCCACACTGCCCGCCATTGATCTTACCCCTATCCGTCCTCAGGCCCTCCGATTCCCCAACCTAGAGTCGGGCCAGGCTTCCACCTCGGCCCACCAGCAGCTTGACAAGGGGAAAGCCCGGGTTACTTCATCAGTCTATTCTGATTTCCCTATCACCATTTCTCCAGCGTCGCAGGCCCTCGTGGCCCCGGTGGATTTTGCCCGTCTGCAGCCAGGGGCGGCCCAGCTTGCTCACTCCGATATGGGATACTCCCTGACCCATTATCCGTCCTATGGGCTTCCCCCTCCATCGATCTATTCGTCTGCTCCTCACCCATCACCACCTTATACAATTTCTGCATCTCCAGCCCGGGAATGGGAAAGCCTTGATAGGTGCGTCGCCCTACAGCAGCAGATCGAACTCCTCCATAAGAGGGTCGGCCTGCAGTCTCATGTTGATGTCCCTGTCCCCAACTTCAGGGACATTCGTTTTCCACCACAGTCTGAGCTCCCCTTTATCGGAAGTATGACGGGAACGGCAACCTGTTCATTCACATCAAGGAGTTCCTTTATGAGTCAGCACAGTTCCAACATGATGATCGCCTAATGACGTATCTGTTTAGACAGTCCCTGGACAGAGTGGCCCTAGAGTGGTTCTATACGTTGCCTCTAGAGGAGGTAGAAAGCATCAAGACAGTGAAAGAGAGGTTCATACAAAGGTTCCAAGATCGGGTTGGCCCAGAGTATTCTTTCACCGATTTAGTAGCGGAAAAGATGAGGGCAGATGAAGATTTTGTGACATACCCCGATCGATGGAGGCAGATGGCCTTGCGTGTGCCCGGGCAGATCCCGGAAGAAGAAATAGTGAAGTTGCTCATTTCTAATTCCACACCGACGTTTCGGAACATTTTAATGTTGAATGATATCACCAGTATGCACCAGTTGTACAGCCGGGCTCGGTTCATCAAGACCCAATTTAAAGACTCCCCCATTCACTCCTTGTTTGAAGCCCAAAAGCCCAAATCCTATAAGAAATCCCAGGGCCCAGTCACCGAGGGAGTCCAAACGAACGAGCAGGTGCAGGCTGTCAATCAGTTCGCCCCACCCTGTTTCCCGCAACCACCCCAACGCCATGCCCAGTTCTCCTCTCCGCCACCACCACGACCTTCATTCCCTACACCTTAACCACAGCAACCAACCCATTGGGTCGACCCATGAACACTAACTTGCGAAGTTGACGTTGAAGACCTAAGTGACCTCAAGGGGTCGTTCCTTGGTGACAACCCAATGGAGGTAAACATCGATAAACAACTCTAAATGCTAGAACCACCAACTTAGCAGGGATAAGGTTTTGAAAGATCTCACCAAGCGGCCTTGAATGATTAGGATGTAGGCATCATCCCTTAGTTCTGTAAAGAAGCACAAGATTGAAGTTAGTATGAATCTTTACAACTTCTTAGCTCAGAATGCTTACACAATAGATCCTGCACAAATACCTCCTCCGACATCGTCAGTAGTTCATTGATCTAGGAAGAAAAAGATAATTACAGAGTAAAATAGTCCAAAATGAGGTTAATCAAATTTATTCTTCAACAAATGATCTAGACTCATATAGTGTTTGGTCATCATCAAAATCCAACAAGTAGAATTATCACTCAGGGGGTTCAACACCTTTTATAGGGGGTTATCCTAGAGGGGAAAGACCATCCCTTAGCAGGGAAGGGCGCCAATCGTGGAGTAATGTTCCCCGCGATCGTGGGGGGCGTTTCTCATTGAGGGACTGGTATCCCAGAGTCAGTCGATTCCCTGGCGAGTCTTACGATGCCCGTAGGGCGTACTCGCTCTTAGTAGGATTGAGGCCAGCATTGTGGTGAGTAACAGTTGGTCGTCTAAGAGTCCTTCGATGGCTATTGCGCTTGGGTCAATGCCTTTCGCGCTAGTGAATCCAAGGACCATTCGTCATGGGCTATTCACTGTGGGTAGCGACTGTCGAAGCCTGGCATGCGCGTTGTAGACTGTAGACCTAGTTGGGCCTGAAAAAAATGGGCCTCTCATAGGCCGAGCCAATTTTATCATCCTCACTAGGCCCCCTACTCTTAGATGTCGAGCACTTTCTCGGGATCTGAGACTCAAGTTCGAGAGGGTGTGTCGAAGGGTAGTTCCGAGGGTGTCTCCTCATGTGGCTCGGATCGGTGACCCTAGCCATGTGTTTGGCATGTACGGCGTCTTTGGCAGGTGACACCTTTGTAATCTGTCAGTTGCCAGGGCCTTCAACTTGTGGGGGTATCATTTCACTGGGGTTGCACAGCAATTGGAGGCCAGCGAGGCTGCGCAGAAGAGGCTGGAGACGCAGGGCGTCGAGCTCCGAACTAGTCAGGTGGCGTAAGAGGCTGAATGTACCGAGCTCCGGGAGCTGGTCCTCGCCGAGGCCTAACATGATTGGGACACCTTTCGCGTTCAGGTTTGAGCAGTGGAAGAGACTCTCCAGGAGGTGAACAAACGGGCTGTTGAGGCTCGGTCGTTTTAGCCTGGGGCTTTGTGTAACACCCTCAAATATAGCTAATGTTACGCCCCGAACCGATAGCAACGGAACGTGTCGATTGTTCGGAACGTGGCAGTTAACAGTCGTGAATGATCAAGAGCATCATTCTTCTAATGGGCCCTATTCTCCTCATGGGCCCTCCTCTTTCAATAGGCCTACTCCTTTTAACGGGCTTTCCTGTCCCGCCCATGCTGTTGCTGGCCCAATCAATTCTCATCGACACATATATGATCCTTCTAGGCCCATGCATCCTTCCATCCACGAAATGGGCTTCCATCCCTCTCAGGCCGGGTCCCTTTATTCGGCTTATTGCCATCATCCCGGTCTAAACTCCCACTCTCTTGCTCATGCTGGCCCGCATCCTTCCCGAACTCTTCCCACCGAAGAGATGATCGCTCATGCCCAACGCCAACTTGATGAATTGTAACGTCGAATCAATCCTCCAACATCTTTGAGTGTCCCATTTGCTTTTCAAGTTCTTCAGCTCCCACCACGCTCTTAAATTCCTACGTATCGTCACTATGGTGGAGTTGGTGACTCCTATGTGCACTTGAAGGAGTTCTTATATGAGTCGGCCCAATTTCGACATGACCAACGTTTAATGGCTTATCTGTTTGGTCTGTCGTTGGAAGGCCCGACTCGGGAGTGGTTCTTTTTGCAACCGCAAGAGCATGTTGTGGATTTTTAGGCCATGAAGAATAGATTTATTCAACAATTTCAAGACCAGGTGGGGCCCAAATATTCCATGGTGGATTTGGCCCAAGAGAAGATGAAGCCTGACGAGGAATTCTCGACCTTCACCGACCGCTGGCGTCGCCTAGTCGCGCAAGTGTCGGGCCATATTTTGGAGGGTGAGCAAATTAAATGGTCATTTCTAATGCGACGCCCGAGCTCAGATGCATCTTAGCCTTGAATGATATCGCTTCATGGCAACAACTCTATAGCCGAGTCCGCTTCGTTAGCCAACAACTCCTTGTTTCTCTTGACCCTGTGTCTCCTCCGCCTTCACCTTTTACGAACACCTCCCCTTTGCCGTCTCCCACAAGTCAGCCCTCCGCTACATATTCCTCCATGAGTCGGCCTTCCATTCCCACATATCCTTCCACTCCATATCCCTCCACAGGTCAGCCCTTCGTTGTTCCACCTCCGTGCACCTCTCCTGATGGGGACATCACCCACAGTTCCCTCTGGCTCGGCACCTCTCTCCCTCCTGGAGAAGGGTAGGGTGTGGCTCGGCGACTCGACAGGTCCGCCCCATCACTTGGACTAGCTAGTGAGGCATCTTGGTGTATTCTTCTTCCTTTATTGAGTCTATATGATGTAATTTTTCCTTTATTTTGGGTCAAGTCACTAGTTTACTGTGTTATTTATCTAAGTTTGTAATAGGGTAATGTAGTATTGGGCCCAATTAAGTGGGCTTGGCCCAGGGGCGCCAACTCCCTATCCCCTTTATTGGGTTTTCAGTCATTGTCACTTTTGTCAGGGTCTTTTTGTAAATGTTGGGATCCCTATAAATAGGACCCCAACCCCCTCATTTGGAAGTTAATGAAGGAGCGGGTTGCGGTAGTGGGGTCATGCCCCCAGTGTAATTAGGTGCCAGTTGAGAGGCCATCATCGGAGGAGAAGCTTCGAATTCATTAGCACCTCGTTGCGAGGTTTCAGGGAGAGCTTCAGTCTATCTCGAGGCTGTGGGATTTGTGCTCAGTTCGTTGAGCTGCCTTCTCAGTATCTTAGCTTCTTGTTGATATATTTGTAGCATCACCATCATAGTAGCCGGATCGGGCATAGAGGGGCCAGAGGCATGACCCTGCCCTTCCAATGGCATATCTGAAGCAGGCGCTAGTCTCTCGCCATCATCTTCGGCGGTGATCACATTTGCAGTCATCGCGATCAGATTTGCACCAATTTCTTCAGCGCGAGCTTGTATTATCTCGGTTGCGGCCTCCATAGATGAATTCCCATAGCAGCCAGTCACTCCGGCCATGTTACAAGTGAATATCTGGAGATGCCCACTTCTCTGAATTATCATAGATTTTAGGGATCACCGTGTCACGAGAGAGATGCCTCGAAGGCCACGGGAGTTCCCCCAGATGACTTGCGTAGTATCATTTTGCCCTTTGACAGGGCGTATCATATATTGCGGCACTTTAGCTGGTGCCGGAGACTTGTAAGTGGAGCGGCCTTGTAAGGTTACCCCACTGTGCTTCTTATCATGAGAGTAGATATCTGCCCATCGAACGTGACCTGAGGGTGTTCATTCAAGACATGACGGGACTCACATCTCGGTCTTCTCTTCTTGTTCTTCTCTTCTTCTTGCGGGTTTGTCAATCATGGCGGACCTTAGTGTAGTTGAAATCGGGGCCCGCGCTTGCTTGGGCACCCATGTTTGCTTGCATTTGGATGGCTTTGGGGCCAACCCACCCTTCATCTTGGATTCAGAGTGATCCATCTTGCATGGGGCCAGCACTTGGAAGGTATTGCGTACCGGCACCATTGAAATCACTTCGCTGGGTGTAATCATGGCCCGTCGACCATTCAGAAACACTCGGACGCTTCCGATGAGTACGGATTTGCCTGAAGTAGATAGCCGACTTTGCAATATACTGGGGCTCTTCTTGGCTACCCTTATGGTAGCAGGTGTGCGCTTCTGGTTGGCAGATGGATGGGAATCAATATGGTAGACGTGGCAGCCCATCGTAGCAGCATCAGTTGGGGTCGCCTTAGTAACGGCGACTGATTCCATCTCCTGGACATGCAGGAGCTCCACGAACGCAACCCCCAAGAAGTTGGGGAAGTCGACGACTGGCGGGAAACTGTCAAACTGGATCGGCACCGCCAAATAGCCATGGGTGGCATGGCTAGCGACAACAAGGGGTCCAAAAGACACGGACATCGTAGTTGTCGGAATGCAATCTGTAGGGTTTAAGCAAAACAGTTAGAATTTTAAGAAGAGACCATTGGGCCCCCGATCCTGGCTAGGAGATGAAGGGAAGTCCTCGTGACATCCATATCATGAAATAAACCACCCAAGCTGAAAAGGCCATTATTTAAGCACATAATGCAGCAAAACAGGGCTAAAAGATCATTAGATTATGAAACAAACAACGTTCATTATTTAAATCAAAGGCAGCATAACAACGGCCTCCCATAGACCGCCGGATAAAGAAAAGTTCCAAAATTGACTGCCAAGACCAGCAGAATTTCAATTTTAAGCGTCAGCACCTAAACGGCCAGGTGAAGGACCGTCTAAGCATGTACGGTCAGAAACTGACCGTCTCGTGGAAGATGGTTCATCATATGGAAAAGAGGCCTTGATCAAAAATGGTCTCCATCTAACCGCCCACATATCCTAATGGTCGATCGTGCGACCGCCTACTAGACGTCGATTACAAAAAAAATAAAATCACCTCCCCCTTCGTCTTCCCCATTCACCTACACACCAAAACCTAGCTCTTCCAGTGGAGCGAAATCATCGTGCCCCGATCAACCCACCGAGCTCTTCCATCCACCAAGCCCTTACGAATGCGCATTTGGATGAGGACCAAGAGGCACGCATTGCAGTGATTTGCACGCCAAATGGCCCAAGAACAGGGAGAGCATGCGTGACTGCCGGTGAACCTATTGGAGGAGGAAGCAAGGAGAGGGACCTTCCACAGCCGCCGAAGCGCCCGAGGAGGCAGCACCGCAACAAGAGGGTGAAGAAGGAGTGGCGGTGACCGAGAAATCGGCCGGAAGAGCCCCATCATTCGAGGTAGGCCGCGAGGCATAATCCCCTCTTTTCTAGATTTTAATCGATGCAAGGGGTTTAGAAGGAGGGAAAGGGGTCACACCAACCCCTAGAACCAATTGTAAGGGCCGCTAGGTCCATTTCCAAAGATGGGGAATGGGGAAAATGTCGTCCGTCGTGGCAAGCAAGAAACGGTCCTACCAGGGGCCGTTAAAAGAATCAAGGGATCCATTTGTGATCGTTATGTGGGAACCGACCTAGAAGGGTGAAAGATGGTCCGAGTCAGGCCGCCAAGAAATAGAACGTGTTGGGTCTCCTCTAAAGTTAATTAGCAGTGTGGAGACTGCTATATGTGTTGATTGTGTTTTGAATGATTGGCAATAGTAAAGTTGAACTGGTGAACTAAGAGTGTTAACTTCGGTGACCTCATATTGACCATGATAATATTGTGTATTTTGATGAACTTTTATACATGTCAGATCCTTACAAAAAAACACGTTCAGTCATTTCATCAAATGGTTGGCATACATAAGCATTTACATTCTCAAGGTCTGTGCATGCATCAGATATAGGTAACTAAAGACTGTGCACATGCTCATAAGGTCGGTGCTAGCATTAGCGAGTCTGCACAAGGTCAAGGTGCACATGCTCATAAGGTCGGTGCTAGCATTAGCAAGTCTGCACAAGGTCAAGGTTGGCTGCACTCCATTTAGAGTTGTGTCCAGATGGATGTCTCTCTGCCCCTGTCGACCCGCGTCTGGATTGGAATTGGTGCTGGTGGCACTTGGCAGCCGATTGTTTACCCTCGGCCTCCCTTGTACTGTCGGAGCTACAGTCACCTTGGCCATCTTGTTGACCAATGTAAGAAGAAGCCCCCGCCGACTAGGGGGCCGCCTGGTCCCGGAGCTGGCCTCATTGGCCCTAAACCTGGTCCTGCTATTGCCTCTTGTCAGGTTTGGAGGCCTCTCCGTGCTGGTGCTAGCGTCTCTGCTGATGCTTCTCACATGCTCGATCATATGCCTCTGAATGCTCCTGTCCAGCCTCCTCAGGATGGTGCTGGTGACTGTGACCCGCCACCTGTTTGTGGAATTGCTGATGTTATTGTCCTGCCCGAGGCCGGTGTGCATGTGGTTGCTGACCCCCTGCTACCTCCAGTGGGTTCGCCCTCTGCTCTCCTTGGGGCTGCTGCTGCCTCTGATGTGGGTTTCGCTGTGTATGTGTCCGCCAAAGCCATTGCACCTGCTGCTGCTGCGTCGTCATCCGCACTTGCTTGCCAGGTTGCTGTTGGCATTGATGTTCCTGCTGCCATCCCCTCGCCGGTGTTTGCTCCTACAAGGCCGTCTAATGTGTCCCTTTATCTGGCCTCGCCGGATGGGCTTGTGGCCGACCCAGTTGTTGCTCCAGCCACCGTTGATACTCTTCAATTTGCTGCTCGGCCCCCGCTTGTGCTAGCCTCTGTCCACGTAGCTCCTTTGTCTCCTCCGGCAGAGGTTTTGGCAGCTTCTGCTCCTCTGGTTCCTATTCAGCCGGCTGCTACCCCTGCTGGTGCAGCTGCCTCGGTTGCCTCCCCTTGGGTTTACGGCGCTGCTCATGTGGATGCTAGCCACCCTCCTGTAGTGGCGTCCGGTGCCGACAGCGGCGTTGCAACCGGCGCGCCTAGTGTCCCTACTGCTACTAGTCTCTCTCAGCCGTCCCCTTTGGCTGACTGCTCTGCTGCCCCCGGCCAGCCAGCAGAGCCCCCTGACAGTGCTTCTCCGGCCATCCCGGTTGCTCTGGCGGGCCCGGTTGCCGTCGTCCTCCCTAAGGAAGCGGAGCGGTTGGCCCCTTTGGCTGCTCTGCGCGCGATGAGGGATGAAGTCAACGCTATTCCAGCCTTTTCTCAGCCTTGGGCTTTTGGCCTCCTTCGGCCCTGCGTTGCTACAGCGCCTTTGGCGCCGTCTCTGCTGGCCTTGCAACCCCCCCACGACGGGATCCTGGCTTTGCAAGCTGGGCCTCGCGACGACGTTCCTCCACCACCTGTTGCCTCAGTTTAGGCTGTCGGTGGTTCCGCCTGTGACGTCCCCAGCCAGCAGCCTCCCCCGACTGCCTCTCCTGATGCTCCCCAGGGCTCCCCCATGCTACCACTACAACAAGATATCCACCCTCTGATTCATGATGTTGCCCTCGATGAGTTTGATGATTCGGTTGATGATTAGGACTTGGAGTTTGATGCTTCTTTCCAACCCGCTCGCACGAGCAAAAGAAAGAATCGACGCAGGCCCAATCATCTCGAGTCCTACAGTCTCAGGCTTTAGTTGGCAATCTCTGATTTGGCTTCCTTGGCCTTATTTCTGATTCTTTGAGCCTTACTTGGGTTCCTGGGTTTCTCTTAGCGGCTTTATAGGTCTTTCTCCCTTCTTTTGTTTGTGGCACATTTCGTCTCTTTTAGTTTGGGTGCCTTTCTCTCCTCTCTGTACTACTTCTGCCATTTAGTGCTTTACTTAATGAAAATTACTTGCCTGGTGGTCAAGGTGAAGCGTCCACCCCTTCCGCAATGAACGAATGAACGTGAAACCTCGACCCACATTGCAAGTATTACCTTTGATTAAAAAAAATTAATTGTCAAAAGACACTTTTAAATTTGTACAACATTAGTCGGGAAGTTAGAGATTTTTTCTAAGTTAGGGATTTTGAGAAACTCGTAAAATGTATAGGGGAGAGAGAGAGCGAGAGCAAGCTCGATGTTTCTCCCCCCGCTAGGCATCCCTGTAAAGTGAGATTCTCCCTCGAGCATTGGTGTGGCGGATCAGAGGGAGGGGGAGCAAGTCGGCAGATGCATGCCTCACCTCCCTAGGTACTGTCGCACAGCTGCAGATGAAGAGTGAGAGGGAGAGTAGTGGTAGACGAAGGCGACGCCCCCTCCTTTTGCAATCCCTTCGGGCATCGTGGGAGGTGAACCAATAGGAGGAGGGAAGAGGATGGGGGCTCCGGGCAACCCCCCTCCGGGCCTCATTGCCAAACGGCGTGAGCTCAAGGCATCATGGGGAGTGATAGGCATCCCCCCCGGCAGCAGCTAGTGACTGGAGCCCAAGAAGGAAGCTCCTCTAGGCGTTCCCTGCCACAGTTGGACTTTTCCCCTGCTGAGCTCATCGTTAGCCCACCGGAGTCCTTGTTAGGCAGCTAGGATCATAATTAGCTCATCGGAGTCTCTATTGGGCCACTCCTCTACATCATTACAGATCCTTCGATTTCTTGCGAAGAAGGGAAATTCCCCAGGCTTCTTCCATCTGGGCATCACCGCACAATAGCGAGAGAGTGAAGAGCAGTGGCGTTCCCTCCCCAGGCATCGTGGCAATCAGATAGACCTCATTATTGCTTTTCCCAGGCCATTGCCACCGTAGGACATGGCTGTCGCCGGTCATCGCAATCAATGTCATGTCACCATCTAAGCATTGTCGGAGATGAGGGAAAGAAAGAGAGTGGCAGAGGGGGGAGAGAGAGAGAACGACTAGATGAGAAAGACAGGCAGAAGGAGGAGCTGTCTAGAAGAGGAAGATGACCTGACGTAATACGCCAAGTCCTTCCTCACTTTTTTTCTTCTTTTAGATTTGTTTATTTTTTCTTCAATTTTTTCTTCACTTTTTCTTCTTCTTTTATACAACAAATGTCCCTCACGTGATGTCTATCAGAGCGAAAGGCAATGGTAGCTGCCCCGTGCGACTGCACAATATTCCTTACCCCTAAGTCTTAGTGACATAATGGCAGGGAGTTTTGACCGGAGGTGATGGCAAACAACCTATGTGCTCTAATATTGTGACGTTTACTCCCCCCCCTCACCCCCCGTCTTGGTGACATGCTAGGGAGTCTTCACATCTACTAGCTTTGTTCATTTTCACGTATAATTGTTCTAATTGCTTCTCTTTTCCCTTTTACAGGTTGTCCTCATGTTTTGCCTAAAAGAGAGTCAATCCTGGGGGTTAACTAACAGAGAGATGGATGCATCGTCGGTTCGATCAAAGGACTTGATGTCATCATTGGATCCTCCTTGCATCACTAAGGAGAGTTTACGATTCCTTGACTGAGGATTATTTTTTATTGCTGAGGGGATTTGGACGTCTGTTATGGAGGACATTTGGGGCGAAGTTCGCCGCCAATTTGAAACTTTTGAATGGAAACCCAGGTTTTAAAGATTTAGCAATTAGAAGGAGAAATTTCTATGCAAGAGTACAAAAAACATTGAAAATATTATTGATTTTACTTTTACTTTTTGTTACAAATGCCCAACTATTCTTGAGGCATAATCAATAAAAGTAATAAAATAAGGAGCATCATGCACCTTTTAATGTTATATTTATTGGACCACAAATATCAGAATAAATTAAATCTAAGAGGTCAATAGCTCTCTTTAGGTAATTTTTTTTGAAAAGAAATTTTATACTACTTGTCAATCAAACAATGATCGTAGGGTCTTAAATGCGTAACTTTCAGCACCAAAATAGATTTTTCTTCACAAATAGATTCATCCCCTTCTTACTTATGTGTCCTCTCTCTCGCGACACTCTCTCTCTCCCTCTCTTTCTCTCTCTCAAGCGCTCTCTCTCCCTTTCTCCTAATCTCTCTCAGTTTCTGGTGAAACGACGTCGGACCGAAGCGTGGGAGGCGCCGTTGGAACGGGCTCAACGAGTAGGTCGAGACAGTACCCTCCATTCCGCGGCTCGGGGAGTGTGGAGACGAGACGGGTCGAGAGGAGTCACGACGTCCCGTCGCCCGATCTGCACCGTTTTGTGGGTCTTGTCGCGATCGAGGTAGGGGAATGTGTTCCTCGTCTTACCAGGAGCATTTGACACCTCATGTGTCGCCAATGGTGGACGTTTGTCTCGTTTTTTGTGTAAATCTCTTTTTGGTAAATTTTAGGCCTAATTTGGGGTTTTTATTCCCTTCTCCCAGTTTTGATCGAAACGGCCGCTGATCGAGGCATGGGAGATGCCGTTGGGAAGGTCTCGTCACGAGGATCGCATGGACGTCCTTCTTCCCGCGATCCGCGGAGCGTGGAGGTGCGTGCTGTCGGGAGGTCGTCGTTGCCCTCGTCGCCCGTTCGGCATCGAATCGGCTTCCTCGTCGCGCCTGAGGTAGGGGGATGGACTCCTTACTTCGCTAGGATCATTTCCACACCACTTCCTCGCGCCTTAACACACCCCTAGTGGACCGTCATAAGACCCTTGACCGTATGGTTTGACCATTGACCATTGACTAGTAAGGCGGTTAGTGTGGCGGTGTAGGGTAGATTTGTCGTGCATTGTGTAACGCTCCTTGCCCGATGCGTTATATCATGCATCGAACCGTGGTTTCCTGTGGATTCCTGGTGTTTGGGAGACTTTAACGGACCCAGACCCATGCGTTATATATCTCATAACACATGAGTCCCGGTGCGTTATTCTCCCTGGGTTTCTGGCTTCAGCTCATGCGAGTATAACGGCCTTGAAAGGCACGTCATACTCAACATAACACCCCATGCCTGGTGCGTTATGCTCTGCATTCTCGATTACACGACATTATGCCTTAGGGTATAACGCACTGGGGCAGATACGTTATACTGTACATAACGCACTATCGCAAGTGCGTTATGGTCTGCATATCGGTGCCTTGTGTTCACCTGAGTGTTCGGGTGAGCATAACGGACGAAGGGAGGCGCGTTATGTGATGCATGACACCCCTGCCCTGATCCGTTATGCGAGGTAATGGCCCTGTGTTGGTCCGTTATGCTTTCTAGCATTCTAAAAGGGCATGTTTAGTTCTTAATGCATTCCGCAATGCATATTTGCCATGTTTAAACTATTTTATAAAACTATGGCATTATTTTATACTCCGATAGCGTAGCTTTCTCTCACCTTGTGATGGAGCCACTAGTCGTAGGCCGACGACTGAGAGTGTCGTCCCACCTGGGAAAGGTGGACGGGTGATCCCGTTGACGATTCTTAAGCTAGTTACCGTGTGTGGGATAGATGGCGAGGGGAAATGCCCTAAATATCCCTTCTTCTTCTGTAATGAACGGCACATGCGGAGGAGCCACATAGCCTGGGGGTGGCGGAGGAAACCAACCCTCTGATTTCATCTTCTTCTTCCCTTTGTCCTGGGGAGCTTTAGAAGTCAACTTTGCCGCTTCCAGATACAGGTTAGCATCTGACAGGTGACACTCGAACACCTCGAATGGGTGGAGGTTGACAAAGATCCTAGCTTCTTTCCCCTCGTAGGGGTACTTGATGCATTGGTGCAAGGTAGACGGCACCACTCCATTCTGGTGCAGCCAAGGCCGACCGAGCAACGCCTTGTAGGAGGTGTTGGAGTTAATGACATGGAACTGGACCTTGGTGATGAAGTCGCCGAAGGCCAGGTCGAACTCTGCAACCCCCATGGGCACGTCGCACTTCTGGTTAAAATCGGCAATCCTGACATTCTTTACTTCAACCAGGTGAACGTCGAAATAATGCTTCTGGTACACCCGGTAGGGGAGTATGTTGACTGCTACTCCCAGGTCGATCAGGACCCTGTTGATAGGCTGTCCATTTAGCTGCCCCTTCATGTAAGGCGGCCTATTGTGACTACAAGTGGGCAAGAGCATGTCGTCCTCTGTGAAGGCCACGACCACCTCCGGGGACATCTCCGCTAAGCATGCTTCAAGGTGTGCTGGCGTCTGGAGTGCGGCAATGATAGCTTGCCGTGTTTCTTCGTCTAGGGATAGCATCTCCCAAACGGTAAATCGAGCCGGGATCTTCTTGAGATGCTTGACTATTCAGTCGGCAGCCTGAATCTTGAGCAGTTTTATTTATTCGGCCTTGTCGCGTCTGCCCCCAGCCTGGGTCTGGGGCACTGGGTCGGAAGGTGACTCCTCCGCCAGGTCTGGCACAGCTACCTAAGCCTACGGGGCCTGCTGGATTTCCTCTTTTTCCTTCATAAATTCAACAAGGTTAGGGATGCCATCAAATTCTTCCGCTAGCTGGGATGGGACTGCCACCGGTAGGGTCGGAGGGTTACTAGCAGGCAGAGCCGGGTGGCTACTGGCTCCCTTGGCTGGCTGGGGTCCTTGTGGGCGCACCTGATTTTGTGTGCGGGCCCGAAGGAATTCGGCGAAAGAGGGAGCGCCCTGATTTTTCAACTTCTCGGGATAGAGACCCGACGGTGGGGGAATCTCCGTACCTTGAACCTCGGGTTCGGGGACTTGGTAGGGCTGCTTGCCTCTTAGTATGATGCTGCGACTGTCCTAAGGAGGGCGTCCCCATTTCTTCCCCAACCGGGTGGCATGTCGGGAGGTGGATGCTTCGACCTGATTTGCCTCTGGCGGGTCACAGGATACCCCGTCCTCCTCCTCCTCCAGAGAGAGGGCGACGTCGAGCAGCGCGGAGATGGTGTTGTAGGCGACGACGACCACCTCACTCTTCTTAGGAAGCTCGGCGATGATCCCTGCTATTACAATTACTACACTCCATGCAGGGAGGGGATCACGGGGATGGGCAAACCATTACATGCACTACCCTCGCGCAGGAGGGGGGAATAAAGGGAGGGGAAACCAAACTACGATCATACGCCTAACTCAGACGTCCAATCGAGGTACTGTCAATGCCTGGATGAAGCTTGGGGGATGCCGAAGGATGCCTAAAAGTCTGACATCGAGCCGATGCCGCTGGAAGGTGGAGGAGGTCACAGCCGATGGCCTGTGTAGTTCTGCCTCGCAGGACTGGATGGCGCGGTCGTGATGCGTCGACAGGTACGCTTGATGTAGAACTCCAATAGTGACAGGACCAATTGTGGACATAGTAGACAGAGAGTACTACAAACCCTCAAGAGCTGGCGGCCATCAGATCACCTCACCGGTCGTGGTCACCGAAATGGTCGGCGTCAGGTTTCTGGGTGAACAGTAGGATAGGTTGATGATGGCTGATGTGGAATCTTCTTTGCTGATGGCGGATTGAGGCAAAACCACTTGCATTTGTTTTGTATTGTCGAAAGTCACAACTTTTCAGAAGACTACTTGGCCTGAAACTGAGTGGAGGAGGGAGTATCAGGGCTGATTATGTGGTAGTCTATCCTGGGCGAACAGAGAGTTTTTGGTCTGGCGTGACTGAGGGAAAATGGACGCCCCAGGCGGACGCATTGTTGAAAGAAGGCAGGACCACCTCTGGGTCGTCGGTACTTCGAAGAATAAGAACTCTCATGAAGGGGGTTATGGCCGATTCACACAGGGGAAGTCGGTGTCGACATTGCCAAGTGGCACTCAGAAACAGATGTGGTCCAGGCGTAGTTGCACAGAAACACCTGTAGCGGTTGATGCTGTTGACGAAAGGAGACGGGACCACTTCAGGAGCGTGGCCGACTCGAAGGTGGACGACTTTGCTGAAGATGTCTTGAGCCGAATCTCACTGTGGACGTCGCTAGACTGCCTGCCAACTAAGTCTCTACTGCTAACTTGTAGCAGAGTGTAGCAGAATGAAGCTTCTTAATCCACGGGGAAAAAGGGCGACGACGGAGTGACTCTGGGAGTTGCTGTGGGCGCACTAAGCAGAGGGGAGGAGAATGTGGATTGCAGAGGGAGTGGGAGCTGGGCATGGGGTGCTGGTGAGGGCGACTAGGGTTAGGTATGGGGGGGCGCACTTGGTTGGGAATGGGAAGGGGTGGGGGCGCACTAGGGTTCTTGTGGGTGGGAGGGAGATATTTTTGATTTCTTTCTTTTGTTTGGGTATTTTCTTTCCAAGGGTGAGGGGAATATTAGGGAGGGTGCTGGATTTGGGAGGGATTTAGGCAAGGAGGGAAGATTGGGATTAGATTTAGGGTAAGATTTAGGAAGGGAATATTGGAAGGGGGGAAGGGGGCTAGGATCTCCTAGATTCTAGCCTAGACCAAGCCACTGGCACAAACTTGCATCCCGTCGAGGAGTAAGAAAAAATAAGGAAGAAAAGAAAAGGGGGGGAGAGTCATGGGCCAGAATGCAAAAGTATGTATGCAAATGATTTTCTATTTCAAAAAGGGGAAAGGCTACATGTGCTTCGGGGCATACCCCTGCTTTACATGACAACAAAACATGTCAACAAAAGGGAGGGGAGGATGCTCAATCTATCCCTCGGAAGATCTCCTCGAGAGGGAGGATCTCTACACAGGGGAATTCAGCCATGTCGTGTAGCCGGCTCCTCTACCCCTCGAGGTGCACCAGCTCAGACGTCACAGACGTCGTTTCGACTCTAGCGACAGCAAGATCCTTGGTCTCTCTAATCACGGCAGCCTCAGCTTCAGCCAACTCGGCCTCGACTGCAGCGAGATAACCCTTCAGCTTATCTACCCTGCCTGTCAGGGCGCCCACGCGACGTTGGTTTTCGTCCAGGGCCCTTCCGTCCTGCTCTTCATTGCTTCACCGCACGTCCAGCACACGCAGGTACTCGTCCTCCTGGGCACTGATGGCGGTGAATTCATTAGGAGCCCGGGTCTCTAGGAACTCACAGCGATTGACGTACTTCAACAGTAATAGGAGCCGCCGTGACCATTCCTCCAGAGGGCAGCCCAGCATTTGCAACACCCCGGTCAGCTGTGCCACTATGGTGTGTACCCCCAGTATGTGAGGGAAGGGTCGGCAAAGATCATCGACCGCAAGACCAGTAGCATCTGTCAGACCGGCATGTCCAAGGTGACGTGGCCAATGGAGGGCATGGCTGGAGGGTCGAACTCGACCAAGTTGTCCATGGCCGCCCACAGATCCGTGTCCACCGTGCCCGAGGAGGATGGGAGACCAACGGCCAGCTCGCTTGGGCGCCCGGCCCCGACAGATGACTCCCGGCTGGTCATCGCCAAAGGAGCGGGTAGAGCTGCAACTGAACCACCTGGCTCCGCCATCGCGAGGGGCTGCTCCACCCTGCTCTCGGTCGTAGGAAGGGTGGGAAGCGGAGCTGAATCAGACGTCATTGCTGAAGGACCAACCACCTCTTCTGCTGATGCTCCCTCCTCCCTGTAAACCGTGAGGCTAGTGAGCATCTTCCCCAAAAGGTGGCCCACCTCTGGTGTCATGAGCGATCGGAGAGGTGGAAGGGGAACCATAAGTTTCAGTCTGCTCTGTGACTGCAGGAATGACACCAAGCGCTCCACCTCCGACGACGAGAGTAGCTGCAGCTCATCTACCTCCGCAAGGCCCGCTGCCTCCCTCCGCTTCGTGACGGCCTTGCGGGTTTTAGTGGCGCGCGCCTTATGTTGTGCATCCCTTGGTTTTGATGATGATAATAGGATAGTTCTACTTTGTTTCATAACAAATGCAAGTGGTTTGATCGTTCCTTTAAGCATTGAACTCATGTCTCAATACGGTCATGAGAGGGGGTGCCCGAAGCCCATTACCTTCTGGCATCTCTCCCATAGCCATATCCTACCCCTCACTCCGGTCACTGCACACACCGCTCCCGCGGGCCCGCCGGCCACACATGCACGTCAACGGACACCCCCTCCAGGGTGAAACAAAAAGGATTGCATGCCCGGTGGGACGTCTCCTGCCTTCCTTCTTTTGCTGAAGCGAAAGCTTGTGCCAGTCCTGAAGTCTGGGTGCCCTTTTCCAGTGCTTGCAGGAGGGGTAGCAGAAGAGCACATGTTCGCACTTCCCAGCAGCTTCCAGTTCGTCTCCCAGTTGCCAGATCGTGTTCGACGACTGCTCCAGGCCATTGCCTCAGCTTGTCCAGGACTCCAGCAACTATGGCGGTCGTCACCTACGATCCCATCGCCGTCGCCACCCATGCACGGGTGGGTTACTTGGCAGTGCCGATCACTTTTGGTAGCTTTCTTCCTGTCGTCGGATCACCCTACTTCTTGGGTGTGGTCCCTGTGGCGACTCCACCGCCACCTCCAGTTGTTTCCTCTGGTGTCACCAATGCGCCACGCCAACTGCCAGTCCCAACAACCAGGCCAAGCATCAGGCTCGGCTCTCCCGCCACCGGTGCCCGTAGGGGTCCCGGACCAGTCCCAGCCCGAGCAAGCATTAGTCCCCAGGGCTAGTCTCGACCGACTTCCGATGCAAGCCTTGCGTCCCAGGTTTCGTTCTCCAGTCCTACAGTTTGCTCAGGCCTCCAGTCCCGAGCCCCAACCAAGCCGACTTCCAATGTGGGTCTCCACCCTACGGTGTTCGGCTCCTCAGCACTCTGCTCGGGCCGTCAATCCTGAGCTCCCACCGAGCCTGCTCCCCACACGGGCCTCCTAGCCCAGGGCCAAGGCTCCCCAGCACCCCGTTCGGGCCTCCCGACTTGAACCGCAGAAGCGCGACTACCTTGCCTGGGTCCCCAACCCCTAGCACGAGGGGTCCTAGCATCCAGACCAGACGTACAACTCTGGGGTTTCCCACCGATGACGTCTGGTACAAGTGGTCTGCGTCAAGTCTCGGATCCCTTAGCTCTACCTCGGGGGCATTCCTCCCGAAATCTGACAACGTCGATCCCCAACACGGGTCTACCTTTGTGGCACGCGGTGACCTCGGTACGGACTGAGTGCCCTCTGTCGCGCCTTCCGGTCCTACCAGCTCCGAATTTAGGCTTAAGGCCTTAGGTCACCGGCATCCTGGTACCCCCTGCAGTGACAACTTCGGGCACAGACACGTCACGATGAGCGTCCGCAACACTACTGTCAGCTCGAGCGAAAGCCTATACTCGAGCTACCCAGCCACTGGCCTTCACTACAGACCTTGCGTGTAGCACCCCTAGAATTTAAGGAGTTAAAATTTCTAAATAAATTAAAACTTTTGCATTGAAATAATGAGCCTCAACACAGCGTGGGAAGCTGAGTCCCCGCTATATTGGTCCTTTCCTTATTGTCGAGCGTGTTGGGGAAGTTGCCTATCGGTTGTAATTACCTCCGGAGCTATCTACCGTGCATGATGTGTTTCATGTGTCAATACTTCGGAAGTATATGCCCGATGATTCCCATGTTCTAGAGGATGCCATTTAGCCTGAGGTGACCCCAGATCTGTCCCTTCCGGAGTACCTTGTCCGTATCAAGGATCGGCGTGAGCAGCGCCTACGGAACAAGATTATCCCTCTGGTTAAGGTGGTCTGACAGCGTCATTCTGGTGGTGAGGCATCTTGGGAGCGTGAGGATGAGATGCGACAGCTGTATCCTTATTTATTTGTGTGAGTCTTTCCCCTATTCTTGTGCATTCGTTCTTAAATTTCGAGGATAAAATTTATTTAAGGGGGGAGGGCAGTGATGTCCCAAACCCTTCGAATCCTTCCTCTCGGGTCCTAGATCTACTTTTCTCGCAGGATTTGTTTGCATTATGCCCAGAATTATCTTCTGGACATCTTTCGTGTTTGGACCCGTGCGATTCGAGTACGTTTCAGAGGCCCGGAATGTATTCCGTGACTTTTTTCGCGTGTTTTCCAATTCCCGCGTGTGTGATTTGGAAAAGTCTATGGAACCCTATAGCAGGTGAATCGGGTCGTTCACCTACCCGCGGGTGGTGCCGTGGCGATCGACGTGTCACGAGGATCAAGAAAATATATTTTTTTATTTTTCAAGATTTTTTTAATTTTCTAGATTTTCTATAAATACTCCATTTTTTTTTCTTTTTTTCTTCTTCTTCCTTCTTCTTCCTACTTCTTCCTCCTTCGACCGTGGCACCGTGCCCCCCCTCTCTTTTTCTCTCCTCGACCGGCGACGATGTGGCGCGCCCCTCCGACAGCAGACGACTGTGGGCGATGGCATGACAGCATAGGCGGCGATGAGACAATCATGGTGGTGTACGGTGTTCATGGGAAGCATGAAGAACGAGGGTTTCTAGCAGTGTTCTTCACGGTTTGGGCTTCATCCGACGCGTCTCGAGGTAAGATCGAGGTAGGGTGACGTTCCCCTAGCTCCGTAGTTCCTTCCCCGCGATTTCTAGGCCGAGGCGAGGTCGAGAGAGGACTATTTCATGCCGAGAAGGGAAATCCATATCGTAGGGTTTGAGCGCCCGATCTAGCGTTTTGAGCCGCGATCCCGCATTTTAAGGGCTTAGAATCATGTTAAGAGGGTTGGGGGTAAGTTCCCCTTCGTTTCCCCCTCAACAGGGCTCATTTAGGGTGGTGAGGACACGAGAGCCAGTCACCGATATCAGACACGCAGCACGACTCGAGCGACTCCGACCTCTCTATAGTTGGACGACAGCATGGAATCCCTACCCGAGCATTGAGTTTTTATGTGTGGGACACTAGTATTTTATTTTACCTTTATGTACTCACCTCGATAAGTGTGCCCTCAGTGCTGTTACCCAGACAATGGGCATACTTCACAAGTCCCGACGCAAGATGAAGCCTCAGGCCCCTGCCTCTGTCAATGGGCCCCGAGCATGACCATCGAGGTCTCACGGTGCTCAGCTCCTTCAGTCACAACGGCGCCCCTGGCACCCGACTGCCAGTCATTCTAGCCACAACAGTGCCCCCGGCACCTGACTGTCAGCCACTCCAGTAACATCGGGGCCCTCGACACCCGATCACTCAACAACCCAGCCACAACGGTGCCCCCGGCACCCGACTGCCAACACTTCAGTCACAACGGTGCCCCCGGCGCCCGACTACCAGCCACTTCAGTGACAACGGTGCCTCCGGCACCTGATCGCTCAACAACTCAGTCACAACGGTGCCCCCGACACCCGACTGTCAGCCACATCGGGGCCCGTTACGCCCGACTACTCAGCTGCCTCAATCACAACGGTGCCCTCGGCACCCGACTTCTAGCTACTCCAATCTCATCGGGATCTGCGACGTCCGATCACTCAATAACTTAAGTCCAACCGGGGCCCACGGCATCCGATAATTTCGATCTCAACGGCTTTTGGTCGCTCCAGTCATGGCAATACTCACGCCGTCCAACCGCTCTAGTCTCAACAGCGCCCGACCGCGCCAATGACAAGTGGTGCCTACGTCATTCGGCCGCCTCGGCCTTGGTGATGCCCTACTGCTCTAGCACAATGGTGCCTATGACACCCCTACTGTCTCGACCTCGACACCGTCTCATGACAGGAAGACATTGTGACGCCCCTCGGGTGGCATCCCGCTGAGTCACAGGTCCTCTTACGGACACTATGTACGAATACGAAACTACCCACAGAATAACGCAATGACCTGGGGACCATCACAAATGACTGAATTGTCCCGCGGCTTGCAAGCACTTGTAATCGGGCTCTCACGCTCCCATAGAAATGCCTTTCATGGCATATAAGTCATGTAATCCAGTCGGGGAGCGGATCTCTCTCCTCGTCGGAACCAGTCTCTCCGCCACTAGTTACCCCTGTTATGTTGTTGTTGCCCTGTCGCTGTTGCACGGACAAAGCCCTCCCGATGTCGCAGCTCCCAGGGTCCCTGACTCTTTTTCGACAGTAGAAACAAAGGTGTTCAGGCTCCGCCCGATGTAAAATAAACACCGACTGCTTACGGTCGGTGGGGAAAGACGTCCAGTACACAACTGCCCACAGTCGCCTGTGCACTCATACCTGCGGAACCTCCTTCCCTCCACGTGACACCCACGTGCTCACGTGCCGTGCCCTGGCGGCACATCCCCAGTTAAACATTTGGTTCCACAGGTGATCGTCGAGAGATCGACTGGCACGCCCGCATTCCATCCAGCCATCCCTATCCCAGTCTTCCAGAATGATCAACCATACGCCACTCCCTCCAATGCGTTCCTATTGTTACCAACTGCTTGACATCTTAAACATGTTTTAGAAAATTCATATGCATCCTTAAACAATGTGGGCCAATAGTGTGGCGACCCGGGATCCGAGTACCTTCCACCAACTGTGACGCCGCAACCTCCGCTCTGGTCATGTGGGTCACTCTGTCTCGGTATCTTTGTCTCCCTACGGTAGCTGACCGAGACAACTGAGAAAATTGCTCCTGTCGCTGGTACTATAGCGGCTGTGCTGGCACTTGCTAGGGATGAAACTACTGCTGCTGCTGAAACCCAGACGGTTGACTCGGCCTCTACGGACAGTCACGTGCCACGTGCCCTGGCTGGTCGCACCTGAAGAAAATCACGGGTGCTAAACACGGCCTGCCTAGATGAGAGCCACCGTGCCTGGGACACCCGTCCCAAGCACCACTCATCGAGCTCCAATGCTGTAAAGCTACCGACTGCTGAACACTGCCAAACGACTCCTGCTACATCCGCCCCTTACGGTCCTGATGCCTCCTGCCAAAACTAGCTTCCCTAAGCAACTTTTTGAGCTTCGAGCTAAAGGAAGAAGACTCCGGCACTGGGGCAACCGACTGCGGCACCACGAAACCGCCTACTGAAAGTTGGATAGTACTCTGCGGCTGGACCTCCATCGACTGACCGGAACCTGCCCGAACCTGACCAGCACTGCCTTGCCCTCGGACCTTCTGCAAATCTCTCTCCAACGCCGACGTTTCCTTGCACGCCGCATCCAAAGTGGTCAAACCTGACGCAAGAAGATGGTGCCTCAGGTCGACCCTCAAACCACTAAGAAACTGATCGATCTTCACTTCCTCATTTGCCATGATGTGAGACGCATAATGGCCCAACTCGACGAACCTGGCACGATACTACATCACTGACATGTCACCCTGGGTCAACTCCATGAACTCGCACAGCCTCTGCCTCCTGATGAAAGACAGACAGAAGGCACGCTCAAATGCCACGATGAACTCCTGCCACGTGATCTGACGAAGGGGACGAGACTGGAACGCTGCTTCCCATTCTGACGTCCACCAGGTATGGGCCGCTCCCTGAAGGCGATGCGTAGCCAACATCACCTGATCCTCCTCAGCACACTCCATCGCACTAAAGATCCTCTGAAAATCACCCAGCCACTCTCTGGCCACCTCTGGATCTGGCTGCCCACCGAAAGAAGGCAGCTGAAACTGTAAGAACTCCTTCAGCACCCGACCGGGACCACCTCGAGATGATGAACCCTCACCAGCATCACCTCTCTATTGCTGGTCTCCCTGCTGCTGCTGGAAGACATAGTTAAACATGCCTCGGAAGAAATCATCCATCCCTGGAGCTCGCGCACCTCCAGCTACACCCTCTGGAATCGTGGCTCTACTCTGCTCCTCTGGACCACTGTTCGACTCCCCCTGCTGGGAACGAGTCCTCCTCCGCGGCGCCATAATCATAGAAGGGCTTGCAACATTGAGAGTGGTGAGATATGAATCTCCTAATAAACTACAAACATATGATTAGACCTTGGACTTCCTTGATGTTCTTGGGAGGAGTCATTTCAACAATTGTCTTAGCTTTGTAAGGGTCAATCTCAATCCCTCTCTTGCTGACTATGAACCCTAACAGCTTTCCTGAAGAGACCCCAAATATGCATTTCTTGGGGTTCATTTTGAGTTGATGCTCCTGAGACCATTGGAGAACTACACGGAGGACCTCAGCATGGCCACTAAAGATTTTAGATTTAACTAGGATGTCATCCACGTACACTTCCATGTGAATATGCATCATATCGTGGAAGATGGATATCATTGCCCTTTGGTATGTTGCTCCTACGTTCTTAAGTCTGAAGGGCATGATGACATAGCAATAGGTCCCCCACTGAGTAGTGAAGAATGTCTTCTCCTGGTCTTCTTCTGCTAGGCGGATCTGGTTATACCCCAAGAAATCATCCATAAAGGACAACATCTCAAAGCCGACGGTGTTGTCTACCAGGACATCTATGCGTGGAAGAGGAAAATCATCATTTGGGCAAGCACGATTGAGGTCACGAAAATCTATATAGACTCGGACCCTACCATCCTTCTTCATATCAGGAATGATGTTGGCTACCCATTGCAGATACAAGACTATCCTGATGAACTTAGCTTTATGAAGCTTGTCAATTTCCTCCTTGACCTTGAGTGTGAGCTTCGGATGAAGTCGCCTTAGCTTCTATTGGATAGCTTGGGCATCGAGCTTTAGAACCAAGTGGTGTTCTACTAGTGATGGATCTAAACATGGCATGTCCGTGTAGGACCAAGCAAAGGCGTCAGGGAATTCCTTAAGAACTACCACAAGGGAGGCTTCTTCTTCGTTCTTCAAATTGGCACTTATCAAGATGATCTTGGGATTGTCCTTGGTGTCGAGGTTGATTTCCTTAGTAGACTCGTCGACGGATACATTGGGTTCATCAAATCTTCTTGTTCCATCGACGAAAGCAGCTATGGCATTAACAAACTCTTCTAATGGCTCCGTTTCTTCTCCATCGTCACCTTCTTCTTCTAACATGTAGACTCCTAAGCCATAATCTGATGAAGATCCTTCTAGTTCGACTGCCCCTAGAGGAATGGGTGTTGATGTGAAATCAGAGACCTGAAAAAGTTGCGTGCACTTCTCGGCCAACGGGCCGAGGTATCGCGCAAGAATCTGATGGACCCTGGATTGCTTGGGGGTGGAGGAGGACGCTATGTACAGATCCTGATTTGAACTAGACTCTACACTACTATGTAGAAGGCAAGCTCGGGAAGGAAGGTTCAAGGTGGAAAGCGTCGGCCCTTGGCTGAGGGATCCATGCTCTAAGGAGGAGGTTTCTTCAATGGTAAGCTTGCAAGCCCATGTTTGAGAATTGGCATTATTTTTGGCAGTCATGGGTGAATGTGTAGACAACGTGGGTCAGTTGTCCTGCGGTCGAATGAGTGAGAAGTTGGGGGAATGGTGGATGAAATTGAAAGAGAATGAAGTAGACAGGAGCGGGCCTGTCTAGAGCAAGAAATGTGCCTATAGGAGAGGCATCATCGGGAGGTTTATCTAGGTGGAACAAGGAAAGAAGCCCGAAATCTTCTTCGAGCGGGGGATCTGGAGGAATTTCTTCTTGGAAAACTTCAAGACTTTCTCTTGGCTCCTATCGAGTTCCTAGCTGCATTGGACCCTTGACAAAGTAATCATAAACTAGGCCTCTAGCTTGGGTGGTCTTGGATGCCTTTTCAGCTGAGTAACCTAGACCTACACAACCTCTGGAGATCTTTAGCCTTTCCCTATGAGTGCAACCTTGCTCATGCTAGCCTAGACCTCTACCCATAGTGAAGCCCATCCTCGTCATGATTTCCCATCCTTTGCCGAATGGGATGTTGGAGTGAGTGATTGGTCGTGGAAGAGTAGGAGAATTTGACGGACATAGGGCAAAGGGCCCTACAACACTAGCTATAGAAAGAACCAATTTCTTGCCCTTGTCTGGAATGGTCATGAAGGGGATATGTTCAAAGGTGATGGCATTGAGAGTTTTCATTAGTGGGATACTCTTGATTTTGATCACCCTACCATTGTAAGGAAATTTGAAGCACTGATGTGCTATCGACGGGATTCCTAGCGTTTGCTCGATCCACGGCCACCCTAGAGTGGCTTTGTATGCAGGGTCCACATCAAGGATGAAGAAGTCCGAAGGCATGACCACGGGACCTGGTCTGAGTTGCAAGGTCACCTTCCCTTTCGTGCACCACCTTGAGTTGTCATAGGCTGAGATCGTGGTGGATACTTCTTTTAAATTCTTTTATTGTGGACCAATCTTTTGGATGGTCTTCATGGGCCAAACATTTATTGATGCTCCCATGTCAATCAGAGTGAAGTCAACCTTGACTCCGTTGAGGGTGACGGTAAGGCACAACAGGAGTGGCCTACTTTAAGGGGGAGCAAGATCTTTGTCTAAGAATGATATGGATGGCCTCTGGGTGAGGGCCATGATGGCATCAGTTACACCACTTGCCGAAAGGTCTTCATTGACTGTGATCTTTTGGAGAAATTGGAGTAGAGTGGATTGATGTGAGGGGGATTTCTTGATAAGCTTCAAAATGGAGACTTTGGTAGGTGTCCACTCCAAATGTTGGAGAATGTCATACTCCGCAAGGGGAACTTGGGAATTGGCCCCTTCTTCGGGCTGAGATTGCCTTTGAGATGGGGGGATAATGCGATTGCAGAGGGTAACATTGACCATGGCTTCTTTTAGGTCCTCTAGCTCCGAAAGTTTTGGACGAATCAATTGTAAAGGAACGGGGGATCCGAAGATGAATGAAAGGGAGGCTGGTTCCTCAACCGAAGCAATAGGAGCAGGAGGAGAGACCAGCTTGGGTTGATGGGACCTTAAGAGGACCAAGGGTGCTCTTGACCTGACCGAACATCCTTGGAGATGGTGGATTCTTGCAATGTTGGCTGAGGAGGAGTGATCAAGGTGAGAGGACCTTGGGTGGCAACTGAGGGTTGGCCAAGAGGTGAGATCAACGTCCAGAGCTAAGTTCCCTCGGTGAACATGTTGACCTCAGCCCATGGCTCATTGAGTTCTACTTCAAACTTCCTGCACCATCCAGGAAAACCTTCGACACTCCACATTTGTGCTCTCTTGAGCACATGGGGTTCCAACCCGATCATGGTGTTCACCCTCTCATTTTGCCTTGAGCTTGAGGGATCCTTGTTTGGTTGATGAGCAAGTAGAGGGTTCTACACAATGCTGAGGTCTCGATTGGGTTTCTTGAGATTAGCGGTGGCCAGCTTGACATCGGACCAGTTGATCCTCCCCTCGTCATTCATGTCATACACCCAGTCTCGGAATTGGAAACAATTGTAAATGTCGTGTCCGGGAACTTGATGATGTGGATAGTACTTGGAGGTGTCGGCGTTGGGATGAACCCAATGACTTTAAGGGGGGAGTTGAATGGCTTAAGAAGACATGAGGGCAAAGAAGACGTCAGCCAAAGTTTCGGGTAACGGGGGATAAGATGCCCTTTTGGGTCCGATGCGGTTGTAATTCTGAGGTGGCAGGACATTGGCATATGGCCTTGGACTCCCTTGCCCCTGATTAAGACCAGCTTGATTGGGGTGTGGAACTTGACGGTTGTTGGGCCTAAAGGGCGGGCCTACGGCATTGACCTGTTCATTCACTGTGACTCCTTCGGTGGTAGGGACAGCTATGGCCTTTCGACCTCTAGCACGAGATTCAAAGAAGGGTGGTGATTCTGCTGCAGTTCAAGTTTTAGAGGGTGATCGATCCATTCACCCCCCTCTGGATCATATACAGACACATTATCTATAGAGATATGGTTTCTAAGCCTCCTCTTTAATTTCTATCAGAAGAAACTCTGAGCACTGCCAGAAATATGCCAAAACAGCCTGATCCTCCCCAGGAAAATGGGCACGGGCTGCCTTACTAGCACACGCCAGAATGGCTCGAGTTCTAGACCGATAATTGGGAAGCTCTCGAGTGACTGCGAAGACGTAGGGAGCAAGATGCCAGCCAAGAGGCAGGACTGAGTACCTTCTCGGCCAACGTCATTCACTCCCCTGCTCCCCCGGTCTCTCCCGATTCCTCGACACTACAGGCCGATCAACCAGCCCCTGCCACTCCAGCTGCCCAGTGGCGACCTTGGCAGGAGCTAGAGTCTCTCCCCTTTTCCAGAGAAGACACTGCTAGACTCCTCCAAGTCCTTCTTGGCCGAGAGGATGTCCTGGTGAGCGAGACTAGGACGGACTCTTTGAGCTCCTCTCGTCCTCTCCCTATTCTACCTCTGTCTTCGATGCTCGAGGATAGGAAGGGGAAGCAAAAGTTAAGTGAGGCCTCAACTCCACTGGACCAGATCCTCCCAACAGCTCGCAAGTCGGGTCCGCCATCACAAAGGCCACCCGGCATGTGAGATCAAGATAGCCACCAGGGGCAGCAAGGCCCCAAGATGTCGTCAGGTGTCACCTGACCCTGCCCTCAGCCAAACTATAGGGGTCAGGCCAGGAAGCAAGATGTTGGTCATGCTCCCCGGACCACTCCTCAGTAGAAGTCTTCCCAGCCACCGCGGCTAAGGCATCAAACCGCACACATGTCTCCGGATACCAGCACCAGTACATATGCTCAACGGGAGAAGCCTCCCTCGCCACCACGGCTAAGGCATCAAATCGCGCACACGTCTTCAGATGCCAGTACAAGTCAATCGGTTCTTGGTAAACTCTCACAGCCACCGCAGTTAAGGCATCAAGCCGCATCCATGTCTTCGGATGCCAGTCCCAACACCCCTACTTATCAAGAACTACCACTCGAAGTCATCAAACAGGCAATCAATGCCACCTTCCAACTACAACAATCAGAAGGTGCCTGGATTGAGATCCGGGCAAAGAGCAATCACCGACCTCACCCTGCAAACCCATCGGCTCGACGGCATCCCCGCATGGACCCATCAGCTCCAGTTCTAGTGCCCCCTCCTCCTACTCCCCTGGAGACGGCCATCGCCAAGAAACAGGAGAGGAATAGAAGGAAGAATCTCAAGAGGTGGCTCAACAAACAAGCCAAACAAGCGGCTACTTTGCAATCCCTAGTAGAGCTAATGCCTCTCCAGAGGCTACAGCAACTCATCGACAACTTGGAGGAATACATTCCTCCCCACCCTACCGGGCCTATCCCACTCGATAGTTACATCGAACAGAACCTAGATCCGCACCACTAAAGATCCGATAAACTACAGGTGTTACAAAGCTGATCTCTAGGATGGACCCAATCCATTATCTTTTAGAAGAACCTGTCCTTTCTAGCAGATTAGCTCGCTGGCAGAGCTTTCTCTCCCAATTTGGTATCACCTTCATTGTTCAGAAAGCGATCAAGAGATACGCAATTGCTGAACATCTTGCTCACTCTCCAATCCATTGCACCGATTCGATCCAAGACAAATTCCTTGATAAACACCTTGCTACGATTATTCATCACCCCTTCTGGTCTTTGCACTTTGACGGTGCACTCAATTCTCAGGGCCGTGGGATCGACGTCATTCTCCTCACTTCAGAGGGAGTGACCATCCCCATTGCATACCAACTCTCTTTTCCTGCCACGAATAACATAGCCGAGTATGAGGCTCTCTTAGCTGGGCTGAAGCATGCCTACATCCTAGGCACGCACTACTTAAATATCATAGGAGATTCTCAGTTGCTGCTACGCCAAGTTATTTCAACTTATCGCACTTGTGATCTTAAACTCAAGCCCTATCAGGATTTGGTCATGCTCTTGGCTTGGCAATTCTGCAAATTGATTTATATTCATACCCTCGCTCTCAAAACATTCTTGCTGATGCACTTGCATCGCTTGCCTCTTCCCTTTCTTTCCCCCTCAGTTGCTCCACTGAGACCATCGTGGTCTAGCAGTTGGACGCTCCTTTCCTTCAGGATCCATGGTTCGATCACCTTAGAAAATCTGTAGAGAAGAAGGTTGAGAAGGAAGATTTGAAAGAGGTATCATTAACTGAGTTCAAGGAGATTTTGGAAGAAGAGGAGTTGCCATGGTAGCATGAAATAGAGTAGTACTGTAGGGATGGTTTGTTCCCAGAGATGGCCAACGCCGAGCAGTGAAAGGCCATCAGAAGAGTCATCTCAAGATACACGATTATTGCAGGAGAATTGTATAGGCATGCTCTCACGGAGTTCTTATGAGGTGCTTAGATGACGATGAGGCTTGGAAAGTGGTTGAAGTAGCTCACGCAAGTGAGTGTGGAGGGCATGTTAATGGTTAAGCTTTGGCGATGAAGATTCTTAGGCAGGGCTATTACTGGCCAACCTTAGAAGAGGATTTTTCCACCCATGTCCGTAGGTGTCTTCAATGCCAACTCCACCCCAACAAAATCCAAACTCCTGCTTCATCCCTCCATCCTCTTTCTGCTCATTGGCCATTCTCCATGTGGGCTTTTGATATTGTTGGCCCACTGGGTGATCTTAATGCTCAGATTAAATAGAAATTATTTATCCTCACCGCAACTGAGTACTTCACTAAGTGGGCAGAAGCTGAAGCTTATGCAGAAATCGAAGCTACCACAGTATGCCGCTTCATCATGAAGAACATCATTTCGCGGTTCGGAGTGCCAAGTGATATCGTCACTGAGACTCGACCCACTGAGGATACACTAAATCACGGGCGCTATAGTCTCCCTCTCCTTAAAGAAATTTCGTCCTCGAAATTACAAGGAAGAATAAGGAGGAAACTGAAAGCAAACTACACTTAACTACAGAAAATGGGAATAACAGGATCAGGTACCTTGAAAATAGAAAGTTGATTTCCCGCGTGGCTGAAAATAGATTTTCTTGGATCTGCAGTCAACCACGACACGATATCGCTCTAACCACTCCATGCCTAGGATCGCATCGTATTCGGCCAACTGTAGCGCATGCAACTTCGCTGGCAACTGCCGGTCACTGACGATAACAGGAGAATCTTCCAGGCAAAATGGAGTTGACATGAAATCTCCAGATGGTAACTCAACGAGCAGTTCACAGGGCGACTCGGTTACCAGCTCCTCGAGACGAGCAAGGAAATCCTCGGAAACAAATGAATGAGTGGCACTTGAATCGAATAGAACACGGGCTGAATGACCAAAGATAGAAACCGTACCTTCTACGAGATTAGACGCAATGGCTTCTGCACGAGTGATGTGAGTAATCTGACTCCTCGGCTTCCGGCTAGAGGCTGCAGAAGATTGCTGAGAAGAAATTGGAACTTGCAAATAAGATGGTTAAGGTAGAGGTGGTGCAGGAAGACGAAATTGAGACTGTTGTGGCTGGGTGAACTGCGAGAACTACGTCGGCATGGACTTCATCGAGCAATCTCGAACAACGTGACCCGACTGATCACAACGATAGCAGACTACCAGTAAGGAACACGGTACACCAGGGTGACTGCCACCACACCTTGGACACGGTCTCAGCTGACTCACGGAAAACTCTCGGCGCTGTTGAAGAGGAGGAATAGACTGCTAGACAGAATCAGAAGATGTCGATTACTGCTGCACAAAACCCGAAGATGCTTGATGGTTAAATCACTTCTTAGACTTTCTAAACATTCGCCTCGAAGTGCCACTAGAGGTAGGCGCAACAGACAGAACCCCAGGCGCAGACGGCTGAAAAGACTGCTAAAACGGTACAACTGACTGAGCAACACTGGACTGAGAAAACCCTGCAGACCTCGCCAAATCGAGCTCAACCGCGACAGCTGCCTAATATGCATCATCCATGACATTCACATGGGTAGCAAGCAGCGGCACTCTCAATTCGACTTTTAAACCACGGAGAAATTACTCGGTCTTTAAGGCTTCATCAGCGATAACATGCGACGCATACCTACCCAACTCAATGAACTTGTTTCAATATTGCAGCACAGTCATCTCACCTTGAAACAAATCTAGGAATTGGTGCATCTTATCCATTCGAAGACAGGCCAGACTGTAAGTGTGCTCGAAGGTAGTCACGAACTCTACCCAGGTGATCTGACGAAGTGGTCGGGAACGGAAAGTAACTTCCCACTCCGAACTCCACCACATCAATGCTGCACCCTCGGGGGAGCTTCCCCCTTGATTTCCCCCTCTCCGGTGGAGGTACGGGGGCGTGGTTGTGATTTTTAGATCATGTTCGTCGTTTCACCGTCGGACCGTCATAGCGGTCGTACCAGAGATCGCTATGCTCATAACGCGCCTAGGCAGGTGCGTTATGCTTCGTGTATTTCGTGTCTAGATTTGAGGGCATAACGGTCGAATGACTGACCGCTATGTCAGGCATAACGCCATAGGGCTAGTGCGTTATGGGTTCCGATTATTGGATTTGATCATTGGATTTGACCGTTGGTTGTGACCATTGGGGGCCCGGTCACATAACGCGCCTGGGCAGGCCCGTTATGTACTTTAATGCCCCAGGGAAGGGGCGTTATGCTCAATGCCCTTGCCCTCCACTTAACGCACCAGAGTTGGTCCGTTAAGATCTATAACGCCCCTTGAGGAGCGCGTTATAGTCTATTTCCCATCGTGACATAACACACCATGGCCGGTCCGTTATGTGCATAACGTCCCTTGAGGAGTGCGTTATGTCCATTTTCATGACTCGAGGCTTAACGCACCCCTGTCGATCCGTTAAGCACTATAACGCACCTGGGTAGGCGCGTTATGGTCTATTTTCCGTCGGGAGTGGCAGACAGCCAAGTTGGACCGTCCATCCTCCCCCACACGCCTGAGAGATTGTCGTGCACCCGTGAGTGGCCAATGATGGACCGTTCATTGTCTGAGACCCAGTCGGTGGTTTTTCGTGCCGATTCGAGTTCTGGGTGAGCGGACCTCGATCCACATGCTGGCCTATGGTCTGACTGATGCAGGGTATCGTGTGGGGACCAAGTGTGGGGCACCGTGAGAGGTCCTGGGATGTGACGTCTTTGGCTTATGTCACCATGAGTCGGTGCTGTACGAGGAGCGATCATTGTACTCATTACTTTCGGAGTCGATTTTCGTGACTTGAGGGTCTGTGCTTCCGGTGACCCGCCCACTAGTCGTACCTTCCACGGCACGTGTGTGCCGCACCACTAGGAGCACTGGTGTGGCGCACCCGAGAGAGACGGTGAGTAAGCTGGTTATCGTAGGGCCCCCGCGTACCACCGAGTCCGAGCTTGTGGGGGAATTACGAGCTAGAGGACAGACCTAGGGCGTATGGTCTGAGTGTATACACGAGGCTGAGGGTTCGGACCCGCACTGACGAGCGTGACCTTAGCTAGTCCTTGTTCGTGGTACTTTGGTTACTGTGCATGTCTGAGTCTCGCGCCTGGGGCGTTGTAGCTAGACACTTGTGACGCGGTGTAAGACGTCAGGGGACGCATCTGATCGTTCTTCTAGTGGGAGGTGCTCATGTCTGCCGGTAGGTGTGGACTTGAGTTTTAACGGACCGAGGTTCAGTAGTACGGTACTGTTAGAATAGACGATTTTTTTATTTTTTTATTCCTGCTTGTTGGTTCCACCGTACTCTTGTTTTGGAAACCTTATATATAGTCGAGAATTTGATTAGCTGGTACTTCCATGAAGATTGAATCACTAAATGAAGTCAACATAGAGAAGTATCCTCCCACAACAAAGGTTGGCATATGAGTGAACATAGAGTAGACAACAGCAAACTCTCAGGTGATAGCAGTGACATTTAGCAGGCAATCTCGTGAGGTCGATTTAAAGCACGGGCACGTGATCCCAAGGAGCATATGATGGACACGTGATTCAAGGTAAACAGTCTAGCAGAAAGGATCTGCCACATGGAAAGCCTCTGACCTTCCTAACACGTGGATTCTCGAATCAAAGCGCCTTCCAGAAATTCTTTGGCGGGAGTGTTCCCTCCACATGCCCCAAAAAGAATCTCGTGGGGACCCCAAGATTCATGCTCGAGGATAAAAGGGAAGATGAGGGGGAAAAGCAGTAGGAGAGAATGATCAGAGTAGAAGATTTGTGAGCTGAGAGGAGAGAGGGTATGAGCAGCGAAGTAAGAAGAAGAAGAGCTTGAGAGGAAAGATCTGAGAGAGAAATAGAGCGTGAGCTTCCGAAGAAGAAAAAGAGAGACCAGTTCAGAGAGAAAGGAGCAAGGAGAGTCTGAGAGAACTAAAGAGAAATTAGTGTGCAACAAAGGCTAAAATTGAAGATCTATCTGTGTTTTGACTCATGGATCAGATCTAGAGTCATTTTGCTCTACGAAGCTACATTTTATCTTGTCTTCTTTTGTGTTTTTGTTTCTCATTTTTCTTTGGTACGTTTTGTCAAGCTGTGAGGCAGCGGCGAGGATTGGTTCCTTGGACAACAAGCTGTGTTGCTCAGTGGTGAGAATTGGTTCCTCAGATAGCAAGCTGTGTTGCTCATCAGTGAGGATCTATTCCTCAGGTAAGCAAGCTATGAGGCTCAGCAGTTTGCAGGGATTCATCACTAAAACTGTGGATCAGTAGTTAAGTTGTGCATCAGCGAAAATCCTAACTCTAGTTTGAGTGGGGGGTGGACGTAGATTGCTGGAAGCAATCGAACCACCTAAAATCTCCTTGCACTGTGGTTTGTGATTGTGTGATTGTCTAACTCCATATCTTCTATCTCTTTCACAAGTGGTGTCAGCATGTTTGATTGAGCATTATATGTTCGATATCTGTTTTTGCATGATCCATTTGTTCTGAGATAAGATATTTGTTCTTCATTGAAGTAGCTTATACAAGCCAGGTGATGGTCTGAGTGCTTAGTAGAGTCTCAGGCTGCGTGAGTTTGCTCAAGTGTTGTTCTCATCTGCGGTGAGATTTGCACTGTTTCAGTGCGATTCATTGTGTCCAATATTACATCTACTTTTGTGCTTCCTAAGCATTTGAATGTGCGTAGTGCAGAAACACGGCTTTGTATATGAACTATTAATTTCTTCATCATTTAACAGTTTTACATTGTCTCTGGATGAACCAATTCATAATGACCATAACGGCTTCGAAAAGTAGTTTTGTATATATCTTCATCCTTGATTCTAAGCTGATGGTAACCTGACCTGAGGTCTATCTTGGAGAAATACTCTGCTCCCGAAAGCTGATCGAAGAGCTCATCAATATGCGACAACGGATATTTATTTTTGATTGTGAGTTGATTCAATCGCCGGTAGTCGATGCATAGCCTGAGGGTACCATCTTTCTTCTTGACAAAGAGAACCAACGCACCCCAAGGGGATGTGCTAGGTCGAATGAAACCCTTGTCTAATAACTCTTAGAGCTGCCTTTTCAATTCTTTTAGTTCTGTAGGGGACATCCTGTAGGGAGCTATAGAAACAGGTGCTGCTCTTGGAATGAGATCAATGGTGAAGTTTACTCCCCTTTCGGGTGGTAAACCAGATAAGTCTGATGGAAACACTTTCGAAAATTCATTTACAATGGGGATATCTGCTAAGATGATTTTCTTGGACTCGGTGATAGTTACAGAAGCAAGGAAAGCTTCACATCCTTGCGAAATAAGTTTGCAAGCGTGAAGAGAAGAAATAATGGCAGGATGTTTCTTATACTTGATTCCAAGGAAGGAAAATCTTGGGAGACCTGGTTTACCAAAGGATATTATCCTATTTCGGTAATTTATGTAGGCATCATGGTCTACTAGCCAATCTACACCTAAAATTGCATCATAGCCCTCCATATCAAGGCACACAAGATTTGCAGGAAGATTGTGACCTTTTACCACTACCTCAATATCAGGGTAGTAATTTGTAAGTTTTGTTCCAGAACCTAAGGATGTGGTGATAGCAAGATCCGAAGGTAAAGGAACTGATGAAACTGGCAAAGTTTTTGCAAAAAAGGTGGATGTAAAGGAATGAGAAGCACCGGTATCAAATAGCACAAATGTAGGACAAGAACAAATTTGAATAGTACCTTCCATAAGCCCGCCGTCCTTAGGTGCTTCATCATCTTCCAAAATAGCATTGAGGCGAGCCTGCCTCGTACGTCCACTATCGGACGATTGTTCCTTCATGAGAGGGCAGTCTGGCATGCGATGCTCCCGGCTGCCACATCGTAAGCAAGCATCAAGGCGCTTCCAGCATTCTTCGGCTGAATGGCTGAACTTCTCACAAAAAGTGCAAGCCATCATGACTTACTTTTCCTCTTCTTTGACTTTCTTATTCTTCTGGGAACTACCACTATTCCCACTCCTGGACCTCTTCTTGCTATCATGGCTTTTGTAAGGTTCCGTGATGCTAAACTTCTCTTTCTTATTACGCCGATCAGACCGTCGACTTGACTCTTCTCCATTGCCTTTCAATTTTTGACCTTTTCCAAGGTCCTCTCATAGAGATATGCCCGTTGGACCATTTCCGCATAGGTACGGATATTTTGGGCCCCGAGCTGCTGAATGAAACCGGGTCTTAACCCGTCGATTTCACTACCAGGGTGCAGTTTAACGTCGTCAACACTAGTACCTTGTACAAGGCACTGCTTGGCCATCCCTGGCTATATGAAAATATGGTGGTACCATCCATGCTACATCAATGCATTAAATATAATGAAGAGGGGAAGGAGGAGAGGATATTTACTGACCTCCACCCATTCGAAGTGTTTGAATGTCATCTACTTGACGCTTCTCTGTATGCAGAGTCGTCACCAAAGACCTTCAAAGCCAAGGGCTCTGCCAGGGCATCAAAAGGCACCTCCGATGATGACTGGTTTCCACTGCCGCCACCGGGATATGTCAATCCCAAGACGGTCTCACACATCGCAAGCACAGGAGATGTGGGCAGAGCAGCACCTCCTGCCACCTATCCTGAAGCTAATGAAGCCAAGGTCGATCAGCACCATGGCCTTATTGAAATCCCAGAAGGTCTCACTAGGCCAATACTCAGCCTCGATGCTGCCACTGTCGAGCCCTTCAATGCATGGGAGGTGGTACAGTCTGAAGGCCCCAGCAGCTTATTCTATACTACTGAGGAGCACCCCACCTAGGAAGACGTCGACTGTCATCTCCCTGAAGATATTAAAAACCCATCAGTCCCCGTTCAAGGGTTGACATTCATTACAAGCCAAATGGCGAAGATGTTTCGGAAGCAGAATATCCCCTCCGGTCAGCCTCGCAAAGAGAAAGAAGCATTCTAGAGACTCTGGTATCCTGCCAGCACAGACAAAGAATAGAGGCATGTCTCTCAACATCCAGGGTTGGGCTTCACTCTTGAAGAATACTATTACAGTGGGCGTTATGAAGTGAATACCATCTCCACTTTCTACTCAGCAGAAGACCACTCACCGGGGGCAACCTTCGACGAATACCCGATGGAGACTGAACATGCTAAACTGACTCAACCAACAGACCCGAAATTAGAAGCCATAACTCCTTGCCGGTGTTGGGAGCAAGTCTACTCTGAAGAAACGATTCTCCAGGTCAAATTTAACATGGCCAGTAGTAGCGAAGCCGAAGACACCGAGGAAGTAGGGCTATCCCCTTCTTATGACCCTCCTTCAACAATAATGGTAGCACCCCTCGTGCCAATCAAAGAAGTTTTTTTTTTCAAAATTGACCAGGGTACGCCTGCTGCTAAGAAATAAAAGGCTACCTCTACCAAAGACATGGTGATTCAAAGAGGCAGGGCACTCTCGCCTTCTGCTATGAAGTTGCAATGCTGCTCCAGCTCAACAATAAACAACCACCAATCCTCCAAGACTGCAAACATATCTGCAGGGGCTGAAGCTACTAGCTCATCTCCTGAAATTATGATGGTGGTAGGTCTGCTGATAGAACAGCTCATGCAACTGCCACTAGCTAGATCAGGGATCCCTGACGGGGCCTAGGTGGAACAGAATGAAGAACTCGAGGTCCTCGAGCTCGAAAATGCATTGGCTTATAATTACTTTACAAATGAACCCAAATGACTGAATTAAAATATTAGATGCCTTGCTTTGATTCCCATCAGCTGTTCAACTTCACCAACCAGCCAGACGGAGACACTGAGGCACAGCTGGAGGGGGCTAGGAGAGCCTTGTGTTACCTACCCAGCCAGGGCGAGGAGGGGTTACCTTTTGACTGCGCCACGAGGGATTCTCGCCTACTCCTAGTGTCGTCGAGTGGAGGGGTGATTAGCACCCTTCCTTACCAGTGGGAGCTCGACGTGACGTTGTATACAGAGTGGGTGATGAGCACCTGACCGATAGTACTGGTGCTGCACCAGTCTGTACCAACTTCCTGGAGCCATACTACCCACACAGGTTCACTCGAAACTTTGGATACGACTGGGGGATCCCACCGAACTGGGAGTTTCCTTTGACGAGCTGACAGTACAGAGGCCAAGACACCCACTTGCTGGCTGCAGCGTGGTGGGATTTCTACTATCGTCGGGAGCCTGTACGACTACCAACGCTGGGACTGGGGTGTAGAGGATAGTTCGACATCCACTATGCCAAGTGGTGGTTTGAGCATAGCTACCTATACCGACAGAGGGCCTCAGCGATCAGGAAAGCTGAGGAGGGTCGACTTTTGAGGGAGGGCCTACCTCCCATCCTACTAGACGATGAGTATTTGAGGACCCGCTTTGCCCAGGTCCACCGAGAGGTGGAGCGGGTAGTACAATAGTGGCCCCGGAGTAGTCAGGGCGGATTATCTGTGGGTTGAGGTGGCAGCGGGGTGCTGAAGCCCCTATGACTGCGGCTTCAGGAACGTAGAGTTTGTGTCCCATATCAAGTGGTCGACGACGGGATGTGACACATTGGCCAGGCAATCGGTTCAGTCGGTCCCGTAGAGTTTGTGTCGCATATCGAGTGTGCTCACACTCCGAGGGACATTCGGGAGGCAGTTGCGAAGGCTACCCATGTGCTGGTGCTAAGGCCGGAGCAGTTGATCCCCTTATTATTGACTCCTTTCACGACCTCAAGTGAGATCCTTCGCTTAGCGTGTGGTTTTAGCTTTACCATTTCCTGAGGTATGTGACTAAGACGTTGTGTGTTGCTGTGTTTGTTGACAGGCTCTGTGGCAGAGGGGGATCTTCCCTCCACAGGGACATCTTTCGAGAGCGGAGACAGGGGCCTTCAGCCTAGGGGGAAGCGTACTCAAGTGGATGCTGAGGTAGCGGGTGCTGGCGAGTCCTCTTGGGGACCCGAGGTTGGTGACCACATCGAGGCCTTGCCGACTTTGAGTAAGCACCACATTTGCCTTTTTGTTCCTTGTCAGCTTAGCCATGATGACTGACTAACCCTGTCTTGCTGGATTTGTTTGTTGTAGCCCCACTGGAGACTAGTGCAGAGGTGGCCTTCTCGCCCCCTTAGGAGGCGGACCCCTTGCTTGATGAAGGGAGACGGATCGCCACTTCCTCCTGCACATTTTCCCTGCTTCTGTGCGTGGTTTGGTGCTCGAACGGGCTAGATCAAGTCAATTCTAGCAAAATCGTTATTTTTGGGGTTTGTAGGGTTCACTGAAAAACGACAACCATTCTTAGTGTAACTAGTGTCAAAATGACCGCTGGGATGTCCAGATCCCATTCCCGTAAGTTTCATCGCGTTTGGTCATCATTCGGGGCCGGTAGGAGTTTGGGAACCTCGGTGACTCGTTTAGAGTCGATTCGTCAGAATCGTCCTGATCTCGCATTTTGATCGCCGCATGTGCCCCTTCCGGCTTGTTGAAGGTTAGTTTTGTCACCTGGCACTGTTTCCCTTGCGCTTCCGTGTGAATGGGGTGTGGAACAGGCCGATTCGACTTTTCCACTATTTTGCTCGTCGTATCGCTGTGGCGATCGTACCAGAGACTGTCACATGCTCTGACGGTCCTACGATAGACCGTCACCTGCCTTCGGGCGTGTGGGTCAGTTCGTGACTGTGGGAGTGTGATGGCCCACTATTGGACCATCACGGCCCTCTGATGCCCCCTTGTTGGTGCGTCATAGCCCTCTCATTTCTCGAGATTCGTGTCAGTCAGTTTGCTCTGACGGCCTTTCCTTAGACCGTCAGGGTGCTGTAATGTGCCTTCCTTAGGCCGTCACAGCATTTGCCTGGGGTTTGACTTGTTAAGTCGGTCTGCTTTAACAGTCCTTCCCCTGTGCGTCAGAGTCATGTAACGCACCACTCTTAGGCCATTACAGTGTCATTCGTCTTAGGTTACTATTGTAGGGCGGTGTTTGTGACGCTCCATTCCTTGACCGTCACATTGGTGTGGCGCGTCTTCATTAGACCGCCAAAGTGCTGTCTCCTCTAGAGTGTAACGGCTCATCCTTAGACCGTCACCTCCGTGTAGCGGTCTAAAGGTAGACTGTCACAGTGCTAGAGTCTTGCTTTCCGTCGTTTTGGTTTCTGATTGTCTTGGCTTGTCCTTGTAGTCTACCTGCTTTCCCATGGACGCCTCCTGACATCCTATGAGGGCTAAGACTACGTCATAAGACAGCCAGGAGTCTTCTTGCTTGTGGTAGGATTCACTTTCCTACTGTAGAGTCGTCATTGTCTGGTTCTGGTCGACCCGGTGTGACCCAGTGGTTGACAGGTGACCTTGTGTGTGTCTCGACGGTTCTGTCCAGTTCGAGACAGTGTTTTGGATGCCGTGAGGTATCGTCTTATCTCGGTGTGCGTGTCTGTCATGTCCCAAGCGCGGAAGGAACTCGGAGTGTGTGACGAGTTTATATCGATCATGCCAATCAGAGCATTAGTGTATTCGACATAAAGACAGAGTGCACAAAAGTAAATATAACCCAATCCTTTAATTCAATTGTAACCTTAAAGTACTTCTATTACAAATTCACGTAATGAAAATGGGGTTGATGGAGGCTTTCTGGCCCGGGGCGGACACTGGAGAGGGAGTGGTATGTGGGGTGATGACCCACCAAGTTTTGGGCCGACAGGGCGAGGGGAGATGGCCTACCAATTTGGCTAGAGCGTCAGCTTGAGAGTTGCTGCCCCGTGGGACGTGGCCTATTTCAAATAGATAAAACTTTTCCATTAGCCTCATGACGGCTGCATGGTAGGGAATGAGCTCCTTTTTTCGGACGTCATGGATGCCCAGGACCTGTCGGATGACGAGCTGAGAGTCCCCGTATACTTTGATGCACTTGATGTCTATCTCCAGTGCCAATTGAAGCCCAATGATTAGCGCTTCATACGCTGCCTCATTATTAGTCAGCGACTTCACGAGAGCACAAGAATTATGAAGAATGCTGCTTTGCGGAGATACAAAAACTATCCTCGCTCCCCAGACAAAGTCTGTGAGGCCACTGGCCCTTTTGATTGTTCGGGACGCACCATCAAAATACAACTCCCAATGTGGGAGGTCAATAGTGAAGACGCCTAGCTCCATCTGTGGTGGGACTTTTTCAAAATACTCCCCAGTTTCTTGAGAAGGTACCAGCACCTCTTCATCGGGCAACTCGAAGTTGAGTGGCGAATCTTCTAGCACAGGGTGCGCTGCTAAGAACTCCGCCATTCCTTGCCTCTTAATCGCCTTACGCGAGACAAAGGTGATGTCGAACTCCCTGAGGATAAGCGCCCACTTGCCAAGCCCACCTGAGAGGACGGGCTGGCTGAGCAGAAACTTGAGTGGGTCACATATGGAGATGAGTTCCACTCGGTGAGCCAGAAAGTAGTGTCTTAGCTTCTTGACAGCAAGTACCAGAGCTAGGCACACCTTTTCCATGGGAGCATACCGATGCTCAGGTCCGATCAGCTGTCAACTTCCGGCTGAGATAGTATAGTGGCTACTCCTTACCCTCTCTATTAATCTGGGCTAAAAGCGCCTCAAAGATGCATCCATGGTAACAATGTAGAGGATAAGGGGCTTCCCTCTGACAGGTGCCCCTAAGACCGAAGGAGTCAGCAGGTACTCCTTAATTTGCTCGAAGGCCTTCTAATAGTCTTCCTCCCATATGAAGGGTGCTCCTTTCTTCATCAATTTGCCGAAAGGCAAGCATCTTCCCGAGAGATTCGAAATGAACCGCCTAATATATGCGAGTCTTCCTTGAAGAGATCTGAACTCTGTCAAGTTTCTAGGCGGAGATAGTCCTCTTATGGCCTTAATTTTGTCGGGATCGATTTCTATACCTCGATACCTGACAATAAAGCCAAGGAATTTGCCGCTGGAGACGTCGAAGGCACATATTCATTTTGAGTTGATACTGTCGAAGCCTTTCGAAGACTCGACGCAGGTCGGCCAGATGGTCTTCTCGCCTTTTTGTCTTGACGACCAGATCATCGACGTAGCATTTAATGAGGTCATGTAACATCTCGTCGAAGATCTTGGTCATCGTCCTTTGGTAGGTTGCACCAGCGTTCTTCAGGCCAAACGGCATCCTTTTATAATTGAAGATCCCCTTAGGAGATCGGAAGGCCGTGTGGTCCTTGTCTTTGATGGCCATGCGGATCTGATTGTGGCCCGACAACCCGTCCATGAAGGACAAGGCTTCGTGATCAGTGGTCATATCAACCATTATCTCGGTGATTGGGACAAGGAAGTCGTCTTTTGGGCAGGCCTTGTTCAAGTCTCTGAAGTCGATGCAGACTCGGACTTAGCCTTTCTTCTTCTTCACTGGGACTATATTGGCGAGCAACACAGGATACATGCAAGGCTCTATAAAGTCCACATCGAGCATCTTGTCAACCTCAGCATTGACCTTTAGCTCCAGCTCGTGGTGCATACGTCTTTGAGCTTGCTTGACTGGCTTGACTGTTGGAAGTATTGCCAGCTCATGTTCAGCCACAGAAGGGTCGAGCCTGGGCATTCCTTTATAAGTCCAGCCAAAGCAATCCCTGAATTTTTCTAAGAGCTGCCGATACGACTGCCTTTCTGCCTCACTAAGGAGAGCACTGATGAAAGTTGGTCGACGATCATCTTTGCTTCCGAGATTAATCTCGATCAACTCGGCCACGGTCGCTTGGCCACCGTCTTCAAGCTCAGGTGGAGCTGGTTGGAGGTCGACGAAGTCTCCCTCATTATCAGTGTTTGCTTCATAGACTTCAAATTCTTCAGAGCACTCTCGCCTGTGGCTTGAAGTCGAGGAGCTTGCTTTATATTGTTGACGATTAGCAGGCTGGGCTGCTTGTTGAAGATTGACAGACTGGGTTGCCTCTCCCTCTGAGGGGTGGTCATTGTTGACTTTTGATGAAGGCGATGTTGTCGTCGACATCTCATTAAACTCCCTTATAGAGTTATCAGTATTGGGCTCAACTTCAGCTTGCCCGTGATGAGGAGGTAGCAGTCCTATGACATTGACTGCGAAATAGACCTCAAAATCCTTCTCCTGGTCGTAGCCGAGTCCCCGCGTGCCTTTGCAGGAGAAGGGATGTTGCCCACGAACTTGCGGAGGGTTCCACAGTTGGTGGAAATATGCCGCTCGTACAGGGTCCTGAGCTTGCGGTATGTGCTGCCTCTTGCACATTTCTCTGATGCGCTTCGGCATGTCGTCCATCTCCTGGACCGGCTCTGGCGCCACATCGGTGAGAGTATCCCAGCCAAAATCATCTTCAGGAGGGCATGGTGGGACGAGATCACCTTTGTAAAAGATGATCGGCTTGTCTTTCTTCTTGCCCTTGTTGTTCCTCCTTCTCTTTTGATAGGAAACCGTGAAGGTCTTCAACTGCTCCACCTCGTACTCCTCCCATTGGGACGAGAGTTGGAGGCACTTGGGCGGCAGGGAGATACTCCGGTCAATGACCTGGTTGATAAGGTTGGCTTCAAAGTCAGCACTCCGCCTCTCCGGCTGAGTCAGCTTGGAGGCGGGCTGGAGGTTTACCCTGTGCAGCTTTATTATGCCTTTATTTGCAGTGAACAACTACCCTTCCCCAGCTTTATAGTTCACCTTTTGCTTCCCTTTGTCTTTCAAAGGCTCGGGGATTGCTAGAGTGGGCTCCCCACAATATAGGGAAGCATCGGCCAAGTGGCACTCATTTGGGTGGAAGGGAGTATGATCTGCAAAGACCGTATGTTGCTCCCCTCCTTTGGCATGCTTGATGCACTGGTGCAGAGTTGATGGGATGACTCAATTCTGATGGAGCCAGGGTCTCCCAAGCAGCACCTTATAAGATGTGTCGGCGTTGATGATATAAAATGTCGCTTGGGTGACAAAGTCGCCTAAGGCTAGCTTGACTTCAACTCGACCAAGTGCCTTCTCGGAGTCCTGGTTGAATCCCGAGATCTTGACCGCGATCACCTTCTGTAAGTAAGGCATCAAGTATAGAGACTTGAAAGTCTTCAGAGGCATGATGTTGATGGCTTCTCCAGCGTCAACCAAGATGCGATTCACATTATGCCCGTTAATCGTTCCCCGCATGTATAAGGGACGGTTGTGGCACGGAGAGGACAGCAACACGTCTTTGTCCGTGAAGGCTATGTTGGTTGTAAGTGCCTCATATGCCTGTGCTTGCAACTCTGCAACATGGGCTTCATAGGCCTCCGGGTCTTGAAGTATTTTGACAAGAGCCTCCTTGAGATCTTTGCTCCAAGCAATAGCCTCCCAGATGGTGGCATTCGTTGGGAACTGCTTCATATGATGAATAATCTTGCGGTTCGCCCGGGCGCGGGTTTTGTCAAATGGCGGGATATCTCCTCCAAGGTCTTCGGCGCCTGGCGAGGTAATTTTCATTTATAGAGTTTAGTGGATTCAAGTGAGTTTAATACTTCATGTACTTGGATTTTGATTATTAATGAAAGCGAAGGTTGATTAAATTATTGTGTAATTACTTTTGTGTAACTATTCTTACGCTCTGATTATTCTTGCTTGCAAGAGACTTACCTTGCCGGTTGTTCACTTTCCCAATTATTTTCGCTGCATATATCGGGGCGTGACACATCTCGTCCCGCATAAGCCTGGGCTGCCTCCACTCCTGGCTTACCGTCATGTCCCTCATCCTGGTACGGTGTCCAGCGCACCTGAAAAGGGGAGGTAGTAAAGTCAAGTGTCAGTGTCAAAGCATTTAATTACATTTAAAAGTCTAAGTTTGGGTAGTACCGATGTATATGGGAGTGTATTAATGTCATCCTGGATAGCTCGCACCTGTTATCATAGGGAACCAGTGTCCCAAATTGCCATCCACCACCTCACGATGGGCACTTGATCGGGGTGTACCTCCTTCCCTCTCCCTAGGCCGGGGAGGTACACGTAAGTCCACACCTGCATTTTTAGATGTCAACATATAGGAATCACAAAATCATAATAATTACACAAGCATTTAAGGTCAAGGGTTACTTGTAGCAGTGGATAGAACCAGCCCAACATCGTTTGTCGAGCGGTGGTGCTGAGGGAGTCGAACAGGAAGGCGAGTGCGGCCGCACCCCAAGTGTGGGCTCCAACTGTGTCCAAATCCCCCAGGAGGGGGAGGAACTTGCAACTCACCCTGTCAGCCCTCATCGCGAAGATCAGCTTCCCGAACAGCAACATCAGGAACCATCTGAGGACGATGTCCACCTCAAGACCCAATCCCCCTACCACTCTCTGCATGGTTCAATCTGTCACCCTCCCTAGGTGCTCCTCAGGTAGCTCCCCCACGGCTATCACCGCTCCTCAAAGCCCTAGGCTCTCCTACAAGCTCGCCCATGTCAGAATGGAGGAAAGTCATCCTGACCTCACCAGCTCTAGCCCCAGTAGCTGCTGCACCATATCTCTATAGTCTACATGCGTCGTCCCAGTCACTAGTGCTCCTGTGATGCACAGCCCCGTGATCCGTGCCACATCCTCCAACGTGGGGATCATGTGCCCCCACTTGAATAGGAAGGCCCTACTCACCAGATCCCACCGATCGTGGAGCGTGTAGAGTAAGGCAGTGTCTAGCCTCATCGCCTCCATCCCTAAGAACTCGGCGAACCCCATGACAGCTAGCTGCTCCCTCTGGAAGTCCGACAGTGTGAGGTACACTACCCGAACCTAGAGCCACGAGATCATCGTCCGTCGCTTTCCCTACATGCATCAAACATTCAATGTAAGTCATGCATATAAATCAATAGGTCATGCATTTCAAAAATAAAAAAAAGTAAAACAAAATAAAACCTCAAAAGCATGCGATCCATTGAGGACCATTTGACTAAACTACGGGTGTTACAGTCCCTCCCCCCTAAAAGAAATTTCATCCTCGAAATTAGATGAAAGGACAAGGAGGAAACTAACAATATGACACACCCAACCGATAGAAAGGACAACTGAATGAAACAAAAATAGATACCTTAAAAATAGAAGGCTGACTTTCTACGTGGCATGAAGTAGACTCGCTTGAGATGGTAGTCAACCATGGCGCCATAAAGTTTCAGCCATTCCATACCTAGAATCACGTCGTAGTCGGCCAACTGTAATGCATAAAGCTTCGCTGACAGTTTTCGACCACTGACCATAACCGGAGAATTTTCCAGGCACAGAAGAGTGGACATGTAATCGCCAGATGGCAACTCCACGAGCATGTCACAGGAAACTTCATTCATCGACCTTTCAATACGAGCAATAAAATCCTCGGAGACAAAGGAATGGGTTGCACCTGAATCGAAAAGAACACGCGTGGAGCGATCATAAATCGAAACTGTACCTTCGATCAGATTAGACGCCAACGCTTTCGCATGAGTAATGTGAGTAACCCTGGCTCTCGATGGATGGCTAGCTATAGACGATTGCTGAGAAGGAGAAGGAACTGGTGGATGGAATGGTTGAGGTTGAGGCGGCGGAGGAAGATGAAACTGCGGCTGCTGCGACTAAGAAGTCTGCGAGAACTGCACTGTCTACGACCTCAACAGATAGTTTCGGGAGTTGTGCCCCGACTGATCGCAGCGATAGCATACAACTGGCAGAGACCACGGCACACTCGGATGACTGCCACCACACCTGGAACACGACCTTGGCTGAAAAGTAATAAAATCTTGACGTGGTTGAACAGAGGAAATGGACTGCTGACTCAGATTAGAAAACGCCAACTGATCGAACCTCTTCTTCTTCTTCTTAAATCAGAATCCCTTGCCTTGAGATTGTGGGAAGGAAGCACCATCGGTAGTAGAGAAAGTGAGAGAAACTCTTGGAACAGACGACTGGTGCAGCGACTGATGTTGCACGGCCGACAGAACCATCCTAGTTTGAGGAAGTCCTCGAGTCCTCACCAACTCTAACTCCAGCGTGACGGCGGCTTGGTACGCAGAATCTAACTCAGCTACACGGGTAGCGAATAATGGCTGGCTCAATTCCACTTTTAGTCTGTGCAGAAACTGCTGAGTCCTCATAGTCTCATTGGTAAAGATGTGGGGTGCATACTGGCCCAACTCAATGAACTTATCTCGATATTGCAGCACTGATATCTCACCCTGCGTCAGCTCTAGAAACTGGTACATCTTGGCTAACTTCAGGTAGGCTGGAGTGTAGACACGTTCGAATGCAGCACTGAACTCCGCCCATGTGATCTGTCGAAGCAGACGGGAATGGAAGGCAACCTCCCACTCCGTGGTCCACCACGTGCATGCAGTACCTTGAAGCTGATAAGAAGCCAACATAACCCTTAGAGCTGAGCGTACCGTTGGAGAACCCAAAGAAGGTGTGCCGCTGAAAGGGTGCGAGGGCATGCCGCTGAAGGCCCGTATGGGCGTGCCGTTGAAGACTACGGTGGACGTACCACAGAAGGCCCGTATGGGCGTGCCGTTGAAATGGATTTGGGCCCGTTTTGAGCCCGATTGACGATCCACTTAGTTCTCTTCGGGGCCCACGAGTTGTGAGCCCCCAGGGGTCAGTTTCTCTTCGCTGTTGTGACTCCGGGAGTGACTTCATGGTGGTGTACTGTTTGTTCGGAGGGTCCGGACGGGACGTGTTCTCCGTAATCTCTTCAGTTGAAATTATTCATTGATGCTGGATTGGTCGAGACACGCGGCCGTGCAATTTCACACGTCCACAGCACCTGCCTCTCCACAAAAAAAAAGAAGTGTTACGAGGCAGGCGTGGTTCTCGCACCCATCTCTTCACACAAAGAAAGAAGAGAAGAAAGGAAAGAAGGTTTCGAGACAGACATGGTCTTTTACCTTCGGCCATTGGCCATCCACCCAATAAACCTCTCACATGGTCAGCGTCACGACCTTTCGTCCGAACCGAGAATATTTCACCAACGGAGCGTTAAATCGACTAGCATTCAGCCATCGGGGCTTCAAGCCGACAAGACATTCCACCAACGGGGCGTTAAACTGACTGGCATTCAGTCATCGGGGCTTCAAGTCGACAAGACATTCTGCCAACGGGGTGTTAAACCGATTGGCATTCAACCATCGGGGCTTCAAGCTGACAAGACATTCAGCCATCGGGGCGTTACACCGACAAGACACTCAGTCATCGGGGCTTCAAGCCGACAAGGCATTCAGCCATCGGGACTTTAAGCCGACAAGATACTCCGCCATCAGGGCGTTACACCAACAAGACACTCAACGATTGGGGCTTCAAACCGACAAGACACTCCGCCATCGGGGCATTACACTGATAAGACACTCAACCATCGGGCTTCAAACTGATAAGACACTCAGTCATCGGGGCTTCAAGCCGACAAGACACTCCGCCATCAGGGTGTTACATCGACAAGACACTCAGCCATTGGGGCTTCAAGCCGACAGATGTTCAGCCATCGGGGCTTCAAGCCGACAGATGTTCAACCATCGGGGCTTCAAGCCGACAGATGTTCAGCCATCGGGGCTTCAAGCCGACAAATGTTCAGCCATCCGGGCTTCAAGCCGACAGATGTTGAGCCATCGTGGCTTCAAGCCGATAGATGTTCAGCCGTCGGGACTTCAATCCGACCGATGCTCAGCCATCGGAGCTTCAAGCCGACCGATGTTCAGCCATCGGGGCTTCAAGCCGACAGATTCAGTCATCAGGGCTTCAAGTCGGCAGATGTTCTGCTATCGGGGCTTCAATCCGACAGATGTTTAGCCAGCGGGGCTTCAAGCCGATAGAGGTTCAACCATTGGGGGTTTTCTCGCCGTGCCTCGTGGAGAAGAGAGAGAAGAAGCGCCTCCTTGTTCGTTTGTTATCTTCCTCGTGCCGTGGACCGCCAAGGGGAGACGTGTTGTTGTCCGTGCTACGTGATACACGTGCGAAGGACCTTGTTCTTGGTACGTAGACCTAGGTGGTGCATTCCTTCCTCTTGAAAGAGCTTCTTTTATGCGTAGTTGCACGTCCAAAGGAGGGGAAGTTTTATCCCGTAGGGATTTTCCCGGAGCCACATGATCCCAACAATCGTGGTGGGCTTAGTCCGGTAGTCGACCACCCCTTTTGCTGCGAGGGGTCTACGATTTCAGCAATATGTGGGCTATGGAGCCCTAAGCGCATGGAGATACTCCGCGGGATGGCGGTACGCCATATATTAAGTCCGCACATGGAGATATCCCATAAAAAGGCGATACGCCGAGTATAATCGTGTGCCCCGACTAGTGCAAGGGTGACATGATAATACGCTGATTTTGCCGGAACAAAACATGGGTGCAACAACCGTCTGAATGACGTAGGGTCTGTGCCAATTGGGTTTTAATTTGCCATTGGTTTTTCCAGTCATAACTTCTTTTTCTTTTACCATAACCAAATCACCTGTTTTAAAGGCTCTCCCTTTAACGAGCTTGTCATGAGCCCGCACCATTCTAGCTTGATGTACTTGGAGGTGCTTATAAGCCTCCAGTTTTTTTCCTTCTAGGCTTGATAATTCCCGTAGCCTCCTTTCAACCTCATCTTGATCTTGTCCCGACAACCTGGCATAGATCGCAACGCGATAAGAAGCCAGTTGAATTTCGACCGGCAACATAGCTTCTGCTCCGTAGACGAGGGAAAATGGAGAGCATCCAGTGGGAGTTTTGTACACTATCCTGTAGGCCCAAAGGGCTTCGTGTCTCTTTTCCCCCTAATCTCGCCTACGGTTTCCCACTATCTTGGCCAATAATTTACAAAGAGATTTATTAAAGGTATCGCCCAATCCATTGGCTTGCGGGTTGTAGACTGACTATGCCCTCCAATCAATATGGAATTTAGACGCTAATTGATATATCACCCTATTTCTAAAGGGTGCGCCATTGTCGGACATGATTCGGCTGGTAGTGCCAAATCGGTAAATTATGTGATATCTAATGAACCGAGCAACAATTTCACCAGTCACCTCTCGAAGGGGGATGGCTTCGGCCCACCGGGAGAAGTAATCCGTGGCGGCCAGAATGAACTTGTGACCTTGAGAGGACGGTGGTAAAGGTTCCGCAACATCCATGCCCCATTCAGCAAATGGCCATGTGGGAGCCGTTGGATGTAATGGATTAGGAGGCTTCCTGGGCACAGGCGCAAATGCCGGGCATTGGTGGCACTTGCGGGCATATTGATGACAATCTGCGTGCATGGTTGGCCAGTAAAATTTTTTTAGTGTAATATTATTTTTCATCGTGAGAAATGAGAGAAAGAGAGAGGGGTGGGGGGTTTATATAGAAATTCTAAAATTTTTAGAAAATATCAAAAATTGGGAAAAATACTCCCCACGATCCTCAGAGAATGCACAACATGATGGTAGCGTCCCGGAGTCGGACAACGCAATGGTTCACCCTACACAAAAGGTTCGACAGACAAAAACACGTGTAAACTGAAAAACTCAACCCGGGACCCACGAAAGCGATCCGAAACTCACAGATCCTGATTCGATAAATATCTAAAAAATTCAGGACATTACACCCTATCTGTACTTCGATGTTTCTGTGTTGAGTCTCTATGTCTAGTGAGCCTCCACTAGTCGTAGCCTGACAACACTTTAGCGTGTCAGCCCACCTGGGAGTGGTGGCGGGACAGTTCCCAAGAGATGATTTTTAGGCTAGTTTTCGTGGGCCCCCTTGCTTTGCAGTAGCATCCTACTGCGGGAAAAAACTAGCTAGAGGCCTGACTCAAGGCATTGGGCTTGTGTGTGCACACGTGGTCAGGGGCATTTGGATGAGTGTCGATGGGCGTGACCCTGACTAGTCACTCGTTACTGTTATTCCTTGCACTTGGGACAGTGTCTCAGTCACCATGTTCAAGATGAGTGTGAGACGTTTGAGGCGCAGTATAAGTCGTTAGTGGACACATCAGGCTTTGCTTCTAGTGAGGAGGTGTTTCTGTCACATGACACGTGACTTGTGATTTTGTGACTGGTTTTCCGTCATGGTTGATGTAGTGCTTCGGGTAGCCTACGACTGTCTTTAACATGGCTTGTGTAGCGTACACGACAGTGAGGTCGTGTGTGCGTCGGTGTTTTGGGTAGTGTTCCCCACGTCCGAAAGGTCGTGATGTGAAGCCTACATGTCTGTTGTGGCAGGACGTGTTCTGGCAATGTAATCGGGTTTTCTTGAGATTAGTTTGGCAACTCTCTACCAGGTGTATGGGAAGTTGTACCTTTCCCGATTAGGAGTAGTTTAGAGGGCCGAGGTATTATCGATTGTCGTGTTTCTGTGTTGTACGGCTTCCCTATTTCCTTTTGTTGTTACTCCTGTTCCTGTTGTTACTCTTGCTGTTGTTACTGCTGTTACTGCTTTAGTTTCTTGGTGGGGATCTACGGGACCCCTACTGAGCTCGTGACACGAGGCTCACCCCTGACTTTTCAGGTGTGGCTGCACTTCTTCGTCGTGATCTGGAGGTGTGGTTCGAGGTTCTTAGTAGCCAGCTTTGTCAGTGTCGGGCTTCCCCCGACTTGAGGGTACGTTCCCTTTTCTGTTGGACTGTACTTATCTTTACTTGGACTGGACTCTGTTAGTTGCTGTAGCTCTATAGTTTTAATTATTGTAGAAAATATAATTTTATTTCTACTATTTTAGTAATCTAGATCAAACATAGTATTATAGAATTATTTACTACTTTATCTGGAAGTATGTGTAAGGAATTGAGTGCGTAACATGGGTCATGATGAAGTTGGGCTTGAGTGCAAATAAAGTTTATTTAACTTATAAGTTCTAGGCACATGAATCAATCATATGTTCTTGGTTTTGTTATCATCAAAATCACTGGGATATTTACAACAAGTTTAACCCAAAAGCTATCCCATCTGAATTCTGACACCCTATTTTCACGTCAGTCTCGCGCTCAGGGTTCAAGTAGAGAGCATTCAATGTTGTGAAGCCCTATCTCCACCTTCATTCAACAGCACAACGACAGCAACGATGAAGCAAGCAGCGGTGGTGGCAGCAGTAGCAGATCCCCCGATAGATCTTTTAACATCCCATCCTCAGACGAATGACAGAGTACGTCTCGGACTAGCAGCAGCCAGCGTAGCAGGTCAACTCCCGACGTTGCTGTGAATGAGGCAGAGGTGGCAGGATCTTTCCTCCTTGGCCATTCTATAAAATGGCAAGCTGAAGACACTACAAAAAAAAGGGTGAAGAGTTGGTTCGTGAGAAGAGAAGGCCTGGAGCCCCCCTTCCTCCCTGAGCTCCTGGGCATCCGAAGGAGAAAGAAGCTCCATTCACTCGCGCTTGGAGGTGAAGAAAGAGAGAGAGTGTGTGAGAGGAGAGAGGTGAGCTTGGGGGAGGACCTTGTGCTCTGCTCCCCTCCCACCGGTGCATCTAGTTCTCCATTTCCTGCTATTTTCCCTTGTTATGGGGTATATCCCCCCTCTTGTATTTCATTTTCCCTTCTCTTGTGGATGAATGAAAAGAAAAGCTTTTGCAATACATATTGTTCCACTTCATCGGTCTCTTCCCTTTCTCCCTACCTTCTCATCACCCAAGGGCCCTTGGAAGCTTGCCTCTCTGTGGCATGACCTTTGAGGGAAACCCATCTGAAGGGTGGACACTTATAGCCTTCACGGTGAGCATCCGTTCCCTTAGAGCTCTTACGAAGCTGCTGCCCATGAGTTGTTAGAACCCTTGAAGGCTAGTCCATGGGCCTCTGCACTCACCTGTGGGTCATCGGACTGCCGTATGGCTACTCCGAACTTTGGGGGTCATCCCGAAATATTCTGTTTGACGATCCCCCATTTCCCCTGGCAAACCTCAGTCCAGGGGAGATGCTGCCCAATTCTCACCAGGTATATGAGAACAATGAGAATGAAGAACATGCACACAAGGGTGAATGAATGAACAAACAAAACTTCCTGAGGGTAAGATCTGTGTATGCATGAATCCCTCTAAATCAAACACAAACCAAACTTCCGTGTTCTAAAACTTTCACATAACAAACCACTGAACGAAACAATCAAGGACTCTCATTGACCGATCTCTCTTGTCACGCCCCGAGCGTGAAAGATTTCTCGGATGTGTGACGCGTCTATATAGATCGTGTCATTAGAGCAATAAGTATGTTCGACATACATAATTTACCTTGTTAAGGACCCCTAACCTTGTTAAAAGTCTAAGGACCTAACCTGGTGAGATTTGGGTAGAAACTTGGGTTAAGATAATGACCTAATTACAAGACTAACTATTTTAAATGAACTTAAATGATCTATTCCACGTGTAAGCTTTTGCAATGGCAGCGGAATGCGCGGAATAGGGGAACTTGCAGCGCACGGTTCAAGGCCTTACTCAGGCTTTGCAACAAGTGGCTCAAGCAGGAGCTACAAACTATGGCACGGGTGACTTATATCGAAACTTTAGGGGGATGAATCCGTCGAGATTTGGTGGCTCGACTGACCCTAATGAAGCCGAGCACTGGCTGGATGAGATGGGAAGAATATTTGAAGTAATGCAATGCAACAATCAAGAACGTATCCTTCTTGCGACCTTTCAACTAGAACGTGATGCAAGGACATGGTGGGAATCGGTAAAGGTTACTCTTGATGATCCACAAGTTACATGGGAGGAGTTCGAGGAATTCTTCAATGCCAAATATTTTTCTGATCGAGTGTAAGAGAAGAAGGTAGCAGAGTTCGTGGCTTTGAAGCAGCGAAATCTATCTGTGGCTGAATATGAAGTTCAATTTTCCCAGCTATCTCGATATGCTACTCACTTGATATCCACCGAGAAGATGAAGGCCAAGCACTTTCTTAATGGACTGAAGCTACAATATATCAACTAACTGGCACCGATGGAAATTCAATCTTATTCTGAGATGGTGAGAAAAGCTCAAGTCCTAGAAGATACTCTAGAAATGACGGAGAGAATCCGTCGAAAGAGTGCAAGAAAGGAACAACCTACTAGATCCAAGAGCATCAAGCCCAGTATTGGCAAGAAGAGGCCTATTAGTGGGTCTGGTTCGTGGAGTGGGTGCGGATCATGCAAGGGCAAGATGCTGAAGCATGAAGATAAGAAGCCTGGCCCTATTGTTCCATTCAAGGGCATATGCAAGTATTGTGATCATCCTGGTCACAAGATGAAGGAGTGCTGGAGCAAGCTGGGCGCCTGTCTGTAATGTGGAAGTAGGGAGCACTGTGTCCCTGACTGTCCTCTTTTATCCGAGCAAGCTACCCCAGTGAAACCACAAGGCATCAAGAAGCAGCAGGGCAAGCTCCAAGCTGTACATGCAGACGAGGCAGGAACCGCTGAGGATGGTGGACTCGTTGAAGGTACTCTTATTATACTCGACATGCCATCATTTATTCTTTTTGGTACTGGTGCCACACATTCATTTATTTCTCAAAGATTTGCTAAGTCTTTAGCTATGAAGCCTATTTTGATAAATTCTCCATTAGAGATATCAACACCTATTGGTTCTAGATCGGTAATTCAATATTTCTATCCTTCTAGCAATGTTATGATTGATGAACAGAATTTACCAGCTGATTTAGTATGCATGGACATGAAGGATTATGACGTAATCCTAGGAGCGAGTGGTTTTATACCTTGCCTTTGGAGGAGGCAGAAAGTTTCAAGATTGTAAAGGAAAAGTTTATTCAAAGGTTCCAAGATCGGGTAGGCCCGGAATATTCATTCACTGACTTAGTAGAAGAAAAAATGAAGGCTGATGAAGATTTTGCTACTTATGTCGATAGATGAAGGCAGATGGCCTCACATGTGCCTGGGCAAATCCCAGAGGAAGAAAAGGTGAATTTGTTGATTTCTAATGCTACACCGACATTCCGAAACATACTGGCTATGAATGACATTTCAAATATGCATCAGTTGTATAGTTGAGATCGGTTCATTCAAACACAGTTTAAAGACTCCCCCATCCACTCACTGTTTGAGGCCCAAAAGCCAAAATCTGTTAGAAAGTCCCAAGGCCCTGTTACAGAGGGGGTACAAACTAACGAGCAGGTGTAGGCTGTTAACCAGTCCGCACCACCTCGTTTCCAGCAGCCTCCACGCAACACCCAATTCTCTGCTCCACCAGCTCCCCGACCTTCATTTCCCCAGCAACCACAACAACAACCCCCACCACCACAACAGCCTCAGCAACCACCCCAATACCATAATGTTCCACCTTCTGCTGGCTATGGGCCAGCATGGTCGGGTCCGAAGAGAGCTCACTATCCCCCACTTCCCGAAACCCTTCCGGACATTTTCTCGACTTTAATGTACACTGGTGACATACAACTCCCATCGGAATGTCAAAACGGGAATTCAGCTGCCGATCAGTCAAGGTACTGCATCTATCATCGGTAGCCCAGGCACACGATATAAAGGTGTTATCAGTTTAGAGATTTGGTATATGATTTGCACGAGGGGTAGAGAATTGACTGGGCCCAGGACTGGGCCCAAATGCACAAGCTCATTGAAGACATAAAGTACAGAAGAAGACAAGTAAGGCCACAGTAGGCGGTGCCTCAGCAGCAGCAGTTCCAGCAACCCTAACAACCCCTACAGCAGCAGCAACAACAACCTGAACTTGGGATTCATCAAAATCCCATGCCAGACCATCAACCCGCACCTCAACAATAGCATCCGCCGGCACCGGCACAAGTCAACATTATTCACCACCCAGCCCCTAACACTGGGTGGTCTTTCGACGATGAGACTCCCGCACACCTCTTGGCCTTTCACCATACATACACCAGCCCTCCCGCACCTTCCGTTCCCTCCATCCTTCGGCCCACTACCTTGACCACCGCTCCACCCTTCATTCCCTCCAGTCCCCTTGTTACCCCCGCCACATTACCTACCATTCCGCCAACCCTTACACCATCACCCACCATGCCATCCATCATCACCCCTCCACTTAACCCTTCGCCAATCACCCCTCCGCCAGAGCCCGTTAGACCTGCCTCCGCCATCATCACCCCCACTCCTATCCCTTTCACTCACCCTACCGGGCCACTCGGGAGCCCATCCGCCTACCAAAGAGGGGCTGAGCCTGAACCCGAATGACAGAGGCCATCGTTGTCCTACTAACCCATTTTGGATTCTGACCTCATCAAATGCTACGTCAACTACCAGCATATACATTCTTACATTAGAAAGGTATTTGAGATTTATGAATATATTTATTTAAAAAATTAATATCCTAATTATGGTCATGGACTCATGGGTGATGGATGTTACTTTTGCATCACCCCATTCCATTGGGATCCTTCATCTCCAATTCCCCCTCCAGTCCGGCAAGGGTCCAGATCCATGGGTCACTCTTTATTGGTCCGGCATTCCAGGCCCACGAAGACGTCCCATCCCGCACACAGCTTCCACGGACTGCACGCTGTTGTGATGGTGTGTTGCGGTAATTATCTCCTTCTCTACTCTTCGTCTCCCCCGCGTCCGTCCCGCAGCCTATACATGGGGCCAAAGGGAGCCCACACACACACACACACACACACACACACACAGACAGAGACAGAGAGAGAGAGAGAAGGATGGGGTTTCTGGGGTTGGGGCGCTGTGGCTACCCGAAGAGGGGATCAAGGCTGGAAGCGGCGGTAGAGGCGACACCTTTAGACCAGCAGCCGAAGGGTGCCGCCGCCCCTGCTGTGGGCAAGAAGCGGCGCCACCGGCCGGCAGATGCACAGTGGCGGCCGTCGTTCGGCCCCATCTCGGAGAACGCGGTAGTCCGCGTCGGAGGAGCTGCGGAGGGGGAGAAGAATAGGGCAGACGCAAGGGTCGCAGCCCCGGAGAAGACTCAGAAGGCCCCCATCTCGGTGTCTGCCGTGGTAACGAGGGCTCGCAGCCGGGGGAGCAGCAACGGGTAAGCTCCCGACGGGCACCTGTGCCTTCATGCTTTGGTTTCGTGTTTCGTTTGGGAGGGGACGATGCGGTCTGATGATCCGGCGGTAGCGGTTTACCTTAGATAGCGACGACGTTGTGGGTTTTGGATCCTACGGTCTACGAAACTCCAAAAGTATCCCTTTAGTTGTCGTCTACCCGACACCAACTTAATATCAAAAGCTAAATTTGTCTTACAGTTGCCATGCCATCATGCAAATCTGATTAAATTAACACTTTGAAAAATCCTATGATGCAAGTTCCAAGCATTGGAATATCCCCTTTTCTTTGCATTCCAATCATTAAAATTTCCAAAAAGCATCGTAAGGAAACAAAATCATGCAAATTTAAACATCTACGTAGCACACCAGGCATTAGAAAATATCAAAAGATAATATTTTTCATGTGCCATCAGGTTTGTTTAATTTCTACTGATTACGGTGGTGATATTCGCTTCTCTCTTTCTTTGTTTTGCAGCCAACTTGCTGCTCAGCAAATCGCCATCCCGGCCTCAGCTTCGGCGCCCTTCTGGTTCTGAGTTGCCCATTGTGGAAGACAACCCCTCTCTCTCTCTCTCTCTCTCTCTTTCGAAGGCCGTGTTGATCCTGCTCCTGGTGAAGATTTGCCTCAAGGTGGTCGTGGTCGAGTCCTAAAGGAATTCCTTCTAGTCCACCCACCAACATATGAAGGGCAAGTGGATCCAGATGCAGCTAGACTTTGGTTGGATGCAACTGAGCGTGTGTTCCATTCCATGGAATGCACCGAAGATGAGAAGGTGATGCTAGCTACTTTTCAGTTGTAGGGAGCAGCCCTCGTGTGGTGGACCACGGAGTGGGAGGTGACTTTTAAGTCCCGTCCTCTTCGACTGATTACATGGAAAGAGTTTGTTACTTCATTTGAGCGTACATACAGTCCAGCTTATCTCAGAATAGATAAAATGTACCAGTTCATGGAGTTAGCTCAAGGTGATATGACTATTTTGCAGTATCGAAATAAATTTATGGAATTGGGTCGATATGCTCCTTATATTCTTGCTGATGAAGGCCTGAAGATTGAGCAATTTCTACGTGGTTTGAAGACAGAGTTAAGGCAACCTCTGATTACAACCAGAGTGGCAGAATTAGATGTGACTTATCAGGCAACTACAGCATTAGAGTTAGACATGGCAAGATCTCGAGGGCGAACCCAAGTGGAGCCGGTACAGCAGAATGTGCAGCATCAATAGGCTAGTAGCCAACCTAGTGTGGCAAGGGTACCATCTTCTGTTCCTTCTGCCAGTGGTACTTCCTCCATGAAATCCAAGTTCAAATGGATGTTTAGAAAATCCAAGAAGCAGTATGACCGGCAAGCTTCCACTGGTACCATGCAGCAAGTAGCACCCTCTTCTTTTCAGCGACAGGGATCAGTAGCTAGTCAGCTGAGACCATGTCTGAGATGTGGTGGTAGTCATATGGGTAGACCATGCTCGATGCTCGTGGTGTGTTTTTGGTATGATCATGTGGGACATGTGGTCTGTGATTGTCCATTAAGGCCGAAGCAACCTGTTCAGCTTTCATAACCATAGTAGTTCCGACCTCCACCACCATCACAGTCATAACAGTTTTCTCAAGCTTCAGTATCATCATCGCAGCAGTCTACAGCAACTGGGAAGAAGTAGAAAGGAAGAGTCACGCATATGACTCGTTCTGAAGCTGTAGCATCTCATCTCGTAGAAGGTACTATTATGATTTATGGTCATGCAGCTCATGTTTTATTTGACTCAGGTGCCTCTCATTCATTTATTTTTGAAGATTTTGTTGCTTGTATTGAGGAGCCGACATCAGAGATGTCTTGTGAATAATTAGTTGAATTGCCTTCTGGGGAGTTCATGTTTACACCTTTCTGTCTTGATGAGACTCCTATAGTGATTGGGAATCAGCAGTTGCTAGCTAGATTATATGCGTTGAAGCTGATAGACTATGATGTTAGTCTGGGCATGGATTGGTTAGAGAATTATGGAGCCGTGGTTGATTGTAAAATGAAGAAGGTTTATTTTCAATAATTCCCAACAAAAAATGAGTCCTACCTCCCCCCATTTTCCTTAGCTCAAACAATAAGTTGTTTGGAATCTGATCTATCAATTTCCATTTTAACAGTTACTCACAAACATGTGCAACCATAAACTATCAACACCAAACCCCTTGAAGAGGCGAGATCTCGTACTAAGTCGTGGACCATCGGATTTGAGATGATCGCGGGAGGCAGCCACCTCAATGGGGAATTCTGCAAACAATGGGGAAGATGGGATCAGGGGGGCCGGGGTTTATGATCTTGGGGGAAACCCTCTGATGCTTAAGTCAGCAATGGTAAAAGCCAAGTGTGAGAAGGAGGCAAGGGGGGTGAAGGGCACGACACTACTCTTTACTAGTAAAGTGGCTAGAGTTGGCTTACCTTTCTAGTGAATTTTCCTGAATTTATACAACGGCTCGTTCCCTTTTGGAGCAGGGGAAGCGGGAAGGCCTAGGGGGTGTTACCTCCTAGGTGAGGACTCTTGCCCTTCTCTTATCTCCTGAACTCTTTGCTTGCCATCCACAGCATAACATTCACCTAGATAGACACCCAGTTGCATGATATTCATCTCATCTCCATGAAGAGTCTGGGAGCCAGGGTAGATCGGTAGCAGATAGGGGGTATCCCTATTTAGCTCGGGAGTGGGGTTGTTCATCTCCTTGTAGCTAGTTACACTTGGTCACCCTTTGGGCTCTCCTCGCGTATACGAGGTGCCATTATTTGGACTCCTAAACCAAGAAACTAGAAGGGCTGTGTTGGTCTAAATGAGTTGGGCCATATTGGGTATCATATTTTTTGGGCCGTAAATCTACCCCTCTCCACTTGCCCCACCTACTCCCAAGCCAGGAGACGGGCTCAGAGAGTAGAGTATATACAGATTAAGGTCGTGGCTTAGATGGGTGATTGGCCATTTTGAGCTATCCCTACTTTGGTTTTAGGGGCCATTAATGCGTCTACCATAGCATATGGGGGCTACGATGTACTTTGCGTCAGTTTGAGGGTGCTTTCTTGGAGTTTGAAGGCTCACCGTGGTTCTTCTCAGGGCCATTTAGGACTTATAAGTACTTCCCATGCTTGCACTCCCTGCCTTATCTGTTAGGGCTTTTCCTCCTTTTTTTGCTTTCCCGAGCACAAAGTGGGATTCATGCACCGAGTGGGTGATCAGAGAGAGCAAGAGATAGCCGAGGCTTTCACAGAGCTAGTAGACATCACCGCGGAGGCAATTCGTCAACTTCCTCTCCCTATCAGCTCATGTGGTTCTAGCATCTCTCCACCTTCTCTTCAATCTTCCATGGCGGAGCACAACAAAGAAGTCGGAGACTAGGAAGTTGAGCAAGGGGAAGGAAGCTCTGCTCCGGTGCCCAACCGTTATCCCCCCACTGAGTTGACCAAACTAGAGATGAAAGAACTCGAAATCCGCTACCAACTCCCCTAGCGGTCCTACTTCTCTCTCGCTAAACCCCATGAGTCTAGTCTGGATACTCGCTCGGACCTTTTTTGTAGCTACCTTCTAGCCTAGAAGTGTGGCTTTCATCTTCCTCTCCACCCCTTCATCGTCAATCTGTTGGACTTTTACCAGCTGGATCCCATCCAGCTGGTCTCCAACTCCTACACCTTCATTTTCTCCTTCATTGTCCTATGTCGCATATGTGGCCTTGCCACCTCCCTTGACCTCTTTCACGCCTTCTATGAACTGAAGGAGCATACCCAAGCTGAGATGGGCTTCTTTTTTCTTCAGGCCAAGAGAGGGATGAGTTGTGTTACCCTCTCCCTTTGGGACTACTCACATAAGGGGTGGAAGATCCAATATTTTTGGGTATGGTTCAATAAGGATTCTAGTTGGAATTTCCCCATCCTGCCGAATTATCAACTGGTACTCCCTTCGAGCCATTCGGTGGTCTCGTTGGAGATCGAGGATGAGATTAAGATTCTTCAGAGTCATCGACGATCGACTGCGGAGCTGATGTCTGAGGCCAATTTCCAGCGCTATGGTCACCTCCCGCTTCTTATTGGGGGTAAGGATTCTAGACGTAGGATTGTAGATGCCCAGTTACATGTATCATCTTGCCAAGCCTTCTCCTGATAGTCCTCCTTTGATTGATAGAGCCTTTCTACGGCACTGACAGGGATCATCAAACACCTTCGAAACTTGAAGTCAAAGAACAAGTGGTAGCAGTTGCCCAAGACGCCCCTGTGGTCACTGAAGGCCCTTCCTCGGCTCGAGACAAGGGCAAGTAGATCCTTTTCGGGGAGGAGCCGGAGCAACGGAGGTCCAAACATAAAGACCCCAAGGAATGGCTAATGTTGGCCTCGATGAAGGCAATGATCGCCGAGTGGAGTAGGCGGAAGAAGGCGAAGGTTACTTGTGCGGCTAAGAAGCCTTCAAGCGAGGGCACCCATCACTCAACATCACCGATCCCTCCACTGGAGGTGTCGGCTTTGGCCGAGGGGACCATTGCCGAGCCTAGCGAGGCGCGTAGTGGGGAAGAGGTCGATCCAGAAATCCAGATCAAGCCAGATGTCGCAGCCTTGAGCTTGGGGACCCCCGAGGGGGATGTCCCGATGCTGACTCATCTAGGGAGGAGCCACAGTCCTCGACAGGGGCAATTCACCCTCCAAGCTTCTATCTATGAATGTTGCCGAGCACTAGCGACTCTGTCTGTTTGAGATGAAATTCAGTGTTACTCCCCCTAGATGCTTCTTGAAAGGGTCATAGAGGGAGGCCTATTCGTGGCTCAGTTGGGAGCCAAAATCATAGATCGCCTGGCACAGGTGGAAAAAAGTGAGGTGGCCCAGGCTAGGGCTCGAGTCGAGTCCGACCGAAAGGTCAGGCAATTTTCCTCTGAGCTCGGGGTCCTTCAGCAAGAAGCGACATTGCTCTGATTGTAGGCTTGGGCGAATCAAGAAGAGATACGATCGTTGTCTAAGCAACTATCCCAGGCTCAGCACATGGTCGAGCTAAAGAACGGACTCCTAGAGAAGGAGCGCCAGGCCTATGTGGCAAGCTTAAAGTAATGGGGGGCCAAATGGGAAGAATTCAGAAGCCGCCTCCTAGCAGTAGAGTAGGCGAGGAGGGATGCTGAGGCTAAGCTATCCGAGACTGAGGCAAAGTTGGCTGGACTTACGGCGAATGGGAAGAATTCAGAAGCCGCCTCCTGGCAGCAGAGCGGGTGAGGAGGGATGCTGAGGCTAAGTTGGCCGAGATCGAGGAAAAGTTGGATGGACTCACGACGAAGGTGGTGGTGGCCAAGGCAAAGGCGATCGAATGATACTTGGGCTCAAAAGAATACCAAGAAGCCCTGAAGAAAATCGCCTTTGCCTACTACGAGTCGGGCTACATGCGTGGATTGTGGAAGGGCTTTGCGCAAGGCTTCAAACGGGCGGTGCGTCTGGCACAGGAGCAAGTTCTCGACGAGCTCATTTTCAACCTCGAGCAGCGCTATGACTCAGATGAAGAGGGCTTGACCTCTCCACCCTCGTCCAAGTCTAACGGCAAGGCAAAAATCGAGGACATTTTTGCTCCTTTGGAGGAAGAGTCACTAGCTCTGACTGCTTCAGGACAACGCTTGGCCGTGGTAGTTCCCATGCCAGTGGGGTTGGTGCCCGAGCTAGTGCCTCCCGAGGGGGTCGAGCATGTGCCACCGTCGGTCATAAACGTTGCCCCAAACGTCAAGGATCCTTCTTTTCCTGAGCCCTCCAATAGGCAGTTGACTCCCATGTTCTCGTCTCCGATCTTAGTAGACTGAGATCAACTTGTATTTATTTTTCAGCCTTTCCTTCTTTGTCATTTTGTTGGAGTGTTCACTCGACATTGGGTATGCTTTCCTGCTTTAGACTACACTTTTGTTAGACTGGACTCTGTTGTACTTAGATTATTTATTTCTATTACTTGTTGAATTATCCTACTTTATTTTCTATTTCTATGTACACCACACCTATCCTTTTAACCCTTATGAGCCCTCTGACACGTGGGCGACAGTCTAGGGTTCGAATGGTATCGGGTTATTCCCGGTATCCAGATCTTGGGTCGTTATAGTTGGTATCAGAGCTGTGATTGTGGAAGTATATGGAAATTCAAGATATTGTAGTGATCAGAGTCCGTAAGGTCTAGTACAGTTAGCAACTAGCATAGGATTTTGTGTTTATTTTTTACTTGGTTTTTCATGTAAGAGCCTATATCTGTTGAGTTGGCACTGTGAATGTGGTTGCTGCTCCGTCGGAGTGCTGGCACGGGGCCTGAGGATCGAGATCAAGAGCTTTCTCCCTTTGAGATGGTGGCCCCGGTGGTGCTGCGTTGAGCAGAGGTTGCCGACAGGTGCGTTGCTACAGTGCTACGTTTGAGGAATCGTTGTGAGGTCAGGTGGCTGGCAATGATTGTTCATGGTTAAGTGGCCGTGAGGGTGTTCCGAGGGAGTTATTGTCATTTTAGCCATTCTAGTTCGAGATTTATCCAGCCCCTATGGCGTTGAGATCGTGGTTTGAGGTGGCAGAGCGGGCGCTCTGGTTGAGATGTGCTCGGATGAGCGTTGGCGGGTGTCGATTATGGTTCGTATTGTGGCTCTTGGCGTGGTGCTCCGTGCGGTGGTAGTTCGAGAATGGGTTGGTGTTGGCACGGAAAGATTCGAGAGAATGATCTCCTGTGGCTAGAGATGTTGCGGACGTCGAGCCTGGCATTTTGGTGGATTCTCATTGCTCCTTGGTAAGTATTTGGCGTGTTGTTTTGAGGTTAGAGACAGATGTAAGAGAGGAGAGCATGGTAGCGGCTAGCTTGACCGTTGTGGCAAGTGTGTGACTGTCTGTGAGAAGTGTTGCCCATTCCTTGGTGTGTAAGGGTGTTGGCGCTATTCTGGAAGGACGTGCGCCAGTTGGGCGGTGTTCGCGAGAGCTCGTGGCTAGTGTTATATTTTCCAAGGTGTTGTGAATCAGAGCTTGCGGTGTTTCAGAAGATGTGTTGAGCGTCAGAGGATCGATTTCTCAATGTGAGATTGTCTCAGGTTGTGTGAGACGTCTTGTTGCCATGTCGTTGCTTGAGACATCGTGGTTTGTGGCACTAGGTGGATGAAAAGTTGGGGAAGTGTACCGTCAAGTGCGTCGCATGAGTACCCTGTTCCCGTGTTGGAAGCTGTGTCCTCGGATGAGATCGAGTTTTGGAGAAGTGATCTTTGTCAGATTATTGGGTCTCCGTTGGTTGTTGTGAGCGGCTGGTCGGGTTGACCGAGTGGTTGACCATGGTAAGATGTGTATGACAACTCAAACAATCATTATTAAGGTAGTTTTGCCACAACATGATTCATAGTGAGACATCATCAAAATCAAGGTTCCAATAATATCCCCCTATTTTATGATGGCAACTATGAGTCATGTAAGCATTTGCACAGGATACAAATAATTCAGACATCCATGTCAGGCAAGACTTTTAGTTTAGTGAGAAATAGCCAGTTCAACATTCAACCATTCATTCATTGCATCGAATGTCCAGTCATTGTAAACAAAAGTTTCCATTCATTACACGTAGTGATTTTTACAACAAAGACAATGTTTGCAAACAAGTTTCCATACATTACACCAAAGAAAATGCAAAACTAAAATGAAATGCAATACTAAAAACTAAATGACACAACCATGCACTACATGCACGACTAACATGCAGACTAACACTCTGTGTACAATAAGAAGAGTTGCTTGTCTGTCCAGATCTTTAGAAATGGAATTCTTCAATCATCAAAACACAAATAGTCTTCAATAGCAAAATAATACTTAGGATCATCTATGTTAAGTCTCCTGGTTTTGATGATCATCAACCACGAATTATAATCAGATCTTTGTAAATTAGATAAAGTATTTTCACTTAACTTCTGGTTAGATCAAGTGCAGGAGAAGAACATGGAAGTGTCGACCTAGTGAATGGATGTGTTGACACGCCATGAAGACAGCGTCATCCAGCTCTTCGGTTTAAGCTCGGGTTAAGAAAAACACATAGGAAAAGTGTCGACACCTTTGTCAACGTGTCGACACGTCAAGCACAAGACTCGACAACTGTAGTGCAAGCAAGGTCGGTGCATTCCTTCTCAGGTGCAAGCAAGGTCGGTGCAATCCTTCTCAAGTGCAAAGCAAGGTCCATGCATATCGTCCCCATGGTCAGTGCACATCAGCTAGCATAAGATAGGTCCGTGCACATCTTCAGCAAGGTCGGTGTACATTCAAAGCCAAAGCAAGACGAGGTCGGTGCATGTCTACTACAAGGTCAATGCACACTCAAAGCCAACGCAAGGCAAGGTCAGTGTACATCTACCACAAGGTCAGTGCATGTCCTGCCTCAGTGCAAGACCAGGTCATTGCAGGTTTCCCCAGTAAGGTTGGTGCTAGTGCGTGCATTGGGTCGATGCTAGTTCAACCAAGGCCATTGCTAGTCCAAGCAATTAAAAGGAATGTGTCGACACCATGTCAATGATGCGTTGACACACTCATGTTCGCCTAGAATGGATCCAGAACTGGATGCATCCGCTTTCCAAGATCCGCAGTCTGACTTGGAGGATCCACTATCACTTAAAGAGGCCGTCAGATGGCTACTCTTGTCAGGGGAATAAATGTCTGGCAGAGACATCCTCTGACTTGCTAAAACAGATGCAGAAATGGTTCCCTACCTACCCACATACCAGCTGGGGCAGTAGGTAAAGGTCAACTCTGACCAGATTTGGAGCTGCACAAATGTCCCTTGCAAGTATCTCTTTGAAGCTATCAAAAGAAGACCTTGCGTGAATATGTCTTTTTTTGTCCCTGTCGAGCCAATGACAAGGATAGGAGTTTTGGAGGGAAAGTTCTTCACCACATTTGCTTAAGGCTCGGCTATAAATATCAAGCTTCTGCAAGAGAAGATGTTACTACTGCCTAGAGAGATAGCCACCCCCTTGAGCCTCCAAGAAGATAACCTGTGAGAAAGAAAGGAAGGGAGTGAGAGCAGCCCAGCACCTGTTGATCTCAGTCCAGTGCTGTAAAAGAAGAAGGAAAAGAACAGAGAAGCCTTGAGAGAGAGAGCAGCCCTACTGTCTACCTGAGCCTGAAGAATCAGATCCTCAGATCTGAAGTTTGTAGCCACAGTCACCAGCTGCCACATCATCATCCTAAGCTTTAGTTGGTGTTCATTCCTTTTGTTTTGTTGTGGTTTTCCCACTTCACTTGTAGTGAGTTTTATTCTGTAATTTTGTTCATCTTGAATCGTCCCTACTGGTCTTGTGTGTAGGAAGATAGATGGAGGTGTGCTCTGGTCTGTGGAGAACCGTCCCTACCAATCTTGTGTGTAGGAAGATAGATGGAGGTGTGATCTGGTCTGTGGAGAACTGTCCCTACCGGTCTTGTGTGTAGGAAGACAGATGGAGGTGTGCTTCAGTCTGTGGAGAACCGTCCCTACTAGTCTTGTGTGTAGGAAGACAGTCGGAGGTGTGCTCCGATCTGTGGAGAACCGTCCCTACCAATTTTGTGTGTAGGAAGATAGACAGAGGTGTGCTCCAGTCTTTGGAGAACCGTCCCTATCGATTTTGTGTGTAGGAAGATAGACGGAGGGTTTTCCGTTCTGTGGTTGTGGGTCGTGGCCCCGGTAAAGCTGTGTCAGCAGGAAAGCCTCACTGGGTTTGGTGAGGGGTGGACGTAGGTTACAGGGTTGCAACCAAACCACCTTAAAATCCCTGTGTTGTGGGTTGTGCATCTTGTGTGTTTGCTCTATATCTTCTATCCTCATTCACAGGTCGGTGTGCTTGCTTTATTGCATGTAATCTTGTTCATCTCCATCCCACACTCAAGCTTTGTGGACTGCAGACTCACGTATACACACCATCTATTCCTTGGACGGTACGAGCACTCCCTTGGCTGCCTGTTGCACCTTTGCATACAAGCACTAAGGAGCATTCTCCAGCTAGCTTAGCGAGGTGTCAAGCAAACACTTTGTTCACACACACATCAGAGGTTTGTTGAGAAGCACCTTAACTTATACCTCAACCAGTGTAGTCTTTGGACAGCCGTTTACACTTAAGCCATTCCATCTAAATCCACTGTTCTTTGTGTCTAAGTGTTTTATTATCTTTATAGGAGTGGTCTATGCTTTTGGTAGTCAAGTTTTAAATAGGCCAAAATTCGTGAGAGGGGCTAAAAATTCTGTGAGGAGTACATAGAAATAAGAAATAAAGTAGGCAACAACTATAATTAATAGTTTAAATGGAAAAAATAAAATTACATTTTAAATTAAACTACATAGTCCAGTCTAAATATAGTACAGTCTACAGGGGAAAAGAATGTACTAAATGCCGAGTGAACACTCGGCCTGGTGAGCTGGTAACTACAAACCTCTGTGCTATAGTTTCAAACCTCATGGAAGAACCGCCACACCTTAAACGCATAGGGTGAGCCTCCTATCACTGGCTCAGTAGGGGTCACGTAGAACCCCAACTGTAAACAATAGTGGTAATAAGCAGTGCTAACGATAATAACAACAACAACGGGAGTAGGGACGGCAACGACAATGGCAGAAGGGATAGCCGTAATGGAAAACACGATGGCCAAAAAAATCTCGGCTCTATAGCTACTCCTACTATGCCGAAAAACACACCCCGATCTCACAATCGGGGGACCACCAGACTAACGAGAAAACCCTAGCTATGCTACAAGAAGGAGCGCCATGACACCTTTGTCATGGAGGCCTATCCTCAAAGACGAAGGCCCAACCCAGGACCAGGCGGTCTGGGAGCACGATCATGATCTCGCCATCGTGAACTCTACACAGTCCTAGGAAAAACCCTCGATAATCCCTACCGAAAACCCTAGACCTTTATATAGGGGAAAACAAGTAAAACCACACCTCGCAAACGGTAAACCCAAACCTCGAGCCACGAGAGTCTAGTTACGTGACGGGAGTACTACCCACTAAAAGCAAGGTCGGATGAGTCCACTGATATCTTAGTCCTCGTCTCAGGTGTCACCCTACTCACCCTAGCCAGACACTAAGACATCGTACTAGTAGCCACAGAATAAGGGTCTAGTCAGGGCCGTGCTCGTCAGCACACGTCCGAAGTCCCCGACCATGTGAGCACACACTGACTGACTGCACTATGTCAGGCCTTCTAACTAATTTTCCTCCCGGCCCAAACTTGAGCAGCTACAGGGGAGGCCCTACACTAACCAGCCTAAAAATCATCTCTCCTAGGTGTAGCTCCTAACCTACTCCCAGGTGGGTCGGCACACACGTGCCCAGTAAGCTACAACTATTGGAGGCCACTATGCAGACAACTTTGAGCAAAAATCACTAGAATATAGATTGGCTACACACAAGCCCATCATAGTTAATTCAAAACATGGGTGCCGTGATGCCACTGGACCATGGGTAGTCCATTAGACCTACTTAACCCAATGGCCCCTGAGTCACAAGACTCAGTGTCACGCCCCGAACCGTTAGCAGTGGAATGCGTAGTTCAGAACGCAGCAGTGATACAGTCATGAATAATCAGAGCAAACATAAGACATAAATTACCAAGGCCAGACATAATCTTTATTGTTACTCAAATATTTGGATTACATAGCTTGACTCAACTTACATAGTGTGGTTGAAACAGGAAAAAGGGGAAGACAGCGTCAAGCCAAACCAACACCAGTACACTGAAGAAAGCTCACTTCATTACCAAACATGTCCATTACATTCCATCGAAACATCATTCTAGGGGCATACCCCCAGTGTATAAAAGGGGCAGCTGCTACCCAACTGTGTCTCTCTCTCCCTATCTCTCCTCCTAGTCTATGTCGGTGCGAGGTTGGCTACGCCGACTATCAGCCTCGTCTCCATCTCCACTCACTCTATCTCATAGCTGTGATGGCCGCGAAGCCCTCAAACTTGAGGCGGCTGGCTGAATCGCCCCCTGTCCTGTGGGAGACTGCATCATACCCATGAGCTCATCCATCATGAAGTGCACGTCTCCTATGGTCCGCAGTGACTCAGAAGGAGTTGCAGGTCCAACTCTCTCTCCTGGGGCATCTCTGCCCTGGTACCTCTGCAGCACCTGTCGTCGCAAGGCCTCCAGCTGATCGAGGGCTCGCTGCTCCCTCAGTGCCATCGCCATATCTCGAGCGCGTGCTTCGGCCTCTCTCCCCTTCACCTCAGCAAGGTGATCCTCGAGCCTCTCAATTGTGCTCGTCTCTCACAGCCATCCTGTCAGCTCCTCAATGCAGGTCTCCTGCTCCCGACGAGCAGCCAGGCTGGCTGCCAGTTCCTTCCTCTGTAGAAGATGAATAATCTTGTAAAATAAGTAAATATGATAAAAGGCAATTGTTTTCAACATGAGTGCTAGGTTCTTACCGCCTCGGCCAGCTCGGCCTCTCACTCCTCGGCTCGCTCGATAGCTCTGGCTAGGCGATCCTCCAACTACCCACAACATCAGCTCGGGATGAAGGGCCGGCCCCTCCACCTGCTCCTGCTCTCACTCGCACATAGGCCAACTCTCCTCACTTCCAACACAAGGGGCAAGCGGCCAGTCAAATTCAACAAATTCCAAAATTTAAAATCAATCAATTTGCTTTGGCTTACCATCTCTCAGATCTCATGTCGTAGGTTCACAATCGTCTAGTTGAGGACGACTATCCGATCCTTGAAAATCCTCACAGCTTCAGTCTCAGGCATCTGCACACAATTCACAAACTCACTTAGCCCCAGAATTTAAATAAAACATAACATTTGAAAGATAAGAGAGTAACTCACTACTCGGGTGTCGAGACGAAGCTGTCCAGCATACCAGTCCCGATAGTCCGCCAAGTAAGTCTCACTACTCCTCATGGTCCGGTCATGCTCTAGTGAGGGTCCTTTATGTAGTGCCTCTGCCTCTACATGGTAGCGCAGCGGCATCCCCGATCTGACTCATGCTCAGTTGGAATCGCCACTGGTGGTTGATGCCACCCCAGCGTCCTCTGCACTAGGCGAAGGAAGAGCGGCTCCCTCAGGTTCACGCAGAATAGCACTGTATCTCTATGGAACCAAGCTCGCCCCTCCCTCACCCAAGATGGTCTTCGAGGTCGATGCACGTAAGGTGCTTTGCCTTGGGCAGGGTCGGTGCACATTGGAAGCCTCTTCACTTGAGGTCAGTGCACATTTGGAGTTGCTTCAATAGAGGTCGATGCACATTACTGTTCCACCATATACAGGTCGATGCACATTTGGAGCTGCTTTAATAGAAGTCGGTGCACATTACTATTTCACCATATACATGTCGACGCTTGTTAAGGTCGGTGCTCATTTCAGGGTCGATGCACATTAATGTTCCACCATATATAGGTCGATGCACATTTGGAGCTGCTTCAATAGAGGTCGGTGGACAGTACTGTTCCACCATATACAGGTCGATGCACATTTGGAGCTATTTCAATAGAGGTTGGTGAACATTACTGTTTCACCATATATTGGTCGATGCACATTAGGTCCTTGGCCTTTGGCAAGGTCGGTGTAGTTTTGGAGCTTCTTCATTTGGGGTCGGTGCACATTTGGAATTCCTTCATTGAGGTCGGTGCACATTTGGAAATCCTTCAGTTGAGGTCGGTGCACATTTGAAATTCTATCATTGAGGTGAGTGCACATTTGGAACTTAGCATACCCAAGTTTGTGTACATTTGCAAACCAAGTCAGTGCACATGTATTTACCAAGTCTGTGTACACAAAGAAGGTCGGTGCACATTTGACATTTCAGCACATGCAGGTCGATGCACATTTTCTTTTGCCAACGGAAGGTCAATGCACATTTTCTGAAGCTCATGAAGGTCATTGTACATCCTGGCTGATTGCCTATAAGGGATGGTGCACATCTCTATGTCTGAATCATAGAGGTCGACGCACGTGGAGAACTTTCTTCTGTATAGTTGATGCACATTTATCCAAAGCTGTGATGAACCAAACTTTCTGCCCAATTCTTTCTTGCATCTTGGAGCAATAATCTTTGGTGAGATCTACCTTGATTTTTTTGTAACTTCTTGCCTTGATTTCTGTGCTATCTGCCTTGATTTTTGTGCAACCTCTTGCCACTGGGCCTGAACCTCATACACGGTGGTGTTAACAAGAGCAATTAAGACACACAAGTGGTTAGACATCATCAAAACACATAGTTAGACATCATCAAAACAACATATATCCAACATTCTCCACCTTTTTGATAATGGCAACTATACAACATTGTGAGTCACTTAAATGCTAGAATCATAAAGCAGATGATGACCCAACAAGACATCTCTCCCCCTTTGGCAAAGCATAAAACACTCCTGAATTAATGACTCACAAAATACTCTCCCCCTCTGACATCATCAAAAGAAGGGAGTTAAAAGAATTATATAGCACAGTGAGGAACGAAAGGAGTGAAGATAACCGTGATTGCAAGCAACTGACCTTATCCAGCATTTCAAAAATAGATGTGGAAATACATGCCAATGGTTGTACACTTATTAAAGTTGACAAGATAGAAATGTCACTCCGCCGGTCTGTCGCTATCTCCGGTGCCCTCATGTTGCCTCGACGGTGGCTCCATGGCACTGTGTTCTTCCTCTTCCCTCGGGCGTCTTCTCTCCACCTCCTCATTTCTCCGATGGGTGGATAAGCTGGCCAGGATGTCGCCCACCAACGCGCTTGGTGCCGCGCTTCGTGAGCCTCCGACAGCGCCACTCCGTGACATGGTCCGCTCAGGTGCCCGGCCCATCAGTCGGACGGTCCGCTCCATCGTCCGAAGGTCGATCTTCAATTCATGAATCTTGAGTCGTGCCTCGCGAGCCTCGGTACGATATCACGCAACATCCGCCACTCCCCACTCAGCCGGGTCACCTCGCCGCTCAGTCGGGTCACCTCCCCCTGGAGATGGTCAACCTCTCCTCGGAGGTGGAGCACCTCAGCCGCTTTCGCCAGAGCCGTAGCTAGGTCCTTTGCCTGCACATCGCATTTGCATATCAGTTAGTTTTAGAACATGCATAATCACGAAGCATTTTAGGAAAGGTATAGTTTCTTTACCCATTCTGCGAGGGTAGCCTCGGCCTCCTCGGCTCGGGCCACGGCTCGGGTGAACTCCGCATCCCGCTCAGCCCGTCCCCCAACTGGCTATGAGGAGGAGGATGGCACGTCTGGTCCAGTCCTCTGGGCTCCCTCGGCCCGCTGCATTTTAGAAGGTCGGTTAGTTTGCATCGAGCATTCCAATTTTTAAGTCTAGGAAAACTCACCAGTAGCTCAAGAGCTGCTCGGTATTCGTCCCACTGCTGCACGATGGCATGGAGGAGTCCCTTGAGCGCGGCTATCCGACCTTGAGGGTCTAGCTACATTTAAAAAGGAAGGCGAGTGTCATGCATAGCATTCATTCATATAGAATAGGAAAAGTCAAGTTTTACATTCTCATACCGATCGTCAGGTGCCGCGGTAGACCTGGCTGCCGTATCGGTGAGTGAAGGCTTTTAAGTAAGCCTCATCGCTGTCCGCCCACTCTGTTACGGCCTTGCCTTTGTGTTTCCAGTCATGATTGTACTTCCTGGCTCGACTGCTCCAGTCAATGTCACTGCCAATGCCCTTGGTAGATTTCTCCGGGCATTCATCGTGATGATGCGGGAACCTCACCAACGGCTGGTGCACTCCCCTCGTCCTCATGATCAGCCGGTAGTGGAGGGGCTCGATCACGTTGATGCAATGCAGCCAGATGTCTCATCCCCGGTAGGCCAGGGAGGCCTCGACCCACGGCTGCCCCGTGTGGTCCTCGTCCCAGTACGGTGTCTAACGCACCTGAAAGAGGCTGTTCATTTGTCAGTATAGTCGTCATGCATGACATTCATATAGCATTCATTCACAACATTTAAAAGCATATAGCGGCATATAGAAAAGCATGTAGAAGTCGGGCTATTTACTGATGCATGTGGGAATGAGTCGAGAACCTCTGGCTCTATAGCTACTCCTACTGTACCAAAAATACAACCAGGTCTCCCGTCGGGGGACAACCAAGTCACGCACCAGACATCCCTATCCCACGGTTGGGGAACAACTAGACACGAACCACCCTAGTCACGCTACTAGAAAAATGTCACGATGCCTCAGTCGCGGAAACCTGCCCTCACAGCGGGGCCCAAGCCAAAACTACACAGTCCGGAAGACCATCACGACCTTGCTGTCGTGAATTCCACGCCGTCTAGGAAAAACCCTCGGTGACGCTCACCGGAAACCCTAAACCTCGGCTATAAGAACGCTCTAAAAAATAACACCTGAAATCCCGTCTCGCAGATGAAAAATGGAAACTCAGGACACGACAACTCACGTCACGTGACGGGAGCACCACCCACTAGAAGAATGACCTGATGCGTCCCCTGACGTCTTACACTGCATCACAAGTGTCTAGCTACAATGTCCCAGGCGCGAGACTCAGACACACTCAGTAACCAGAAGTACCACAAAATAAAGACTAGCTGAGGTTGCGCTCGTCAGCGCGGGTCCGAACTCCCAGTCTCGTGTGCACACTCAGACCATACACCCTAGGCCTGTCCTCTAGCTGGTAATTCCCCCCGAGCCTAGATTCAGGTGTGCACAGGGGCCCTACAGTAACCAGCCTACTCACCGTCTCTCAGGTACGTCACACCAGTGCCCCCAGTGGGCCGACACACGCGTGCCGTGGAAGTTACGACTAGTGGATGGGTTACAGACATGAACATAAAAAATCACGCATGCACCCATCACAAGTAACACGGGGGACGAAGTGGCTCGCGACCACTTGACTCTGAACAGCCCTCTAGACCTATTAAATTCAACAGTCCTTGAGTCGCACGACTCGGGTCAGGACCGTCGCACGTGGCGGCACAGCAGCGTCAATCTGGCCTAATCCCTAGGTCTAAAACCACAGTGACACGTGAAAAATCCCCCAGCCCCAGGGTGGTCAACTTGACTCGTAGTCCAAGGCCATACATACGGCCTGTACGGATACTCGGAGCACACGCATGGGGTTACCCAGACCCCAAAACTCACAGGCACGCCAATCGACACAACGCGGCACCTCCGGACACCCCCAAAACACAAATACAAGTCTCACGGTGTCTGGGACATTCACGAGGCTGAAGGTCAACCACTGAGTCACAACCGGGTTGACCGGAGACCAACACAACGCGCAACAACACAGTAAACATGGAGAATATCTTGGCGGTCCAACCTTGGGCCGCCACAATCTCTAGCGGCCGAACTCTGATCCGCCACAAGGACTCTAGCGGCCCAACCTTGGTCTGCTAGAAGATGAGTCACGTTGGGTCAGGCGGTCCTATATCGGGTAGCCAAGTTGCTCTAGCAGTCAAACCCTGGTCCGCTACGATCCCTCTGGCGCGCGTACCTATGGCCGCTAGAGGGCAGTCGCACAGATCTACCCGAGCTTGCTATCTAGATCTAGAGTTTCCTAATCCAAAATTTCTATAGATTGACTTCCACTATATCTGGATCTTCCTTTCAGAGTGATCATAGGATTTTGAGCCCTCCTCGCGTTGCCACTAGGCTCGTGCCGATCCGAGATCTGTCCTGATCGTGGCGGAGATTCTCGTGGGACTGCACCGACCACCCTGTGCAAATCTGGCCCAGAAGAAGAGGCGACTTCCAGAAGCTGCCCCACCCTCCCATTTGCAGATCTGACGAAACCCCATTGCCAGATCCTTCCTCTAGACATCACCGATGATTAGCAACAAATGGCACATCGTTCTGACACCAGGAGATATTTTTTCCAGTAATTGATTGTCTTTTTGTGCAGTTCTGTATGTGCCAAACTAGAGGTTGAGAACTGTTCCTGCTACACCCAGATCCAGATAGATCTGATCACGCTCTTCGAAGTAGAGAAACTTCATCTTGTCTCTGACATTCTGCAACAAACGACACTCCGATCGGGCATCGGATCTTGGCATACCGGCCTCTGTAAGATCTCTGCGCAGGGTGACTAGCATGGGTAGAACCAAGTCGGCTTCCACTCGACTCACCCGATCATCTCCGACTCACTTCCCTCGCCTTTTGTGAGTGCAGCCCATCAACTCGGATTCCAACAAACTCAAAATTACATTTGTAGCCCTTTACCTCCATACATGGAGTGGGCATTAGGTTCTGAAATTGTACAATTATTCTTTGTGTGTATTGGGGTTGTCAGATTCGACCGGGAATTCTTCCCCACACACTAGTCGTGGAGGTACGTGCTTCGTTCCTATATCACATTGCTGGTTTAGTATATTTTCTACCATGTTGTGTTTGTGAGAATAGGGCCGTTAGCTAGCTATAAATCACCATGATTCTGAGTTAAGAGCACTCGTTCCATAGCTCCAGTCGAGCACCGAGCTTGGACTACAGTGCCCTAGGCGACAATGGTTCCTTAACTGCTGCGATCCCACGTTTCCCTCGCAAGGGATGATCATCGGGATAGAGTGAGTTACTGTTGAGAGACATCTCCTCCCGGAGAACGCCACGGTCGTCAACCGCCCGACTTGTCTTTTGCGTGTTTGTGCTGACCGCACTTCGAGTCAGTCGTAGGTCTTAGCTCGGTTGCATCTCCGTCCCGCATCACAGGTGCTGCTCCTGGTATGAGCTCTATGGTGAAGTTTACTTCCCTTTCGGGTGGTAAATCGGGTAATCAGATGAAAATACTTCAGAAAATTTATTTACAATGGGGATGTCTGCTCAGATAATTTCTTTGGACTCCATAACAATCACAGAAGCAAGAAAAGCTTCACATACTTGTGAAATGAGTTTGCAAGCGTGAAGTGAAGAAATAATGGCAGGATGTTTCCTATATATGATACCAAGGAAGGAAAATCTTGGAAGACCAATTTAACCACCCCTTTTGTCCACTTTAAACCCAGTGCGCCTCTTATATTTAAAAAAGGGGGGTTAAATAATAAAAAAAGAAGAGAGAAAGGTTCAAACAAAAAAAGAATGCAAAGATCAATGCCATTAAAAAAATAAAAGAAACTCTATTATCCACGCTTCAATTAAAATTTTGTTCTGGGGACGCTACCCCTAGAAACCCTTGGAAACCCCCGCGACCTGACCGCGCAGGTTGATCCACGTTGCGAGGGTGCACATTGGCGAGCTCGAGCTACACACTTAAATAATTCACTCCTTTGGACTGAGTGCAAAGAGAAAATCAATGACACCTTATGATATCAGACGTGGTCTACAAAATTCCTGACATGGCCATAGTCCGAATTCGCCTTGGGCAAATAGTCTATCAATTTGCCCCACTTCTATCAGGATCTGAACCCACAACCTACATCAAATGTGCTGTATGTACGGCAGACATTTGTACGATTTCTATCGTCATTTTCGATGCTACTAATACAGACTTCTGTCCGAATAAGAAACAGTCCGCTAGTGACCGACATATGCATACTAGTGAACGTTTACGCCCCAATGCGGGGTTTGTTTAAACGCAATCTGAGATTTCACTCTCGCTCCCATCACTATGAATCTCAGGTCGTAAGGCCCCCTTTTTCAGTGATTAATCAAGGGTTTTTCCCTCTTCGAGGGGATGTAATTAATGTCATAGTCTTTACAGTACGATGGTTTTTTAGTACTGACACGATACACATAATTGTCTGATCAGTCAGAACGAGCGCATCAGGGGCTTCTTCAAGTCCGCATAAATCATCACCTCAGTGGCTAGCACGCCCTCGTACTCATGAACCGAATAAACGAACGAAAAGATGAATAAACTAACAAAAAGAATAAATATCTCAAAAAGTGCGTCCACATCGGGGTACTCATGTTCGTGGCTTCGGGGGGTGTCCGGGGATGTCGATGTTCCTCGTTTAGCATGTCATCATGATTTTGGACCTAAGGATTAGGTCAGATTGATGGCTTAATGCTATCCCGTGCGACGTTCTTGACCTGAGTCTCGTGACTCAAGGACCGTTGAGTTTAATAGGTCTAGTGGGCTGTCCAGAGTCTAGTGGTCGCAAGCCACTTCTTCCCTCATGTTACTCACGATGGGTGCGTGCGTGATTTTCTTTATTCACGTCTATGACTTGTCCACTAGTAGTAGCTTTCGACGCACGTGCGTGCGGACCCACCCGAGAGTGGTGGAGAGTGAGACACAGTGAGAGACGATTTTTAGGTTGGTTTCCGTCGGGTCCCTTGTCTTTGCCACCAGAGTCCGGTGGGGGGGGAAACCAGTTAGAGGACCCCACCTAGAGCAGATGGTCTATGTGTGCACACATAGTTGGGGGCTTAGGACACGTGCTGACGAGCGTGACCCCAGCTAGTCCTTGTTATCACCCGTGCGAGCCGCTTTGGGGCATTATAGGGTAATATGGGATTTGCTCATGGTAACGTCAAAATTTGCATGTCTACAAGCTGCAGTACCCGGTCCCGACCGGCGTCCCTCTGGCGTGTTCGCCGGTGACTTCTGTAGTGAGCGGAGGGCCTAGTCCTCAGAGGGGATCCCCCGAAGGAATTACTAGGGCAGCCGGTGAAGAATCCATCATGGCTTGTGGTAGCCGCACCCCCCCGACTGATGATGACCTGGCGGTGCTAGACAATCAACGTCGGGCGAGGAATAGAGGGAGAACTTCCACTCCTGCTCGGGATCATGCTCCGCCTCCTCCGTCGTCCTAGCTGCCTCCTTTTGGGGCTCCGCCACCACTGCCAGCCGTTGAGCGGGTGGTCGCTCCCCCAATGTCAACCCCCACGGCACGGGGGCGAGACAAGGGCAAGGCTCCCGCTGCTGACGACGCTGATGTCCTCCCTCCGTCGGGGTCCCCTCAGCGTGGTCAATCCTTAGCCCCCGAGGACTTGCCATCTGGGCTGGCTGGGATCGCGATGATCGTTGATCTCATGGGGATGAGGTTGCAGTGGTACGAGCATACCAGCGAGTTTGGTCCTGGCGTTGAGAAGGAGTTGACGGCGGTAGCCTCGAGGAGCGTGTGTCTGGTTGTCAGTGCTTTTGGCTTGTGGAGGCATCATTTCCAGGGCCTTGCATGGATGCTGGAAGCTAGCCAGGCCCTTCAGGCAGGGCTCGAGGAGCGCCTGAAGGGGTCTGAGGCTGCTAGCGTCGTGCTCCATAGACATTCGGTCCAGCAAGGGCTAGCCCTTGTCGGAATGGAACGTGACCGGGACTCTTTCTGGGAGCGGGCTGATACGGCCGAGGAGCGGGTGACCAAGCTGGGGGCAGAAGTCCAAGCCATGGAGACCCGTGCCTGGGAGGCCGAGGTGGGGCTAGCCGTGCTACGTTTGTCGATGTCGACCGTGGGTGAGGAAGTGGTGGAGCGCTTCCACTCCTCTTCGATCTACTGAGACGAGCTGACCGTGGTGGCCTTGGAGTTTTATGGGCCGACACGCGATCGTGGCTTCCGAGAGGGCTGGAACACCGCTGTTAAAGCCATGGCAAAGGAGCTCGATTTCTCGGTTCCGCCCCTCCTTCCTCCCTCGACACCTTATGGCCCAGAGGCCGACAATGGCGAGGGGGAGCCTGACATTGAGGGGGCTGGCGCCGAGTAGCCAGTGTTGGGACCGAGTGCAGACGAGCGAGCACCCATGGGTGTCTTGGCGGCGGGGGGCCAAGTAGTGGACTTGAACGAGGACTCGCCTCTAGCTGGAGCCATTGCCGCACGTGAGCCCAGTGAGACCGGGGCACGTGATGATGTAACCGGGGTGAACCCTTAGAAGGGTACCCTTACTTGCCTATTTTCATGTTTCCTTCTGCTTCTGCCTAGGTGGCAGCTATTGTCGCATCATGTGTAGCATTGCGGGGTCATTCGTGGGGAAACTGGGAATGCCCCCTGCTTGTTCGGCTGGTGCATCTTCAGATGATGTGGGGGGCTCGCCACTAGTGCCTCCGGTGGTGACAACATTGGCAGCCAGGGGCATAGAAGGTTCTTCGTGGGGGTTCTCTTCAGCGCCCACCTGTGCTATCTCGCCTGCTGCTCTCCCTCTTCTAGTGAGAGGACCGGGTCTGGCGATGAGTCTAGCTACCTCTTCAGGGTCGGTGGGTAGAGCCCCATATCGACCAAAGGCTCCCGCCATGTTGTAGGTGTAAACCCTCCAGTTCTTATTCCCCTTCGCCATCCTCCTGGACGGCCTATCTGGGAGTACCAGCCTATCAAAGATCGATCGCTGGGGCGGCGTTTCCTCCCGCTGAGGGGACTGACGTGGTTCCTCCGAATGGTTCTTCGACTCTGCACTAGGCATGGGTCGGGTCTCTTCTCTTCCTCGAAAGGCGGAGGCCACTGCCCCCAGTAGTCTTTGACGACCCATACGGGTGCTGCCCAGGCCTCGGGGGTAATTCCTCATGGCTTGCTCGATCCCTTTCCACTCCTGGTTAGGGAGAGCAGCCAGTGATTGCGCGCCGGTAGCGGCAACAAGGGTGTAGACTGCTAGCTCTAGGCAGGCAGCCTGGTGTAGGCTCCTACGGTGCTGGCGATGGGCATATTTCAGTGGGGCCGGTGCAGCAACTGCTAGCTGGTAAATTGGGGTTGTCATCTTGACCCTTTCATCTCTTCGGGCCCTCCTCAGGCGGGTGCAGCTAGGCCCTGCTTGGGCAGGTATGGTGGTCTGGACTTCTCGAGGGACCCAGACTTGTTTTAGCTTGACCGGCTTGTGAGCTGGCGTATTTTTTGGTGCCGTAGTCGAGACATCAGGCATCTCCTTTTCTTTCATCTTCTCCAGCCCCGAGAAGGAGTTGCGGACTGGAATGGTCGGGACAATGCGGTCTGAGATTATTTGAGACTTCTGCCCATTGAGGTGGACTCGGATGCTCCCGACAGTCATGGACTTGCCGAAACTGGAAATTCGGCGCCCCGTAGCAGCGCCAGTGTTGTTCCTTCAGAGCCTCCTCCGGTGAGATGCCGACCTCTGTCGAGATGGACTGGCAGCCTGGTGCACGTGGTGCACGTTGCAGTATAGCGTCTCGACTGAGGCGTCGTTGTTGTTCCTTGCCAGGGCTCAGCCAACGGCAGCTTTAACGGCTCCCTGGAGGGGAGAGTCAGTCTCGGGCTCATCGGACGTTTCCACGTCTAGTATGTTGATGAAGGCCACCCCAAGGAAGTTGGGGAGGCTGACCATGGGAGGGAAGCTCCCAAAGTTGAGGGGGACGGAGAGGTATCCTCCCTCAACATGGCTCCTGACGGGCTGGGGGCCAAAGGTAGTCTCCATTCTTGGTGTCGAAGTGCAGGATTGATTGATCTTCGATCAACCCGGTTGTGACCCAGAGGTTGACACGTGATCTCGTGAGTGTCTCGGCTATCCAGTGAGGATCGAACTCTGGTTTTGGGTGCTTGGAGGTATTATCTTACCTCGATTTACGTGCCTATCTGGTTTGAGGGCTTTGATATCCCCTCATGTTCCATGTTTTGTGTTATGTGGAATTGTGAGTCTGTTGTGTGGCCTTAGGGTCGAGGACTTGTGTTTTACCGTGATTGGGCTTAGGGACTAGGCTGATTAATGGTATGTTGCCGTGATGTGCGACGATCTTGACCCGAGTCATATGACTCAAGGATCATTGTGTTAACAGGTCTAGTTGACTGTCCTGAGTCTGGCGATAGTTTTGTGTGCTGCATTATACTTCGTAGTACGTGCGATAGGTGCATGTTTAGCCTGTCTGTACTTTGATGTTTCTATTTTGAGTCTCCATGTCTAGTGAGTCCCCACTAGTCATAGCCTGACGACACTTCAAGTGTCGGCCCACCTAGGAGTGGTGGCGGGGCGAGTTCTCGATAGAGACGGTTCGTAGGCTGGTTGTCGTAGGCCCCTTTGTGTAACTATTAGAGTCTGACAGGAGGGAAAAACCAGCTAGAGGCATGATTCAAGATATTGGGCTTGTGTGTGCACACGTAGTCAGGGGCGTTGGACGAGCGTCGATAGGCGTGACCCTGACTAGTCACTCGTTACTGTTGTTCCTTGGTACTTGGTGTCTCAGTTATCGCATTCGAGGCGAGTGGGAGATGCTTGAGGTGCAGTGTAAGACGTCAGTGGACCCATCTAGCTTTTCTTCTAGTGCGGAGGTACTTGTATCATAGGACACTGACTCTTGTGATTCTAGTGATTCGTGTGATTTCTCTTGCAGCGTGAGCTCCTTCACGTGGTGCTCCGGGTAGTCTGTGTTTGGCTTTACTCGTGATCAGTGTAGCATACACGACAGTGAGATCGTGTATGAGTTAGTGCTTTTAGACCGTGTGGTCTTGTGTCGGGCTTTGGTCTTTAAGGATAAGTCTGAGTGTCTGTGTATCGGTTGGTGATTCCTGACTGTGTCTAGGGATCTGTGTTCTTACCGATTAGGAGTAGTTTAGAGGGCCGAGATTTTATCGACTACCTTGTTTCTCTTCAGTACGACTTTCCTCTTTACTTTTACTATTGTTCCTACTCCTTCTATTACTGCTGTTGCCGCTTTGGTTTCTTGGTGGGGATCTGCGGGACCCCTACTAAGCTAGCGACACGAGGCTCACCCCTGACTTTTCAGGTGTGACTGCTCTTCTTCCTCGTGGTCTAGAGGCGCGATGCGTGATTTTTAGTGCCAACTTTGCCAGTGTCGGGCTTCCCCCGACTTGAGAGTACGTTTCCCTTTCTGTTGGACTATACTTATCTTTGGTTGGATTGGACTCTGTTAGCTGTTATAGTTTACGTCAACAACTTCTTGTCCTGCTATTCCAGAAATAGATAGAATCTACTTAGCTCGCCAATTTGACTTTTAACTTAGTTTCCCCCACCCCGACTGGCCGGCTTAAAGCCCCTCCCTGTGGGAGGTAGTGTTTGTATGTAATCACTCAATCCCCAACCCCTAGCCTAACCACCTTGCAAGGGGGGTAGTGATTGTAAATTGTTAACTCAGGTTGAAGCTTCATCGGCGTGGCGTGCGGGTAAGCCCACGCTTCCTCGCTCGCCCTCATCTCCGGTTGGGATCGATTTCTTCAAACGGATCAGGTGAGCGCTTGGTTACCCTTCTTTGCATTTCATTTGCTCATCTTGTATCATATTATTGCCCGTCGGACAGTGAGTGAGTGCCCGTGCTCCATTCCACTCAAGTGTGCAGCCCACCGCGGTGAGAGCAGTTAGTGCCACCCACTAGCCCACGCCCTCGGCGTGCTGGCTTCCCATGAACGTGGGAGTCCCAACCCCTCAAGGGGGTCAGCCCTGGCATAGCCAAACCCTCATCACAGCAAGGTCCTGCCTCGGACCCTCATGATCATCCCGAGTCACCTTCGGGAGAGAGTGCGTCGATATATCGAGTCCGCTACTACTCCTTGTGTGTTTGCGAATATAGGTCCTAGACGCATCGTGTCATCCCATGGAATACTTGACTGTGCCACATCAAGTGGTATCAGAGCAAGTTATAGGCTTGTTCTCTCAAGTCTAGTCTTAGGGCACCCTTGCAGTAGGTCACAAATAAGTGCACACCCGTGCATAGCCAACCCGTGGTTGCATGACTACGCGTAGCAGGACCCTCTATCATCCTGATCCATCTTCTTCAACTTCCTCAATGGATCCCAAGCCCCAAGGGAACCCTGCTGCCAATGAGGATGGTCTCCAAGGCCATGTCGACTTCCTTATGGAGGCCCTCACCACCGTCTTAGGGTGGCTTGATGATATAACTATCCAACTCGACCAACTTTGGAGAAATGGGCCCACACAAAGGGCAAATGATAGGAGGGCACCCCCCCATCAAGAGGAACCAGCAATGGGAGACTTAAATCTCGACCATCCACCCGAGTATGGAAGGGATCCACATCCTAGGAGGAATGATAGGTACCCTCGGGAAAATCTGGATGACCACCTCTTGAAGCTTGTGAAAGTCGACGCCCCCACCTTTGATGGATCCCACAATCCTAGTGCATATCTAGACTGGGAGGCTTCCATGGACCAATACTTTGATTGGTACCCCATGTCCGACGAGCAGAGAATCCAGTTAGTCAAAATGCAACTCACTAAGTTAGCCAAGACCCATTGGCTGAATATTGAGGGATTGAGGGCAGTTAGAAGGCAAGCTCCCATCACTACATGGGATGAAATGAAAGGGCAACTTAGGATCAAATATGTTCCTCCTTCCTACCACCAAACCCTTCTAGATGAAGCCATAGGACTGACATTTGTAACATAGTTCAGCACCAGTGGTTGATACAGGTTATATTTAATTTTAACTTGTAGCTCTTCGTATTAAATCCCGATAGAAGGGGCTGATCTATTCATCCCTCCCCTCTAGATCTGCCAATCACCATTCAACATGTGGTATCAGAGCTTGGTCTCTCTGAATGTGGTCAAACGACTTTGAGAGAGCTGGTGATATGGCATCTAGGGGCCCCATGCCCGAAGGGCAGTCTATTAACAAGCTTCCATTCTTTTCAGGGACTCATTATCCCTATTGGAAGAATCGCATGGAGGTCTTCATCAGAGCTCAAGACCATGAAATCTAGAAGGTGGTCAGCAAAGGACCATTTGAGCTGAATGAGGATGAGGACATCTGGACCAAAGAACAAATCAGACAGTCAACTGTGAACTGGGGAGCCAAGCACATACTCCAGTGCGCCCTTCATCCGGTTGAGTACTCAAGAGTCTCCACATGCAAGACAGCTAAAGAAATGTGGGACCGTCTTGAGGTAATTTATGAAGGGACATCCCAAGTACGTGCTACCAAGGCCAATCTTCTAGTGTCCGAGTATGAAAGATTTAAAATGAAACCCGAGGAATCAATTTCAGACATGTATGCTAGGTTAACTATGCTGACTAACAGCCTGACAGAGCTAGGTAAGAGCTACAGTGAACAGGAAATCGTGAGGAAGATACTAAAATCATTGACTCCTGCCTGGCATACAAAAGCCACCGTGGTCGAGGAATCCAATGACCTATCAACTATCAAAGTGGAGGAGTTAATAGGGTCCTTGATGACCTACGAGATAAATTTGAAGAACAAGGAGGAAACCGAGGTGAGTAAGAGGAAACCTCTGGTTCTCAAGGCAGGGCCAAGCTCTAAAGACATGTCAGAAATTGAAGATTCATCAACCAGTAATTCTGACGAAGATGAAGTTGCAATGCTTACAAGGAAATTTAGAAGGTTTCTAAGAAAAGAAGGTAAAGGCTTCACAAGGAGAAAGCCACAGGTAAAGAAAAGTTTCAAACAAAAATTTGAAAACCCCAAGAAGTCTGATAAGTTGGTGTGTTATTCTTGCAGGAAACCTGGACATATTAAAGTTAGATGTCAAGAGGGAATCAAGAAGAAAATGTCCAAATGGAAGGGAAAGAATAAACAAGCCTTGATCTCCACTTGGAGTGATGAAGAAGAGGAGGAAAGTGAAGAGAGCTCAGATGATAATGAAAATGAAGACTTATGCTTAATGGCAAAAGGAGACCAAGATGACGAGGTAAGATCTCCTTTCGAGCATTTTTCAACCGATGACTAGGAAGAAGCATATTTTGAATTAATGGACAAGTATGAACTATACAAAAAGGAAAACAAAGCTCTCAAGAAGAAAGTAGAAAATCTTGTGCATGATCAAACTTCAAATGATAAACTTGTATGTCTTTCTCATTTCCAATCCTCTACTTTGATGGCACTATAAACAATATATGCTGTAGCCCTTTGAGTCCTCTTTCTAACGACACCAACCTCGCCTTGATCCACTTCCGGATCTGAGCACAGAAATTCCTGTCATTGAGGCGTGCAAATCTTTTCCGTGAACAGACCAGCAGAGGCAGCAACAAAATAATTCCCAATTAATTACCTCTGCTCAGTTTCAGGGACCGCCACTTCAGGGAGTCGACCAAGATGTCCCACCATCGTCTCAGCCAAGCACCACCTTCATAAGATCTCAGGAGTACGATGTCCCTTTGGAGGCCATTGTTTGCTGTCCAGCGAGTAGAACCGAGTCGGGCGAGCTTGAACTGTGCCCAGTCGGACCAGCAGCCTGTCTCCGGCCTGATAGCCCTTTTAGCTTACTGCTCGTCAACCCAAGATCAGTCCTCCCAAGCCCCACTTATAGCCCTTTACCTCCCTACGTGGAGTGGGTAATTAAATCATTACTGTAATTTTTAATTATTTTAACCAAGAGTTACCGTACTTGGTTGGGGTCGTCTTCCCCACGCCCGGAGTGTGGAGGTACACTCGCCACCCTCCTCGTAGGTATTTGCTTTACTCGTATACATTTTTATATGCCGCTGCTAGTGATAGGATAATTAACTCACCAAATATTTTAATCACCACTGCGAGTGAGAGAGCGAGACCTGTCCTGTGACCCGATCCAGGCACGTGAGAGAGCCGACCACCCTAACTCACTATCGGTTTCTCAACCGCGCACGTCCAAATGCTTCCCTCGCTAAGCCTAGAGTCCCAGGTTCACTGTCCGTCCCGCATTAGGCTGCATTTTGGATAGCTTCGACGATGCCGACGCGTTGCTACTCGATGTTGGCTAGACGGCGCATGTTGGCGATCGGTAGGATCACACTCCGGTCAGAGGGCCGATCGGACTGGGAGTGGTACCGTTTCGAAGAGGACTCATGGAGGGACAATCCCTTGGAGGGGATCACGCTGGATCACCTTTTGGAAGGCAAGGCAGTCAGACTATTGGACGTTGTTGCTTGCTGTCCCGAACCTATTTTGCCGATTCAGAACTGCGCTACTCGGCGGAAATAATTGGTGCGATCAGATCCGATGTCAGATTGATGCAAAATCAGCGTCGTTGCGAAGCTATTTTGCAGATCTACGAACACCTCATGTTACAGGAATTTTTCTATTTCTGTATTTTCCAAGGTGGAATTTAGAATTGGCTGACTCACTGACTCAAGATAGACTGGGCAGACTAGGATCTGCTAGATAATGAGGTTTGACCGAGGAGCAATCAGTGGACTCGGGACTTGGGAATTTTATCAGTGAGAGAGGGGAAGTAAGGGTCACACACATTTTTTTGTAATTTTTGGTGGTGGTTTGAAGGGAGGAAAGAATTTTATGGCAGGGGAGGTCAGATCTGGACTGCAGCCTTAATAAGAGCCGTTAGTTGGTTAAGGGATGCTTGTTCAAATGGGCATTATTTAATAAAATGGCCACTTGAGGTAAGTCGCTATTTTTATTCAAACTTTTTTTCTTTCCAAAAATTCAGGGTTGCTACAGCATCGACTTCTCCTATCGCTACCTGATGAAAGCGTATCGCGAGCTGCATCTGTCATGTCACAGAGGGAAGTAGCCTGCCCGAGGTGATCGCCGGAGGGTCTGCGCGGGCATGTGGTTAAGATACTTCTTCGACGGGGAGAGGAAATATGATGACTTTCCTTCCATTGGTGCTATGGCAGCTCAGAGGAGGCATCGTAGGTGTAGGATTGTTTTGAAGGTGACTGACTTCAAAGGATGTTAGAATGGTCATAATCTAGCGGGCGTCGACTCTATGATGCATTGTGTCACTTTCTTGACCTACTGGCTCTGCTCCTTCACCTTGCCCTACGGTGATGAAACTGTTATTCGGCCAGAGGCTATTTGCCCTGCCTACCAGATGGCTTGGGAGGAAAAATTATCGCTATGCCCGGCCCCTCTATGTATGATTTATAAGACCGTCGACGACGTTAGCAAGCACCAGCTTCCCCCACAATTTCGGATCATCGGCCCAATGAACTTCTTCAATGCTTGTGTCTACACGCTATTCCCAGAGTATGCTCCATGTATGCTCCAGTCCTGGACCTTATTCCCATAAATGTTAGAGTTCGCGAGTGCAGAGTCGGGCGTGATGTCGCAGCAACTATATCTTCTGAGGGGCAGGCTGACATCAATCCCTCAAGACCATGCCGGAAGGATCCACTTATGTGGTTTGGTTGACGATTAAAGTCCCTTGGCGAACAACAAAATGGAACGCAAAGATGACCAAGTGGAGAAGTACCCCCACCCCATCAGCCAGTAGACAGTCACTCATCCATTGCTAGAGCTAGAGCTCCGCGACTGGGCGCTGGCCATACGCCGTAGTGTTATTGTCTTCAAAAAGGGGAGTACTGTGTTGCTAGGGCCATATTACCCCTTCTGGTTTGGGCAGAACTTCAGGTATGACCAACATATCCCGCCGCACAGTGCCCAATTCCGCTTGGCCGTCTGGATGCTCCACGGGGCCTTGGTTGCAGATCATGCCGGGGCATGGTGGGATTTTTTTCATCGGGCAGACAGCTCCACTTTCAGGGTGCTAACGCCAGGGCGGCGTCCACGGGTGATGGTAGACTACATTAAATGGTGGAACACCGGGATGGGCCTCTATCGTTTGTGTAGAACGGATTGCTGGGACAAGGTTGAAAGGAAGTTCCTTAATAGGCAGAAGGAGACTGTTCTCGACATTGAGTCGGATCATCTACTTCGGCTGAAGTCTGGCAAAACATAGGAGGTGGCAGCCTATCTATCCGCCCGCAAGGAAGTATGGGTGACTAAGCTGCTTCCCAAGATTGAGTTACTCTGTCGCCAGCATCATGACCTTTCGTCTAGGCTGGCACGTAAACTAACAAAATATCTTTGTCCGACGTCATGGCCTTCTGCCTAAGTCAAGTTGTACGGCATCATGACTTTATGTCTAAGCCATTAAATATCCTTGTCTGGCGTCATAGCTTTCTGCCTAAGCTAGTAAATATTGTCCAGTATCATGACCTTCTGCCTAAGTCGGTAAATATTCTACCTTGGCGTCATGGCCTTCCGCCTAAGCCAAGTTATATGACATCATTACTTTATATCTAAGACATTAAATATCCTTGTCTAGCGTCATGGCTTTCCGCCTAAGCTAGTAAATATTATCCAGCGTCATGACCTTTCGCCTAAGTTGGTAAATATTCTGCCTTGGCATCATGGCCTTCCACCTAAGCCAAGTTGTACGGCGTCATGACTTTAGGTCTAAGTCATTAAATATCCTTGTCTGGTGTCATGGCTTTCCGCTTAAGCCAGTAAATATTATCCGGCGTCATGGCCTTCCGCCTAAGCTGGTAAATATTCTGTCTTGGCATCATGGCCTTCTGCCTAAGCCAAGTTGTACGGCATCATGACTTTATGTCTAAGCCGTTAAATATCCTTGTCTGGCGTCATGGCTTTCTGCCTAAGCCAGTAAATATTATCCGACGTCATGGCCTTCCGTCTAAGCCGGTAAATATTCTGCCTTGACGTCATGACCTTCCGCCTAAGTCAAGTTGTACGGCATCATGACTTTATGTCTAAGCCATTAAACATCATTGTCTGGCGTCATGGCTTTCCGCCTAAGCCAGTAAATATTGTCTGGCATCATGACCTTCCATTTAAGTCGATAAATATTTTACCTTGGTGTCATGTCCTTCCGCCTAAGCCAAGTTGTACGGCGTCATGACTTTATGTCTAAGCTGTTAAATATCCTTGTCTGGCGTCATGACTTTCCGCCTAAACCAGTAAATATTGTCTGGCGTCATGGCCATCCCCCTAAGCTGGTAAATATTCTACCTTAGCGTCATGGCCTTCCGCCTAAGCTAAGTTGTACGGTGTCATGAATTTATGTCTAAGCCATTAAATATCCTTGTCTGGCATCATGGCTTTCCGCCTAAGTCAGTAAATATTGTCTGGCGTCATGGCCTTCCGCCTAAGCTAGTAAATATTCTGCCTTGGCGTCATGGCCTTCCGCCTAAGTCAAGTTGTACAGCGTCATGACTTTATGTCTAAGCCGTTAAATATCCTTATCTGGCATCATGACTTTTCGCCTAAGCCAGTAAATATTGTCCGGCGTCATGGCCTTTCGCCCAAGCCGATAAATATCCTACCTTGGTGTCATAGTCTTCTACCTAAGTCAAGTTGTACGACGTCATGACTTTATGTCTAAGCCGTTAAAAATTCTTATCTGGCATCATAGCTTTCCGCCTAAGCTAGTAAATATTGTCCGGCATCATGACCTATATTACTCTGATTGACATGATTGATAATCGACTCGTCACGCATCTTCCGGGTATCTTCCGCGCTCGGGGCGTGACATAGTCCCTCTGATTGGTAGGATGCAAAAAGGTGGTTACCATGAAATGTGACCTTTCCTACATTTGCTAACTGACAGCTCCATTGACCAAAAGGATTGATATGGTAAGCCAATGATGATAAGGATAGTTGACTGTCCTAGAGACTTCTTTCAAGACCTCAAACCTGCTTGAAGACTTGCTGGAGGAGCTTGTTAAGACAACTCCCAAGCATGATTACCATAAGGCTCTTGATCATGATTGCATCGGCTCTCGAGTATAGTTTGAGCTTAGTCACCACAAGCTGAACTTCTTAGCATGATTGCCATAGCCTCCCTAGCATAGTTTAATGAATTTTGAGCTAGTAGTCATAGGAGTTCAAGCTTTAATGATCTTGGTTTGAGTTTTACCGAGCTTGGCTTGATATGTGTGCAAGAAGGAGTCTGAGCTTTTTGAGCTTGTCCTAGCTTTGTGGCGTCAGTCTCGGCCTGTAAGGCTTGAATGTACGAGCTAGGTTTCATTGAGTCTGAGCTTTTTGTTTGGTCGACTCTTCATGACGTCTGAGCTTAATTTCCATGGCGACTCTGCTCATGCTACAATTGCTCAACAGGTATAGTTGCTCGGGCAAGCTACAGTTGCTCGGGCATGCTATAGTTGCTCGAAGTTTTGATAGATCGAGCTTGCTATAGTGGCTCGGAATACTTGCTACAGTTACTCGGAATGCTAGCTATAGTTACTCAGCTTGCCATTCATGATATAGTTGCTCGATAGCTACAGCTGCTCAGGCATGCTACAGTTGCTCGGCTTGCTACAGTAGCTCGGGCATGCTATAGTTGCTCGGACAGCTATAGTAGCCTAGCTTGCTACAGTAGCTCGGCTTGCTACAGTAGCTCGGAATTACAGCTACAGTTGCACGGAATTGGCCGATCTATGCTCAGACCATAGCTCCTTGCCTTTTGATGTTATCCCCATTCATTTTCAACTTCATGTCAATATGAGGAGAGCCCTTTGTTCTTTTGTGTGAGCACATCAAAGCTTCCTTATTTGCACTGCCACTTTTGCTGCTATTTAATACTTGAGCTTGCTGGTATTGCGGATGTTGGCCGTGTTCGTGCCCTATAGTTCACTACATCATATCACATGAGGCAATTGCATGATATCTTCACACTGATTGACCTAAGCTACATATACTTTGACATCATCAAGTGCATATCAGGCTCATCAATGAAGTTCATATTAAACTCATAACTCACAATGACTTGTAGTAAGACATCATCAAAACATACTTTATACATCATTCTCTAACATAGCCATCAAGAAACTACCACCCAAGAGCACCACAAGGATCCCATCATCTTCTCAAACGAAGACCTAGAAGGTGTAACAACTCCTCACTCTGACACCTTGGTGGTCTCGACCACCATCAACCAATGTACCGTATTACGAATTCTAGTAAATAATGGAAGTGGCCCCAATGTTATTTCTTACGACTGTCTGGTACTTATGAGTATGGATTTATAACGAGTAGCACCACTACATACACCCTTGTATGGTTTTTCTAGCACGACCATCCTCTGAGAAGGACATATATCATTGCCAATCACATTCGGGACCTCGTCGAGAGACGTGATGTTTCTAGAGGACTTCACTATAGTACATGGGATGACCAGATACAATGCCATCAGAGGGTGAGGTATCCTCGGTACCCTCCATGGCGTACCCTCCTCCTATCATTAAAAATTGAAGCCTCCCACTCCTTGAGGGGTGGGAGAAGTCCGGGGAGACTAGAGGGAGTCGAGGAGACGTTACTTGATCTCCACATGTGATAGGCAAGCTGGCGAGGCCCCGCCAGGGAAGAAGGTGAGGCCTGAAGACTCGGGTCCATGTACGAGCACCCCAGTGGAGGATTTGTACCTTATCCAGGTGGGGGATGACCAGAGCAAGATGTTCCAGATAGGTGCTACATTATCCGAGTGAGAGAAGGAAGTGTACGTAAGTTTCTTCGAAGCAAACCGAGACATATTTGCTTGGTCCGAGGATAAGCTCCCCGGAATCGCGCAGGAAGTTATAACTCACCAACTGAAGCCGGACCCAAGCTGCTACCCGATTCAGTAGAGCAAGAGTTGCTGCAACCCCAAGCGGTAGGCCATTATCAGAGAGAAAGTGAGTGAAAAGTTGCACTCAGGACAACTGCGACCCACCCAGTACCCCGAGTGGGTGGCTAATGTAGTTCTTGTTCCCAAGAGTAACGGAACGTGGCTGATGTGCGTAGACTACACTAATCTTAACAAGGCTACACCTAAGGACAGCTTCCCCATGCCACGAATGGATCAACTGGTTGATGCTATGACCAGACACGAAATGCTAAGCTTTTTGGATGCCTACTCTGGGAATCACCAGATTAGCATGCATGAGCCCAACCAAGACAAAATGGCATTCGTCACTGACCATGGCTTATACTGGCATACCAGCATGCCCTTTGGGTTGAAAAATGCGGGAGCCACGTATCAACGCCTGGTCAACCACATGTTTGACACCCAGATAGGTCACAACATGGAAGTTTATATTGACAACATGCTGGTCAAGAGCCTCCGAGCGGCCGAACACCTCAATGGACTGGTAGAGACATTTGCGACGCTTCGAAAACACAACATGAAGCTCAATCCGATCAAGTTCACATTCGGGGTCAAGTCGGTTAAATTCTTCGGATTCCTCATGACCCACAGAGGTATCGAAGAGAATCTCGACCAAATCTGAGCAATGCTGGAGATGATGCGGCTGGTGAGAGTAAGGGACATGCAGTGCCTCACAGGCCGCATTACTGCCCTGACTCGATTCCTATCCCGAGCTGTAGAAAGATGCCTACTCTTCTTCCAACTCATCAAGCAAGCAAACAAAGTGTCAAAGAAGAAGGGGCAGATCAATTGTGACCAGGAATGCGAGCAAACATTTGAAGAGCTGAAATGGTACCTGGCATCCCCCCTGTGCTCTCCAAGCCACAAAAAGGGGAGCAACTGCTCCTATATCAATCAGTGACCCCAAGCACACTAAGTTCCGTGCTCACTCGGGAGGAGGGCAATATTATGAAGCCAGTCTACTATATGAGCCGAGCACTACAAGGGCTAGAGTTTCGCTACTCGCAGACTGAGAAGTTCACTTTAGCCCTAGTCACGGCCACATTCAAGTAGTTACCATATTTCTTGGCGCACCTGATCATTGTTCTCACCGATCAACCCCTGCGCCAGATTCTCCAGAATCCAGATGCCTTAGGGAGACTTATCCAGTGGGCCATCGAGTTGGGCTAGTTTGACATTAGCTTCCACCCGAGGTCTGCGATCAAAGCCCAGGCCCTTGCCAACTTTGTGGCTGAATGAACATTGCTTGAGGAGGACTATCCCGAGCAATCTCTGGGAGCCATATGAGAGCTCTACGTAGACAATTTGTCCTGCGCTACTGGTAGTGGTGTAGGGCAAGTTTTGCTGTCACCAGAGGGAGTGGAGCTACAGTACACCCTCCACTTCAACTTCCCGACCATGAACAATGTGACCGAGTATGAAGTGTTGCTCTCGGGCTTATGAATGGCAAAACACTTAGGGGTGACCAACTTGCGAGTCTACGATGACTCCATGCTTGTCTGATGGGGGCATCATTTACCCCCTCCACATTTTTCAAACATTGGATGGATCGTCATCATGTACCATCGTGTTCTTCACATTTCTTTGAGTCATGGCATGTAGTTTTTATATATTATTTGAAAGGGCAAGAGTGAAGAGTACTTCGACAACTTAGATGAACTTCGTGGTCCTTATCATTATGTTCCAGTCAAGTCTAGTGAGAGAGTCCATTGTAACTTTTCATTTTCTAGGTCTTTTCTTTTTTTTAGGTTTAATTTGTAATAAACTGATATTTGAAATAAAATTTCTATTTTGTATGTGTCAAATTATATTATGCTTTGATCAACTCCACTGTTTAACTGCCACGTTCTGAGCAAACGAACACGTTCCGCAGCTATCAGTTCGGGGCGTGACATATATAGGGCATTTGGTTGTCAACCCTGTCGTATTCGAATGTATCCATTTGGCCCATTCATTTATTGCACGGTGACCCCCTCACCATTCTTCCCTTTTGTTTTCTGCACTTGGACGGCCACCCATGGGCTGAATTTATTTTGGGTGGCTCTATGAGAGTCGCATGTCCTTGGATGTGTGGTTCTTGGGGAACCGTTCATCCGTCGTCTTCCCCGATGATGACGAACCCCTCCCCGCCGGTGGTAACGGCCACTATGGCCCCCGAACCGGTGCTAAAGGGGTTGAATGCCCCTATTTTTCCGCATATGACTAACATGCGGAGCTTGAAAATGGAAATAGCCCAGGGTTTTAGGCCTACCTCGGGGTCCTTCGCGGGTTTGGCCGCCGCGGTGGCTGTCTCCACCGCTGATGCTCCTTCTCCGGGGTCGACGGGTGCCGCCCCTTCTGTATCAACTGTCACTGCTCCTTCCGGCGCCGGTGCTGCTTCTCCCAGGGCCACGTACGGCGCCGCCGTCGCTTCTTCTTCCATGGTCACCGGAGACGACGGCGAGCACTCCACTTCTCCGGCCATCACTCGAGCAGGGCGAGTAAGTGCCTGGCACTTTGATCATAGTGGCTGGGTGAGAGAATGAGAGGGAGAGAGCGGGAGAGTGTGAGAGTGTGAGAGGGGCGAATGGGGGGGCTTCGGAGCCTTCGCCCTCCCTCTCCCGCCATCGGTCAAGGTGGGGAGGAGGGAGATGAAGGGGTTTTAATGTTTTAAAAACACCAAACGATGAGCAGTCTATCGCAAAGCCGTCCAACCAGGAAATGGTTATTTTCTGGCCATTCTTCCCCCAACGATATGTTGTATGTGCACGGACATCATTATGGCCGTCCAATATTGGGTGGTTTTAAATGTGCCGTCCTTCTTCTTGTTAAACGTTCAACTCTCTACTAATGCATGGCTTGGCCATAGTCGTTCTTGATGATGAGCGGCCTCTTATTAACCGTTCGTATGTTTAAACTTCTTTGTTGCTGCATCATGTGATTAATTGATTATTTGGATATTTCATGATATATTGCAAGTCTTGTTAATGATTTTATCTACAGCATCAGCCTTCCACTTGCCTTTCGCCTCCGTCAGGTAAGTCAGGTAAGTATTCCGATCCCTATAGCCCTTATTGCATTACTATATATATGTTGGCCAATGCAGTTGGAGCCAGGGCCAACTGTCGCTCCTCCACCAACAAATAGGTCAGCCATAGCAACTCAGCTCTAAGTAGCCCGTCCTCTCTGTGTGGAACCATGAAAGTCGCCAGCCAACATGCCAGGTACACTGCAAGGTGTGTCACGTCTAGCAGACCTTGGGGATTCCACCCCTCCTGTGGTGCATACACATATCTGGAGTACGTCCGGAAGCATAGCTGCACCTCGGTGTACTCCTCCCACGGAGTCTGATCCCTGGCAAACTCCTGGTAGAAACAAAATGGCCCGTTGTAGAAGTGGCAGACCCATACATTCAGTGGCACTCAGGGAGTCTGTGTAGCTCTCTCTCTCCCCGCCAGGGCTAAATCCCTCTAGGTCTTCATGAGGTACCGATAACTGTAAGGCACTCGGTATCTTCCCAGACCATCACTGTGGCTGCGGTGGAGGTCATCTAGCACCACCTCCTCGTACCCCTCACCGCAGATCGGCAATCTAAAAATCCAGAATAAGGACCACAAGTCAATTGTGGTCTCTCCCTCTACTATTGCCACTATGTTCCACCGGCGGTTGAAATGCTCCAGCAGCCCCTGTAACAGCCCGGTGTAGCATGGGTACGCATACCTGATCCCAGCTTGATCTAGCAACACCTGATAGTGATGAATGATCCCCATCAGCCACTCAGTAGCACCCTGGTGGTAGTAGTGTGATGGGATCACCACCCAGCGACCATACCAGCTAATGATGGCCTGTCGCATAACTCCATCTAGGATGTTGTGGTCGTCGTAGCCCTCTCTAGCATACTGCAAGCCAGCGGGCTCCAGCACCAACCTAGCGGTCCCCTTTGTCTTTGTGTAGCGGTGACCGTGCAAGTCCTAGGAAGCAGGGCCTAGTGGCCCAACCCTGACTCCAGACCACTCTGCTAGGCCAAAGAACCTCGGGCACTCAATACTGGGAAACTGTCGCTGCCTCCAGTAGTCTTCCGATAAGCTCGAATAGCTGTAAAAGGCTACACCGTGCAGGCTATCCCTGCCAATCAAGATAGCCTGCACAAGCTAGCGACAGGGCCCTGGAATCTCTATATCACCCTCATCCATGCCAGGAGGGACATAGCTCTTGATAAACTCAAACATGTGATGATCCAGGGGGAACTCCAATGGGTAGCCTTCGCTCCGATAATAGCTATACAAACCGTCTGCCTCCAGAATCCTCGTCACCTCCACGATCCCAACTCTGGCTGCCCTCTCACCAATCGGACCCTCAGCCACTGCCGTATGGCCCCGGTCCAGCTGCTCTACAGCAGCCACAGTGATCACTGGCGTGCCCAGAGGGGGCATCTGTCGATCAGTCCGCCACACCCAGTGATCGTCCTCTCGAGCCACGCGCCTCGGGACTCGCCCATCTCTACCACAGAGTGCCATAGCTGCAAGAAAGGGGGCCTCGCCTCTTCGCCTCCGGCTGCAGATGGCGGGGATCATGGGCAAGGTGACAACACCGGGAGGTTGTTGAGACGCATGGTGGAGCGAGAATCGGTGCGATTTTGGTGCGATCCCAAACGATAGATTCAAAGTCGACAGTTCAGTTTGCGTGGTGGTTTTTGACACGGTTTAGTCGTCTCGGCGCTCGATTTCATCGGTGGAAGTAGGGAGATGGATCACCACTTTATCCTCTACGTTTTTCCTATAATTTTACGTAGAATGGTGCTCGATCGGGGGAGATCGGGCCAGTTTAGTGAAAATTATAGTTTTTGGGGTTTGTAGGGTTCACCGAAAAACGGCAACCATTCTCGATGTAGTTAGTGTCAAATTGACCGCTGGGATGTCAGGATCTCAAGCCCACCAGTTTCATGTCGATCGGCTGTCATTTGGGGCCGGTAGGAGTCTAGGAATCTCGGTGACTCGTTTAGGGTCGATTCGTCGAAATCGCCCTAATCTCACGTTTTAATAGGTGCATGTGCCATTTTTTGACTCCAGATATGTTGTATGATCGTTAGGCGTTGTTTCCCCTGCGCTTCGGCGTGAATGGGGCGTGGAACGGGCCGATTCGGCCATTCCACAGTTTTAGTCACTGGATTTGCGTAACGGTCTTTCTAGAGACCGTCACAAGCATAATGGTCCCTCGATAGACTGTTATACCCCATTCGTCATTTTTCATCTTTCGAGGTCATGGAGTGTGATGGACCAGACCAGGTCTGTTACAGGAGTATAACGCCCCTGTCTAGGCATGTTACACTCGGGTGGTTTTCGAGGCCTGCTACTACGTCAGACCCTTGACGACCGTGTTGCCTCGAAGACTGTGTCAATTGGTTTGCTGTAACGGATCTCTCCCTGTGCGTTATGGTTAGGTAACGCACTTGTGTGGGTCCGTTACGTTGTGTTTGACTGGCGTTTGTCTGGCTATGACGAGTGGTGTAACGTGCCTACCCCCATGCGCCATGTGGCTATGGCAGACTCAGCCTGGTCCGTTATATGCTTCTTGTCCGTGTTAGTGTTTTGGGTCTGTTGGCTTTAACGCCCCTGTTGTGATACGTTAAGCTTGTGTAACACACCTATGGAGGTCCGTTACATGCCCTTCATTTGAGTTTTGGTCCATTGGCCATAACGCCCCTATAGCAATCCTGAATTATGGAAAATAAAAATCTTGAGAAATGTTAAATAGTGACTTCTGTAAAGTCGCCAATTCGGAAAACGACGCCCTTTCAACTGGCGTCAATTAAATTGAAATAAATAGTAAGAATCATTTTTTGAATAAAATAAGTAATTAACGCCCCATTCAGAGGCGCCAATTATGAAAATGGGGTGTTTCCATACAGGCGTCAATTTAGATACATAACGTCCCTTACATAGTCGCCAATTAAAGGGCGCCCCTTTCCAAGGCGCCATTTATAAGTTGTTAAAAAAAAATCTTGTACGACGTCATGACTTTACGTCTAAGCTGTTAAATATTCTTGTCCGGCGTCATGGGTTTCTACCTAAATCGGTAAATACCCTGCCTTGGCGTTATGGCCTTTCGCCTAAGCCAAGTTGTATGGCATCATGGCTTTACGTCTAAGCCGTTAAATATCCATGTCCGACATCATGACTTTCCGCCTAAGCCGATAAATACTCTACCTTGGAGTCATGGCCTTCCACCTAAACCAAGTTGTATGGCATCATGACTTTATGTCTAAGCCGTTAAATATTCTTGTCTAGTATCATGACTTTTCACCTAAGCTGGTAAATACCCTGCCTTGGCGTCATGGCCTTCCGCCTAAGCCAAGTTGTATGACGTCGTGACTTTACGTCTAAGTCATTAAATATTCTTGTCCGACGTCATGACTTTTCGCCTAAGTCAGTAAATATCTTGCCTTGGCGTCATGGCCTTCCGCCTAAGCCAAGTTGTACGGCATCATGACTTTATGTGTAAGCCGTTAAATATTCTTATCCGACGTCATGACTTTTCACCTAAGTCAATAAATACCCTATCTTGGCACAATGGCCTTCCGCCTAAGCCAATTTGTACGGCGTCATGACTTTACGTCTAAGCCGTTAAATATTCTTGTTCGGTGTCATGACTTTCCGCCTAAGTCGGTAAATACCCTGCCTTGGCGTCATGACCTTCCACCTAACCTAAGTTGTATGGCGTCATGACTTTACGTCTAAGCTATTAAATACTCTTGTCCGGCATCATGACTTTCTGCCTAAGTCGGTAAATATTCTACCTTAGCGTCATGATCTTCCGCCTAAGTCGAGTTGTATGGCATCATGGCTTTCCGCCTAAGTCGGTAAATATTCTACCTTAGTGTTACGATCTTCCGCCTAAGTCGAGTTGTACGGCATCATGACTTTACGTCTAAGCCGTTAGATACTCCTGTCCGGTATCATGGCTTTCTATCTAAGTCGGTAAATAATCTGCCTTGGCGTCATGGTCTTCCACCTAAGTCAAGTTGTACAGTATTATGACTTTATGTCAAAGTCGTTAAATATTCTTGTCCCACATCATAGCTTTCCGCCTCAGCCGGTAAATATTCTGTCTTGGCGTCATGGCCTTCCACCTAAGTCGAGTTGTACGGCATCATGACTTTACGCTTAAGCCATTAAATATTCTTGTCCGATATCATGACCTTCCGCCTAAGTCGGTAAATATTCTACCTTGGCGTCATGGCCTTTCGCCTAAGTCAGATTGTACGGCGTCATGACTTTATGTCTAAGTCGTTAAAAGCTCTGCCTTGATGTCATGGCCTTCCGCGTAAGTCAAGTTGTGCGGCGTCATGACTTTATGTCTAAGCCGTTAAATATTCTCCCTTGGCGTCACGACCTTACGTCTAAGCCAAGTCATTCGGCGTCATGACCTTTGATTCCAAGGACCATCGAAATCATCCCAGAGGCCAGAGACAGCAATCTTTTGGTCCTCAGGGTGATAGATGGACAAACGATCAAAACAGATCTATCTGAATAAATCATGATGGCCCAAGCCCCTTTACCACAAATCCCCTTTCATCCTCTCCCTGATTTTGATTCACGTACCACCATGCCAGATTACAGTTAGATCAAACACAGTGCAAACCCATAAATCCATAGCTGAAGCCTTCAATTCAAAAAACCAGCAAAATAGAGCACCATCACCATTTAAACCTTCTTGGCGCCAAAATCTCCCGGCGCCATGAATAGTTCACGGCGCGCGGGTTTGCACGTCGAGATCTATCCGTGCCGAGATCCCCATCTTGCCCTATTTTTCGTGCGCCGAGAGCCTATACCCAATATACACTTAATGGCGCGCCGAGAGCTGCCCTCTTCCTTCCCGCCAACGGCCACGCTGAGAGCTACAGCCTCGCGCCGGGAACCTGCTGCGCCGAGAGCCCTCATATGTCCAAGGCCTCCCGCACCGAGAACCCTCTGTATACCCCGTTCAAGCCTCCTTCAGCCTTGCTAGGGTTACGCAGGGATGCCTATGAGTCATCACATTTGATTCAGGAGATAAATTAATGGGGAATGACCTCCCCTACATTCCATTACCCCGAATCAGACACATACATGTAACCCCGTAAGCTCGAAGGGTTCTGCCTCTGCATGTGTCTCGTCGACTTTCGAAGGGGGATATTAAATGTCACCGTAAGGTGATTACATCGTTTAGGAGCCCCAGCGCTCTCCTGTTTTGACCTTCATCCCGGCATTCCGTGGGTGATGGTCTGTCTCTTCTTTGGCACAACCCAAAATAAGGGGAAGTGCTGCCGGAATCGCGATTTAATAACGGCAACCCCGATAAGCCAAGGGAGCGTCGCAAATACGTACCCCTTTTGGCTCCGTCCCTTGGGGGAAAACTAATTAGTCGGGACGTCTCCTCGAAGACGTACATCGAGGGACAGCACCCTAACCACTACTCAGATTCCGTCTAGCCACTGCGTGGACGGTCTCCTATCCTCACCTGGTATAAACTAAAGTCAAGGGGAGATGCTGCTAGATTTGATCCGTGCACTTAAATAAACTCGTCATTTATATGTCCCTCTATTGTTATACGCATATTAGTCTTTCAAATACCCTCCGAGGCCTCCTACTTTGACGTTTAATCAAGGGTTATCCTTCTTAGGAAGGGCGTAATTAACGCCATAGTCTTTACGGTATGGCGGACTTCTGGTCCCGACATGATCACCTATAATTGTCTGATCTATCAGATGAGCACACAATAAATTTATCACACATGTGACTGGCACGCCAATAAATAAACACTTAATTAACAAATAAAAAAAAACACGTCAGACAATCTCTGGCATGCCTGGTGGGACCGAGTCTCCCTTCATCTTTATGGTGGTGCCCTCCACGCTCCACCAATGCATCAAGTACAGTCTCGAAGGGAAAGAGGAAAGGATATTTGCTGACCTTCACCCATTCAAAGTATTCAAGTGTCACTTGGCAGACGCCAACTTGTATGCGGGGCAATCCCAGAAGACCTCTGAAGTTAAGACCCCTACAGGGGCATCAAGAAACACATCCGGCGGCAGTTGGTACCCACCACCGCTGCGGGGATATGTAAACCCCAAGGTGGTCTCCCATATCACAGTCCCCGAGAACGTGGGTAGAGTACCACCTCCAGCCATATACCCCGAAGCAAATGAAGTCAAGGTCGATCAATAGTACGACCACATTGGGATCCCAGAAGGCCTCACCAAGCCGATTCCTGGCCTCGATAACCCTACCGTTGAGCCTTTCAAAGCTTGGGAGGTGGCACAGATAGACGAGCCGAACAGCTTGTTCTACGCAGCTGAAGAACACCCTATTTGGGAGGATACAGACTGCTGTCTACCTGAAGATATAGAAAACCCATCAGTTCCCGTTCAGGGCCTGGCATTCACCACAGATCGAATGGCCAAGATGTTCTGAAAGTAGCACATCCCCTCTGATCAGTCACATAAAGACAAAGAGGCTTTCCAGAAGATATGGTATCCCATAAGTCTGGATAAGGAACTGAGACGCATCTCTCAGCACCCAGGGTTGGGCTTCTCCCTTGAAGAATACTACTACAGTGGGCGATACGAAGTGGACACTATCTCCGCCTTCTACCTTGCTGAAGATAGCCCACTGGGGGCAACTTTTGATGAGTACCCAGCGAAAATTGAATATGCTGAGCCGGCTCAATTTGGAAATCAAGAAGTGGAGACCATGATTCCTTGCTGATGCTGGGAGCAAGTCTATCCCGAAGAGGGGGCCCTTCAGGCCAAGTTTGATATGGCTAGCAGCAATGAAGCCGAAGATGTTGAAGAAGCAGGGACCTCTCCCTCCACTAGAGTCTTACAGATGATGACTTTAGCACCTCTCCTGCCAATTGGGGAAGCCTCAGCCAACTCCGATCAACAGGCACATACTGTCGAGAAAGAGAATGCCACTTCTATTAAAGATGCAACTACCCTAGAAGGCGAGACCTCCTCACCTCCTGCTACAAGACTGGAATGCTGCTCTAGCCCAGTAATAAACAACCACCAGTCTGTTATGACTACAACCACACCTACAAAGGGCGAAGCTGCTCACTCGCCCTTGGAAGCTGCAATGGCGGTGGATTCGCTGATGGAATAATCAGCACGGCCAAATGAAGCAGGGAGTCCTCCCAAAGCTCTGATGATGTTAAATGAAGAAAGTAAGGTCCTGGACCTCGAAGATGATATCCCAGATTTCATCGACCTTCAGCCAGCACCTCCAGAGATAGAAGATGGAGGCCAAGCCATAGTTGATGAGCTGATAGAAGTCAATCTGGGAAGAATTAGTTAAAGTATTAAAGTAATTAAAATGGGTATTTTGACAATTTCAATTTTAAAAAGGTTAAATTATAATTTAAGGTAATTTTTCAAAAAAAATAATAAGAAAAATCAAATTTTATAAATATCTCTCCCCACTCTTTCTCTCTCCTCATTCTCTCGACACTCTCTCTCTCTCCATCTCGAATCTCTCTCTCACCCTCACACATTCTCTCTCCTCCACCCCCCATTCTCTCAGTTCGCGGTCCAAACGGACCCCGATCGACGCGCAGGAGGTACTGACAGGATGGGCTCGACGTGAGGATCACGTCAGTACCCTTCTTCCCTCGGATCGTGTAGCGTGGAGACGCGTGTGAGTGGAAGGACGGCGTGGCCCCTGTCGCCCGATCTGCACCGATTCGCGATCTTCGCCGTGCAAGAGGTAGGGGAACGGACTCCTCATCTCGCCATGAATCCGTTGACGCCCTTTGCGTCACCATCCGTCGCCATCTTTCTCATTTTCTGTGCAATTCTTATTTTGGGAGATTTTGGGGTTCATTTCTTAGCTTGCGTGCCTCTCTCGATTTCTGGTCTAGACGGCCGCTGATCGAAGCCAGAGAGGTACCGTTGGATTGGTCGCGTTGCGAGCTTCGTGTTGACGCCCACCTTTCCTCGATTTACGGAGCGTGGAGTCGAGTGGGGCTGGGAGGCACCGCGTCGCCCTCTCGTCGGATCGGCATCGAATCGCCTTGTTCGTCGTCATCCAGGTATGGGGATGGATTCCTTACCTCATTAGGACACCGCCGGTACCACTTGCATCGTGATCTGACGCCCTTTGCCTCGTATTTCGTGTATATTCCTATTAGTTCATTTTTAATCTTTTAATATCTGAAATTATCTTTTAATGTTGAAATTATCTCTATAGGCATCGTCTTTCATTTCTAGTGCCATACGTAGGCTTGGAATGTCGGTATGGCTTGGCAGGCTCATTTAGTTTTGTGTTCCGCCGTGTCCCCCGTCGATTTTGATCGATCGGGTGGGGTTTCGATTCTGACCTCCGGAGTCACGAAACCCAGGTGACATAACACGCCACCCCCGGTGCGTTATGGTCATTTGATGCACCCCTACTGGTGCGTTATATAGTCTATGAATAGAGTTTCCTGTGGATTTTCATGTTTGGGTGACTTTAACACGCCTCGCCTGGTGCGTTATAGTCCTTGTCTATTGAGTTAAAGGTCTGTTGCCTTTAACGCCCCTACACCTATGTGTTAAATTCGTATAGCGCCCTCTTCTTGGTGCGTTATATCCCGTGGTTTACTGTGGATTCTAATCGTTCTGGTGGGTATAACGGCCCACGGGAGGTGCGTTATGTTCCTATAACGCTCTGGCCCTAGTGCGTTATAGCCCTTGTCAGTCGTGTTACGTGCCTGTTGACTTTAACGCCCCTGCTCTCATGCGTTATAGTCCTATAATCACATTTTTTAAAACCCACGCGTACGTCCTCTCTCTCTCTCCACTCGATCACACACACTCTCTCTCTCTCTCGATTTTCTCCCCCTCTCACTCTTTATCTCTCCTTCGTCGCTTCTTCGTCCGTTCTGGGCCGTGTCGAGCCCGGATCGAGGCACAGGAGGTACCGTTGGAACTGGCTCATCGCGAGGATCGCGCTAGTGCCATTCTTTTCGCGGTTCGTGGAGCGTAGGATCGGGTCGGGTCGTGAGGTGTGTCGATGCTCTGTCACCCGCATGAGCGCTTATCGAGGTTTTCACCGCGATCGAGGTAGGGAGATGGACTCCTTACTTCGCTGGGAACATTTTGGTACCATATGCATGCCCATCCATAGGCGTTTGCATCGTTTTCTATGCCAGTCTCATTTTAGGGGTTTTTAGGTTTAAATGCTTTAAAAATTATTTAGGAGTGTTATATTTGAGTTTTGATGCATGCGGTAGATATAGAAATTTAGCTATTCAACTTCTTCTACCCTTTTCTTTTTGTTTCGTGCCGATCCGGCTTGACCGGAGGGGAGTTCGATCCGAACTCATCCCTCACGTTTTCCAGTCGGTATAACGCGCCTGCTAGAGGCCGTTATATGCTTAACGGACCCTAGGGGGTGCGTTATGCATTACATGGCGGACCGCTCCTGGGCCGCTATGTGATTGAGGTTTTCAGTAGGTCTGTAGGTTGTGGGGCATGACGGACTTGTCCCAGTCCGCCATGCATTGTATGACGCCCCTATCATGGTGCGTTATATGCAGCGATTTCCTGTGGAGTTTTCTGAGTTTTTAACGCTTGGGTGTCTTTAACGGACCACTCCTGGTGCGTTATAGTCACATGGCGCACCCATCCTGGTGCGTTATGTTCTGTGCGCTTTCAAAGGTTCTCTGGAGAATATAACGCGCGGGCCAAGACACGTCATACATTGCATGACGCCCCTGAGGTAGTGCGTTATAGTCTGCAGGTCTGGCTTTTCCCTGTGTGCGGGTGAGCATAACGGCCCTAGGGAGGCGCGTTATAGTCCCATAATGCCCCCAACCTAGTCCGTTACACTCTGCTACTTCGGTAATGTTAGTAATGCATGTTTATTTCCCGTCTTATGCATGCTTCACTACTTCTATATTATGACCTTGCTAGTTGTGATTATTGGTTCGCTCCTAGTATCCCAAGGGAGTACTTGAACTTTCCATGTGATGGAACCACTAGACGTAGCCCTACACTTCACAGATGGTCGACCCACCTGGGAGTGGTGGAGAAGCATACCTGTCAAACGGTTTAAGCTAGTACCGTGGGCCCTCGGTCCAACTGTAGCACTCTACAGGGAGTAAAAGCTAGCTGGAGGCCTAGCCTAGGCAAGGGTCAGTGTGTGCACACATGGTCAGAGGCGAGAGCTGACACTGACGAGTGTTACTCTGACTAGTTCGTGGGTCACTCTACCTCGGGACCACTGCCTCCCCATGGTAGCTGACCGAGTCAACTAAGGAAACTACTCCTGTTGCTGGTACTACTACGACTGTGATGGTATCTGCTGGGGCTGAAACTACTGCTACTGCTGAAACTCGGGCTGCTGACGCGATCTCTGCGGACAGTCACGTGCCATGTGCCCCGGCTGGTCACACCTGAAGCAAACCACGGGCGCCGAACACTGCCTGCCTGGATGAGAACCACCGCACCTGGGACAACCGCTCCGAGAACCAGTCACCGAACCCTGACGCTGAATAGCCACGGGCTGCTGGACGCTGCCCAATGACTCCTGCTGCGGTTGCCCCTTGCGACCCCGACGCTTCCCGCCAAAGCCCGCTTCCTTGAGCAGCTTCTTGAGCTTCAAGCTAAAGGATGATGACTCTAGCACGAGAGCCACAGACTGCACTGTCACGGAACCACCTGCTGAGGGCTGGACGACACTCTACAGTTGCACGTCCATCGACTGACTAACACCTGCCTAAACCTGACCTGCACTGCCGTGCCCTTAGACCTTCAACAAATCTCTCTCCAACGTCGCTGCTGCCTTACAAGCTGCATCTAAGGTGGTCAAACCCGACGCGAGAAGATGATCTCTCAACTCTACCCTCAGACCACCAACAAACTGCTCAGTCTTCACTTCTTCATCTGCCATGATGTGAGAAGCATAACGGCCCAACTCAGTAAACCTGGAGTGGTACTGCATCACTGACATGTCGTCCTGGGATAGCTCCAGAAACTCACGCAACCTCTGTGACATGACAAAAGATGGACAGAAGGTGCGCTTGAATGTCACAACAAACTCCTGCCACGCGATCTACCGAAGGGGACGAGACTGGAACGCTGCCTCCCACTCTGACGTCCACCAAGACCGAGCTGATCCTTGCAATTGATGCGTGGCCAACACCACCCGCTCCTCCTCAGCACACTCCATCGCACTGAAGATCCTCTACAAATCATCCAATCACTCCCTGGCCACCTCAGGATCTGGCTGCCCGCTGAAAGGAGGCAGCTAAAACTGCAGGGACTCCTTCAGCACCCGACCAGGACCATCTCGAGACGATGAACCCTCGCCAGCCTCACCTCCCTGCCGCTGCTGAAAGACATACTCAAATATGCCCCGGAAGAAATCGTCCATCCCTGGAGCTCGCGCACCCCCAGCTATATCCTCCGGAATCGTAGCTCTGCTCTGCTCCTCTAGACCATCACCAGACTCTCCCTGTTGGGAACGAGTCCTTCTCCGTGGCACCATAACACACCTGGCATCAAGGAAAGCAACCATAAATCAATAAATCACACAGGCTTAGGGCCAGTCGCCGACTGTATAGGACATTCATGGACCTTCTAGACCACTGCAGTCATTTCAGATCCTTACATACCTCCACAACCTCGCACTTATACCAGCTGTGAGAATGGCCTTCTCCGAGCTTCCCACCTCCTCTTAGCCTTCTATCAATAAGAAAGGAGAGGCCTTCATGGTCAACTGAGATAAACTCCAAACACAAAGACACGAGCGAGTGAGTGAGAGAGAGATCCTCACAAAGAATGGTCCACGGCTTGTCTTCTTCCTTACTAGTAGACATCTACCCCCTTGCTTCAACTATCTGTCGTCCTCCCATTCTATTCACCTTCACGGACACAAGGGATCACTAGATGGCAGCAGTGGCATCGTTTCCCTCGACCCTCCATCAAAGACCTATTCAAGAACAACACTTCATCTTGCTCATGAGAAGGGAAAGCCTAACTGGTGCAAGATCCACCACCTTTCCCCCGAACCTTCATCGAAGACCCCTTCACAGCGATGGCTTTGCCCTCCTAGTGAGGATGAAACCCTAGCTGGTACAAGATCTCCCTCCTTTTCCTCGCCGTTTATCTTGATTAGGGGAGACAACTGGATTGGGGGAGAGAACAGACCATAGCCTCACGTGGGGTACAACCGTGACCAAGGTTAAGGGATAGATTAGTCATTTGTCCCCTGCTAACCCACCTGGGGTTAACATTCGTAAGGGACTATTGACGGTGGGGGCATGATACATTCGTCATAAAGATTTGAGGCGTATTGCGGTAAATTTCATAAAAGTAGGGGTATAGGGGTAATATTTAGAGATTTCAGGGGAATAGGGGTAATTTTCTCTACATTCTGGGCCTTGGGGTTAGCTTAAGGTCTTTTCATACTAAATCATCTTGGCTTGCTTATGGCTGCCTAAATTGAACATCCATTTTGCTTTAGGCTTGTCTATATATGTCATGTGCACGTCCTCACTGTGGCATTACTGGCATTGCCACCCCCTTTTTTTCTATTTTTGTTAGATACAAGAGATCATTATATCAAAGTTGGATAAACGCTGTATCATGGAGGTGGAAAGCTCTCTACAAAGGGCGAGGGTGGAATTTGCAGCATCCATGCTCACTAGTCATGATCGATGTTGGTGCACACCCATCAGCATTAGCAGCAGCTGTGATATATGCATACAGTCTGCAATTTCCACCCAGTTTTTGCAACCGATGGTTGAGGCTCGGCCTTCAACTCTGCTTGCCTCAGCTTTTTCATGTCAAGCATACAAGTTAACTTTAGTGGGACTGACTTCTTAATAGAGGGACATATGGGAAAGTCCAGCTTCAACCATTGCGGAAGGTATTGTTGCAACATGCAACTTAATTGTTGCTTCTGGATCTCCAAAACCACTCAATTTTATTCTTTTTGTTGTTATGTGATATCTCTTGGTGAGTCAATGTATCCATGTTGTTACTAATATAGTAATATTTGAGTCTTGAATGCCTCTCTGTAATTCTGTATGGTAAACTAACCTGTGAAAACTTACAAAGACAATAAATCATCATCATCATCAAGTTATCGAACGACCACGTTCGCCCGCAACGGCGTGCCGAAGGATTTGCCAGAAATCGGGTCGAAAATCGAAAAAACGCGCGAAAAAAGCTGCGGAACGCCTCTGGGCCCCCGAAACGACCCTAGATCGCGCCGATCCGAACACGAAAGATGTTCGAAATAAAATTTCAGACATGACAGAGCCAGACGCTCTAAGAAAGTAGGTTCGGGACACAAAAAAAAGGATCCAAAAGGGTCTGGGACATCACAGATCAGCTCTGGTCAGAGACGTGGGCACGCCGGGGAGCGTGTGCACCTGGCAAGCGTGCTGCGTCAATGGAGCTTCAGGTCGACCCTGCTAGTACAAGCAAATGAAATCACCTCCACATAGGGAGGGGAAGCTCGGGGAGGGGCATACGGTATAGCACTACCCTCATGCAGGAGGGGGGAACACGGGAAAGGGGAGCTGGGCCTGCTGCCCTATACTTGTCCTGCTGGACAGAACCAAATTGATCCAAGCGGTACGTTGCACACAGGGATCAAAGAAGAATGCCTCTTGCTCCCACACAAAGCTTGAGAATTGTTGAGGTGCTCTTGAAAGTTTGGCATCGTTCTGAGGTCACAGGAGGGCGGGGCAGGTCGTGAAAGATAGCCTGTGCGAATCTATCCTGCGGGACAAGTCTACGTAGTCGACGTGTAGAGGATGGTGCGCTCTCTACAGGACTCTGAATGACACAAAACTAGTGGGGTCAGACGAATGACAGACAGATCTACGTACCCTCAAAAGATGATCACCGATGGAGCACCGAGCTGGGCGTGGTCGGCACTTTGGTGGGGCTCTGGATTCTGGGTGAGCACTCAGACGTAGTCAGGTTGCGCAAGGCAGCAAGAGTAGAACCGAATGCAGAACAGGATGAAACCACCTGGGTTGGTTTCAGAACGTCAAGAGGTACAACTCTGAAGAAGAAATCTGGGCCAGAAAACTAGCAGGGAAGGTGTGGCACGATCTACAAGCCTGCTGCACACTCTGGGCAGACTGATTCACACCAGCTTCGCGTAGTCATACGAGAACGGGAACCACGAGCCGTGCCGATGACAGAATGGGGCAAAACCACCTCTGGAACACAAAGGACTTGGAGAAGAACCAACCCTAAGAAGAGAGTTTAGGCTGAAACATGCTGTGGAAGTCGGTGCAGCCTTTGCAAGCTGGGGTGGTTCTGGTGCAGGCTCAGATATTGCGTAGTGGTGCGAGAATGGACGACGCGATCTGTGCAAAGGTCAAAACGTGGCGGGACCACTTCTGGAGTGAAGCAGTCTTGGAGTAGAACAATCCCACAGAAGTGAGTTGTCACTGATTCATGCTGTCGGGGGTCTAGGCAGAGTCTGCAATCTGGGCCTTAGAATCTGTCCTGGATCTGCAGGTAGCAGAGCCGAGGGATCTTCAATGTGAGGACGAGGACGACGACGTGGGAACCTGGTCCGCACCCGCGTGCGCAGGAAGCTACGACTAGTGGTCGGGTCACTGGAAGGTAGACTCTCAAGTCACGGAAAATAATGTCTGAACCAGACGGAGTACAGGGGACCACCCCTCGTACCAACACTGACTCACGATGACGCCGGTCGATGACGTCACGTCCCCCCCGACGGGAAGCTCCTGCTATGCGTGATGGTGGTCTTCAGACCTAAGGTTCTCCGCCACGTACTGAGGGTTCCCCCCATAATAAACCATGCTTGGTAGATCAGAACATCTTGCATGATCATCATATGCATCCTTTGCACCCTATTCCGGCCTCGACAGCCCATTATCTCGGTAATTAATCAAAGGTTTTCCCTCCTCGCGAGGGATGTAATTAACGCCATAGCCTTTATGGTATGGCGGACTGCTGGTCCCGATCGAATCTCACTCTCACCCGACATGGGTCTAAATGAGCGCACAATAAACTCGTCACTCATGTGACTAGCACGCCTGCGCAGTCAATCAGTCAGTTAATTATCAGTTAATTAATTGGTTGATCGACGCGTAAATAAATAAATAAATAAATAAATAGATCTTCAATAAAAATCCCATCGGTTAAATAATGTCCCGCGTTATGAACACATGTACCTTATAGCATGAATTAATATCAGCATGCCTAAAAGACTTAGATGTTAACATGTGATTGAGTTGTTCCGATTAAGCCTCTGATTTAATTATTTATTTTCGATATCTTACCGAGATACTTGATTGAACGAGTATTTTTTCACTTAATTTGAAGATCATGTCACTCCGATGATGCGTATCTATCGATCACTATGGTTTCTAGTTTCATCGCAGAGCCCTTTCCTAGTGAAGTTAGAACCCTCCGCTGGATATTCTCTCTGTTAGACTCGAACTTCTTCACTAAGACCTCTGCAAAACTCTGCGAGATATGGATTCCCTCATGGACGCCGAGTAGATTATATCATAAAAACCCTAGAACCCCTCTAAATCTCGTCTTACTGACATAAGATGGGATTCAGCTAGCCTTTAGAACCGCGGAATGAGGTTCTGTTTGGTTCTGTTCAGCCCGTTCTGAACACGGCGTACTCAAAGATCACGTTCCTATGAAGGCGATGGCCTGATAGACTGTGTTTCTGGAACACTATCTAGCTATCCTATACGTAGGATAGCTATCTCAAACTGCATCCTATAAGTAGGATGCGAATTTGAAAACACATCTTCTACATAAGACGCGATTTAATCGCGGCCCTTACCATGACCGCATTCAGCTTTCTATTCATGAACGAGGCACATCCAGAGACCACGTTCATTCAAGAATGCAGCAGACACAGAAGCTGCATTCTACCCAGTTTCATGATAAATCTTGTGCGTGCGCAGGACTACATTCTGTCTAGTTTTCTGAGCATGACCCCATGATTGACCACATTTCATTAACGTTTGTTAGCTATCACCCGTCCACCAGCCCCCGCACAGTCTACTCGTCCCCTTTTGCCTACACCCCCACCCCCTCAGGAGGACAAAGGTAAGGGGCCACTAATCGAGGAGTCCAGTGGAGCCCGATAGCAGTGTTTTAATTGCAAGGGGTACGAGCACTATGCGAATCGGTGCCCCACCCACTCATCCCTAGTTATTGGGGACACGTCGGCTAGTGAGGCTCTACCTTCTGAGATTATGCATGTTAGCTATGAGGTGGAGCAGAAGCTCGCTGGTGAGTTCTTTGAAGAGACTGGGGACGTGCAGGGTGAGTCTGTTGATGCTTAATACCAGAATACTGCCCAGCTATGGGTTGTCATGTGCACCTTGACTCAGCCACATGCCAGTGATGACTGGCGCCGGACTACCATCTTTCATACATATTGTCGACTGAATGGAAAGTTGTGCAAGGTGATTATTGATAGTGGGAGCTGTATTATTGCCATCTCTACAGGTATTGTTTCGCGCCTTGGTCTTACCCCTATAGACCATCCCCTCCCATATCGAGTATCATGGGAGGACTCCACCTCGATCCCGGTTAGGTTGCGGTGCCTTGTCCCACTACAATTCCACGCCTACCGTGATGACATCTAGTGTGACGTCCTACCCATGGAGGTGGGCAGCATTATCCATGGCAGGCCATGCCTATTTGATCGGGATGCCACCCTTCATGGTCAGTCGTACACCTGTACCTTTGACCATGGGGGCGAGCGGATCACTCTTCATTCCTCTCCACCTAAAAGTCCACTGGTTAGGGGCCTGGCTAGCCCGATCACCTTAGGCCCTTCTACCCCTTGGGCCAGTACCCCATCCTTAGTCCAAGCCGTGATTGTTTCTTCTGTCACAGGCCAACCCCCGACAAGTAGACTGATGATGATTAGACCCCGTGAGATGGAGCGGGAGGCTAGTAGGGGTAGTCCTGTGTTTACTGTCGCAATCCCTGAGGTGGAGCGAGGCTCCAAGAGTGCACTCCTACTCCATGCTGCCCCGATCCTACAAGAGTTCGTCGATGTATTCCCGAAGGAACTTCCCGAGGGACTCCTACCTATGCGGGATGTCCAGCATGCTATCGACCTGATTCTGGGGTCCTCATTGCCCAATCTTCCTCAGTACCGAATGAGCCCCGGTGACCATGCTGAGCTGCAGCGACAGGTCAATGAATTCTTACAGAAGGGATCTATTCGGGACAACATGAGTCCATGTGTTGTACCAACATTACTCACCCCAAAGAAGGATGGCATGTGGAGGATGTGTGTTGATAGTCGTGCCATCAACAAGATCACTATAAAGTACAGATTTCCCATTCCCCGTCATGACGACATGCTAGATATGATATCGGAAGCCACTATTTTCTCCAAGATTGATCTTAAGAGTGGTTATCACCAGGTGAGGATTAGGCCTGGAGATGAATGGAAGAGCTCCTCGGCATATCACGAATAAACAAGGATGTCATCCACAAACACGACCATGAAGTGGTCCAAATAGGGATGGAACACCCTCTGCATCAAGTCCATGAAGGCTATGGGGGCATTGGTGAGCCCAAACGACATCACCAAGAACTCATAATGCCCGCACCTCATACTGAACGCAGACTTCTCCACATCGGACTCGTGAATCCTCAGCTAATAGTAACCAGTCCGCAAATCAATCCTCAAAAATATCAGAGCAGACTGAAGTTGGTCGAACAAATCATCAATCCATGGCAACAAATACTTGTTCTTAATGGTCACTTCATTCAGCTGGTGGTAGTCAATACACAACCTCAGACTACCATCCTTCTTCTTGACGAAGATGACTGGCGCACCCCAAGGGGAAAAGCAGGGACGAATGTAACCCTTGGCCAACAACTCCTGCAACTATGCCCTCAACTCTCTCAACTTAGCAGGAGCCATACAGTAGGGAGCCTTCGCCAAAGGTCCCATACCAGGCACAACCTCGATCATGAAATCGATCTCCCGCTGGGGAGGCAACCCGGGCAAATCCTCGAGAAACACATCAGAAAACTCACACACCACCGGAATGTCCTCCACATCTGGACACAGCTGGTCCACCAAGAACACAGAAGTGAGAAAATCATGACAACCAGCATCAAGCAAATGACGGGCTCGAATAGCAGAAATGAGGAAATGACGAGAGGTAGAACAGATACCTTGGAAGTAGAAGATCGACCTACGAGGATGCTGAAAGTAGACCCTCTTCGTTCCACAATCCACCACCGCTCCATAGACCTCGAGCCAATCCATACCCAAAATCACATCATAGTCCCAAAGCAACGCATACAACCTGCCTGGCAAACTCTGCCCTTCGATCCAGACTGGAACCTTCTCGAAGCAAAATGGAGTGACCATGAAGTCACTAGATGGTAACTCCACCATCAAATCACAGGACATCTGAGAGACCTGGTCCTCAACACTCCACGTGAAATCCTCTGAGATAAACAAGTGTGACACACTGGAATCAAACAAAACTCATACTGCGCAACCCAAAATCATAACAGTACCTTCCACAAGCTGCGATGACTCTGCCTCTGCCCCGGTCATGTGGGAAACCTAGCCTTGGGCCCTCTGCCTACCCACGCTCGCTGACCGTGGTAGTGGCGGATAATGCCCCTGCTGCTGAAACTGCTGCTACAGGTACTACTACTGCTGCTGAGGAAACTGGGGTGGCTGACACGGCTACTGCGAACAGTCACGTGCCATGTGTCCTGGCTGATCACATCTGAAACAAATCACTGGCGTCGTACACTGTCTACCTAGATGCGACTCGCCACAACGGGAACACCCCGCACGAGAACCACCGACTAACCCCTGTCACTGTAAAGGTGCCGACTGCTAAACACTGCCCGAAGAAGCCTGCCACTACTCCCCACGCGCGGCGGGCCGAAGAAGAGCCCGGCCCCTCCCACGCTCGGGCGAGCATGACGAGTGGTGGACCTGGCACCGTGTCGGACACGCGCCCCCCCTTCGGGGCCGGCCGCACGGCCTTCTTCTCTTCGGGCACTCTCCGTATGCTTCTTCCTCTAGAGTCTAGCCAGAAGCCAGGGGTTCTAGAGAGCCTCTCTCTCTGTTCTGTGTCTTATTTATATGGGGGCGATGACCCAGTTGGCAGTTAGAGGTGTCAATGCGACCGCACCAAATCTTCTATGCCGTCTCTTCTCTCTGCCGTGTCTGCCATCGCCTTGCCGGATATGGAGCTTGTAGAGGGTTGGTATCCAGACAAGACGCCGTGGAAGGTTGCCTGGATCGTAATAGCTCTCTCCGGGGCCATTGAGCACCAAAGCAAGGACCATTGGGTAGAGGTAATGCCCGTCGATCTTGTGAAAAGTGGAGCTTACTTCTTTCGTGTAACTGGCGTCGGAGCCACCGAATGAGGAAGCCCACCGCGCCATCGGATCAAATGCCCAAGGGGGCCACCGGCTCAAACCGCCTGGTGGGCCACCGGATCTAGTCATTAGAAGAGCCACCGGATCAACGCTGAAGAGGAGCTGCCACACCACCGCGAGGGGGGGGGGGCACCGGATCACCTGGGGTGGCAAGTTCATCGTATCAGTTGTGTCGAGGGGCCACCAGTTCAAGCAGGCTAAGGGCCACCAATTCACTTGGGTGGGGAAGCCACTGGATCACTACAAAGGGGAGCCCCCACCGGATCATTACAAAGGGGGAGGCCGCCGGATCGCCACCAAGGGAAGCCGCCGGATCACTGGGGTGGGCGAGCCACCAGACCACTTGGGTATTTGCCCCTTTGGTGCCCCCAAGTCTAGAATCTTTCTCCTCTTCTAAACTCATGGTTTGATTCACCATCTGAGTGTGGGTTGACCATGTGTATTATGTTATTCACAGTTGATGGTCTTCTTCAGGGACTCAGGGATTTCGAGCCTCCCAGTGCATTCTTCGCTACCATAGCCACGGGGTGAATCCACAGTAATGTATTGATTCAGGAATGCCTAGCTCCCTGTGGTTTAATGCGCCCTAGTGGGCGTAAGGTGTTTTTGGGTGAGAGACTCCCTCGGTGCCAGCCCACGAGATCTTTCTGAGATTCTCTTGCCTGGTGAGAGGTTCAGATGAGCTTTGACATCACGCATCAGGAATTGTGTACATCTGTTCTGAACTTATCTGAGGAGCCTTATGGACATGAAATTTTACATGTCCACAAATTCCTCTCACCCACGGGTAGCGTGGGCGAAGGATGAGACAAGCGATGCCCGTGGGTGCACTTGCCCTTATTCATCACCACCGGGTCTTGGAGTATGGGACCGACAAGGCCAAGGAGACGACGACGATCCCGATTCAGCTTTGGCAACCCTATATCTGTCCACAAGGAGTCAACAAAAGAGTCTACTGCAGTGGACGTCGGAAGATGACCTCCAACTCCAAGATGCCGAAGGAAGGGTGACAGACCAGTTCCTACAGTCGAGACTCAGCGGCTTCCAGCTGTGATAATTTCTCTTTGAGAGAAGTAGCTTGTCCTTTGGCCAGCTCAGCTTCCTCCATACTCTGAACTTCCTAATGCTCAACCTCCTAGAGCTCAACCTCAGCCCTGGAAAGTTCAGCATGCAGTTTAGCTATCCTGGCTGTTATAGAGGTCCGGCGCTATGAAGACATGCTGGCCACACTTCTCATTTGCTCAACAGTCCCTCTCAGGGAGGCAAGAGCGGTTCGGCTTTCAGCTCGCTCCAGTTTCATGGCCATCAGTTGATCAGCTACTTCTCGGCCCAAAAATTCCCGTCTGTTGACATGCTTCAGCAGTAATATCACCCGTGGTGTCTAATCATCCATGAGGCAGCCAAGAGCCATCAGTGAGTGGGAAAGGTGCTCCACCAAGCCCCTCAGCTGTACATAAGTCAACTCTCAGCTGGCCGCTATAGTCTGCTGAAGGGTTCCCAAAAATTGCCACACTATGTTTCTAGATGATTACAGACCAAGTGGTGACGTCTCAGGAAGCTGGAAATCCACCCTACTATCCACGGCGTCCCAGTTATCGTCGCTCACCTCGACAGACGATGACATCATAATTTGTAGTGCACCTGCACTAGAGTCAACCCCAGCAGCTGATATAGCGGGCGGGGTCTCGACAACAGCAACCTCCTTGCCAGCTTCTTAGGGTGGAGCTGCACTAGGAGCCTCAATGGTCGAGGACACTTGCTCCTTGACTCAGCATGGCTGACCTCCGCAGAGGCAATATCACTAACAAGGGCCAAGGCCCTGGAAGCCCCGACTTCTCCTTCCACAATTTCCCCCGCTTCTATCTCAGGAGGACTACTATTCTCCAGGGGCGGCTCTTTGTCGGCATCAAGTGGCTGAGATTCCACGACTTCTGTCGATTTGCCAACCCCCAGAATTGCTCTGGCTACCTCCTTGCCTGCTGCTGCAGTATAATCCTTGGAAAATCCCAAAGCGATAGGCCGCAAGACTGGCGGGAGTGTTGGTTGACCCGCACCTAAAGCTGGGAGAGGTATCTGCACCGTTATGGCTGGCAGTATCTCCTCAGTCTGCACCATGAATATATATATCAACCAGCTGATATAAAAATGATGGAAAGAGCTGTAAAGTGAAAATGGTGGAGGATTCCTCGCCTCGACTGGCACTAAGCTCAAGCTTCCAAGGGCAGCTTCGGTGGATCCAGCCCCCTTCACCTACAAGTGGACCTGATGGCCCAAGCCCACTCCATGCCAACCGGGGTGGACTGAAGGTTGTGTAATGAGTTTCATAGGCCGAAGATGCCCCAGCATCCTCGGTCTCTATCTCAACAGGTGGGAACCGATGCATGTTCAGGACTTGGTCATATAAGGTCGATGCATGTTCAGGTCTTAGTTATATAAGGTCAATGCACATTTTCATATTACGTCTGTTAGGTAGATGCATGCATATGTCTTCATCCTGTCAGGTCGATGCATCCTTGTACGTCGTTGAACATAAGGTCAATACTTACACTCGCATGAAGTCACATAGGTCAGTGCATATATACACCAGTAGTGCATCAGGTCGGTGCACGAGTGACTTTGTATAAAGCAAGGTCGATGCACATTGTACCTTGTGCAAAGCAATGTTGATGCACATTGCACCTTGTGTAAAGCAAGGTCGATGCACGTTGCACCTTGTGTAAAACAAGGTTGATGCACATTCTACCTTGTGCAAAGCAAGGTCGATGCACATCCTTACACTCATTCTAGAAGGCCGACACTCATGCAAGTATTATGCATATCAGGTCAATACATGTATTGTAGCATGTTCTACAACGTCGATGCGCATTCTTTAACATGCTCTACAAGGTCTGTGCACATGCAGAGTCTAGAGTCTGCGCACATATAGAGTCCGTGTACATGTAAAGTCTAGGGTCTGTGCACATGTAGAGTCGGTGCACATGAAGAGTCTAGGTATGTGCACATGTAGAGTCCAGGGTCAATGCACATGTAGAATCAATGTCATCAGGTTTGTGCATTGAGTTTATTCTTTAAGGCATCTGCATTCATTTGATCTGTGCATCTAATATCTTTGTGAAATTGACTAAGTATGAATTCTCCTGAGCAATAATGATTAAAAAGGTGTTTGACGAAATGACTTATTTCTTATTGACAGGAATTCAGTCAAACACTTGAAGGACTGAGAGTAGCAGAGACTTAAGTAGGCACGTTATCCAAGAATCAAGTTAATGAGACACGTGATCCAAGGCGGCCAGCTCTCCAAGATCTATCAGCCACGTGGTCTCGCCTCAACTTCATAATCTGACACGTGGATCCACTCAAGCTACTTTTTTGACAAGGCATTGGCGGGAATTCTCCCTCCATGCGCCGGAGTGAAACCTGCGGGGACCACATGACACAGTTCGCTAGTATATAAAGGGGGATCGCTGAGAAGATGACAGAGATTATTGAATAGAAGAACAAGGAGTGAAGCTGAGTGTAGCAGAAGAAGAAGAAGATCTCCTGAGGAAGAAATTAGAAGAGTGGAGGCAATCGAAGAAGAAGAGAAAATTGAGAGAGTAAGAGCGTCTGAGATAAAATTGCTGGAAAATGAGAGATAGTTGCAGATAGGTGAAGAAGCTTCAAAACAGAGCATCAGAGAAGAAGAGAAGAGGAGAAGGAGTGATAGTTGCTGCAGACACGATTTCTAGATCAGATCTAGAATCGTTTGCTCATCATTGAGCTACATTACTTTTCTTGTTACATCTGTTCATCGTTTTCATTTCTTTGTGTTCTTCTTTAATTGCTATCACTGGCTCAGTAGGGTTCCCGGAGAATCCCAATCGAAAATAATGGCGGCACGGAAAGCAACAACTACAAAAACAACAACAACAGTAGGAACAGTAAGACTCGGTGGCCAGTAAAACCTGGGCTCTACATCTACTCCTACTGTGTCGGAATGGAACCCAACACCCTAATCCCGCGGTCGGGGAAGAACCAGACACGAACCACCAGATTACGACCGCCCTAGTCACGCTACCAGAAAAATGACACGACAAGGGCCCACCAAAACCACGCGGTCAGGAAACACAGTCACGATCTCACCATTGTGAACTCTACGCCGTCTAGGAAAAAGCCCTCGGTGACGCTCACCGGAAACCCTAGACCTCGGCTCCAGAAAAATGCCCGAACTACACACGAAATCCTGTCTCACAGATGAAAAATGGAAACCCATGACACAGCAACTCACGTCACGTGACGGGAGTACTGCCAACCATAAGCAAGGCCGGATGCATCCACTGACGACTTAGTCCGCAGCCTCATGTGTCTCTCTACGACGTCCCAGGCAGAGACCGAGACACCATACAATAACCAGGAACACAAAATAATGACTAATTAGGGTCACGCTCATCAGCGCGGGTCTGACATCTCCAGCCACGTGTGCACACATAGACTATACGCCCTAGGTCAGATCCTCTAGCTGGTTCTTCTCCCAAAGCCCGGACTCAGGCTGCCCATGGGGGCCCTATGGTAACCCGCATAAAAATCGTCTCTCTCGGGAAGCTGTTCCACCACTCCCGGGTGGGTCAGCACACGTGTGCCGTAAGAAGGCTACGACCAGTGAGGGTTCACAGAACGTGGACATAGAAAATCACGCACGCACTCATCACGAGTAACGTGAATTAATAGGTGGCTCGAAGCCACCAGACTTTGGATAGCCCACTAGACGTACCGAACTCAATGGTCCTTGAGTCACGAGACTCGGGTCAAGATCACTGCATGCAACGGTACAACGTTGTCGATCTGGCCTAATCCCTAGGTATGAAATCACGGTGACACGATTCCCTAGGTAGCTCACCACCCCCCAAGTTAATCCCTCATCCAAGGGAGACACAGAAAACCTCTAGCCCGAAGCTAGTTGAGTGAAGTCACAATTCAAGGCCATACACGTGGCCCACTCGAAAACCACTTTTCGGAGAAACTCACATCGTGCGGGGAAGGCTCTCCGCACCCCTACCGACTCACGGTGACTCATCGAGTGCACACGAAAACTCGAAACACACACGGGGTTGCTCGGACCCCAAGACTCACAAGCACACTAATCGAGGTAACTCGACACCTCGGGAATCACGAAGAACCACTAGGATGCCTCTCCCACACATCCGTATCGCATACGGACACCTCGGGGTAAAGGCACGCGAAACATGATGGCCTGAAAATAGACTGGGCTAGGTGGCCACCTCCTTGGCCGCGAACCGAACGGTGGATCCACTCAAGCGGGTTTACCGGCGTCGTGGACACCCAGGTCCGTAGGTGGACCGGTGATGATGGTGAGGGTCTGAGGTTGGACCTTGGGGTTATAGGGGTATGACTAGCTCGGGGAGGACCGCAATGGGATAGAGATGCCCAATTCACAGGCAGCCGGAATGCCAAGGGCGTGGGAAGTAGTGTCTCGCTCACAACTCACCCACGGTGGCACTCAACTTGATGAGAATTCGGGATCGGGCACTCACCTCACTGCCAGCGAGCAACTTAGAAATAATACTAAGCTAAGTAGAGTTGAACAAGCAAGGAGAGGGGGCAGAAGCTCACCTAATCAGCGTGAAGAAGCTGATCCCGACTGGAAACGAAGGTGAGCGGGGAGGCGTGGGTATGCACCCCCACGCCACGCCGATGTAGTTTCGGATGGCGATCTGATGTCACATGCACTACACCTCACGCAGGAGGGTGATCTTGGGGTAGGGAGATTAAATGACACCCAAAACTACCTCCACGTAGGGAGGGGTGGTCAGCCGGCCAGGCGGGGAGGGGAAATGAGGTGACGAACCCGCTTGACCAGGTGGCCGAATTCTGTCGGCTCTATTCAGCTGCAGATCTGAGGGCACTTGGGTGACGTCGTACTCCTAGCTGGGAGGTCAGATCAATGCGGGACCACCTCTGGCTGCAAGAGTATCCTTCCTGGTGTGTCACGGTCAGAGATCTCTATCTGAGTCGTCTCGGTCGCTCAGTGGCAGCCTCTGGATGCGGACTGGGTCATGCTGGGCACTTGGGCAGAGAATCTATCTTGACTTGCAGACGATGTACCAGCAGGACCTGAGGTGGGATTGTGGTGGGGCCAGAGTCGAAGCGAAGAGGGGCGGCCCAGGGAGCTCCCAGAACTAGTTTGACCCAAGTCTGAGGTTGGGGGCGCCGGCAGCACCGGATCGTGTGAAACCGCACAGTTGTAGGAGCCAGCCAGATAGAGGGGAGGTCCAGAGGGTGGTCCGCCCAGCAAGATGCTCAGAACAAGGTGAGACCAAGCCCTTTTGGAAGCTTACTAACCTCTTAATGTCTTCCCCAAAGGACTGGAGCAGAAACTAACAGCAGTGGCCGTGATGTCTTCTGAGGCTGGCTGCTCCTCCTGGATGGTGGCAGGTTAGACTGCAAACCAAGTTCAACTTGATGGGGGCCTAACTCTCACACCAGAGCTCTAAATGGGGCGAGACCAGTCCTGGTTGAAAGCTATGGAGGTCTAGCGGACTATAACCAAAGGGCACGACCAGGTGTTGTGGGGGATGGCTGAGACCGCTTCTGAAAGTCGTGTTGGTCGTGATCCTGGCCTGATCTGCGCAGTCGGAGAAGAACAGCTGTCCCCGGAAGCTGGGAGATCGGTTGGGGGTGAAACCACCTCGCCTAGAAAGCTCTTTGGATGGCCTTTCCGTCTGTGCATTATTGTTGGGTTGTGGTCAACCCGGTGTGACCCAGTGGTTGACAGGTGACCTTATGCATGTCTCGGCAGTTCTATCTAGCCCGAGATAGTGGTTCTGGATGCTTGGACGTATTATCTTACCTCGATTTACGTGTCCAAGTGTGCTGAAGATTCTTGGTGTTCCCTCAGGTCTCCGTGAGTTGTTTCCTACGGTTGTGTCATTTCCTCTGGCTTAGGATTAGACCGATTGGCGGCTCATTCCTCTTTGTGTGATGATCTTAACTTCGAGTCTTGAGACTCAGGGATCGTTGTAGTTTCAGGTCTAGTCGCCTTGTCCTGAGTCTGTCGACAGTTGATGTGCTGCCTGTACTTCGTAATATGTGCGATAGTGTTTTCTTGCCTATCTGTAGTCCAGCACTTGTGTTTTGAAGTCTGTGTCTTGTGAGCCTCCACTAGTCATAGCCTGATGGCACGTTACAGCGTGTCGGCCCACCTGGGAGTGGTGGCATGGCAGTTCTCGAGATATAGTTTCTAAGCTAGTTCCGTGGGCTCCGGTCCAACCGTAGCGTCCTATGGGGGAGAATACTAGCTAGAGGCCTGGCTCTAGGTAATGAGTAAGTGTGTACACACGTGGTCAGGGGCGTTTGGACTTGCGCCGACGGGCGTGACCTTAATTAGTCACTCGTTACTATAGTTCCTGTTCTGGTTCAGAGCGTACCTCGATCTCCGTCATTCCAGGTGTCCGTAGGGAGGTACTTGAGGCACAGTGTAAGACGTCAGTGGATGCAGCTGGATGTTCTTCTAGTGAGGAGGTGCTTCCGTCATGTGACGCGTGACTCTCGTGTTTCGTAGAGTCTGTGTCCCCTTCCGAGTTAGCCTGTTCTTGGTTCTGTCCAAGATCAGCCTCCCCTGTTGAGTTGGCTTGTGTCTGGCTTTGCCCAGGGCCAACTTGTTGTGGCATGCACGATGCTCTAGTCATGTATACGGTTGTGTTTAGGGGAGCGTGCACGGTGATCCAGTCGTGCGAGCTATAGAGTCTATCCTGTCTGTCTAGGTCTTCTTCTAGGCTTGTTGTCTAGTCTCGTAGGCCTTTGTCTTAGGCCTCGTGCTTGTCGACAGATCAGTGACTCCTGACCTTTCGAGTTTAGGGTTGACCTTTTTGTTGTTGTTTGGAGTAGCTTGGGAGCCGAGGTTAGTTCGGCGGCCGTGCTTGTCGGCTTTTCCCTTTTCTTTTAGCTATTCTACTGCTTCCATTCCGACTTTCTTTTATAGCTTTGTAGTTTAGTTTTCCTGCTTTACTACTACCTGTTGTTTTAGCGTGTTACTGCATTATTTTTCAGTGGGGATCTGCGTGACCCCTATTGAGCCAGTGACACGTGGCTCACCCCTACTTTTCAGGTGGGTGGAGTCGTTCTGCTTTTGCGATTTCTGGTGTGGCGTGTCCATAGCTGCCAGCGCAACACTTAAGGTGTTTTAAAAAAAATACACAAGGTGTGTTCGTTTTCATGATGCAAACTTTCATTTCTATTAAGAGTTGATGCTAGACGACCAAATCTAATTCAATACTTTGATCTTTGTTTGTGTTTGGTTTCAGGGTAATTAAGTGAAAAACCCTCTTTGGCTGGCCGGCTGGTTGAGGAGGGAGCAAAACCCGCATCCGCACTCATTCACAAGTATTTATCACGATCCTTTTTTTCTTTCATTAAGGAATTCTCCTCTGGCGATCATGATTCCAGTCGAGCACCACGTGCTCTTTCTTTCTTTTGTTTATTTACAGTAACACGGCATTGCATCTAACTCCAACCCTTTAACACATCCAAGTGATGAGTTCACAGATTGGCGATCACGGTGGGACTGCTACTATTTTTTATTTTGATTACCCTTTCCCTTGGCACCCACGTGTGTCGCCCCTTGGATGCCCCACGTGGCATTTTTTTTCCTTATCTCCCTTGTGCACCACGTGCACATCCCCACTAGTTCATTTAATTGGTGAATCGCTGCTCGGTTGCTGATTGTGTTCATTTCTGGTTGTTTAGGAATTGACGTCTACCCAACAGGATGCTTATACTTATCAGCGTCTCCTTACAGAGTCGCTGTTTTATTTACCTACTATTCTCCCTGTAATTTTGCATAATCTGTGTCTACTCAGAAGGATGCTATTTCATTTTTAATATTGATATCTCTAGTATTTGTGGCTCTCCTAGCAGACGTCGTTTCCTGTCTACTTGTTGAAAAAAGGATTTTAACGTCTGTTCTGACGGACGCGTATTTATGTTTTAGCGTCCTACCCTTTGGACGCTGTTTGTTTTAGCGTCCTACCTTTTGGATGCCATTTCTTGTTCACTGTTCTCTACTCATTACCTGCGTCACTCTGCATCATTGCATCATTCTGGCTGAGAGACCTCCTCCCTCTACACTCTTAGGATCCACTATCCCTTTTTGGGCTTAGAAAGACCCTCCAATTGAGCATTCCGTCTCATTGGATTGAAATTTCTTTGTCCAGGACCTCCATAAGTCCTCGCACCCGTGGATTCCCTCACAGAAGCTAGGCAGGTTATACCTTTGAAGTACCCAGGTGTTTAGTTGGCCTAATCACGATTGAGAGAGTGAAAACTCAGGTTACCCGGTGATATATTCAAACTGAAACTTAGCTTTCACTGAGTGTTAAAACTTCATAGTGCCAGTATTTAAATCATTTGTAATCGGACAGAACCTTTGAAAAATTGGGCGTATAAAGCATCAACTTCTCTATAATTTATTTCAGTGCTTGCAACCTATTTGTTTGAGTGCATTTCTGTTTGAAGATTTTTTCGGTCTCAGTGTCTTCCTTCCGGCTACAGTTTCTGTATATTCGATTGTTTCCATCAGTCATTAGAGATATGATGCTCGGGTCTGGTAGAATTGTTAAGATGGCTAATTTGGAGCACTTTCAAGAAGAGGGTGAGGCCGGTCAGTTTGATCAAACCGTTAAGTTCTCCCAACAACCATTCCAGGCAGAGGGTAGTTATGTTCCTGTCCAACACCCACCCTCTCAATATCAAACTTTCAATTATTAGGGAGACCATACTCCCATTCATTGTCCAATCCCTCAACAACAAACCTCTCAGGTCTACATGGTTGACACTAATCAAGGGGGGAATCCTTCATCTCAAATGCAACCCACTCAATCCATATCTGGGGAAGCTGCCCCCTCGCTTAGCAATGATGACCTTATTAATGTTCTCTCTCAACTAGATGAGGCAAAGTGCCAAAAGGTCCAGGTTGCTCTCAAAGGGAAATCTATCCCTTCTTCCTCCTCAAATCCCCTCCAGGCCGCGGGTGGCCTTCCAGTTAATTCTTCTAATGACCAGGTAGTCCATCGAGGGAACCCATCCAGTTTTCCTTCTCGTCCGATTACCCTTGTCCCTGCCACGGCAAGTTATTCTTTTGCCAAGCCACAGAATTCATCTCCTCCCTTGTTCTTGAGAAGGCCCATGCCTCATCAAATTCCTTCCAATCCGGCCCCGGTCGAGGCTGATACCAATGTTCTATTTCATAAGATCGCCAGTATGGAAGAGCAACTTAAGAAGATGTCTATTCCTAAGGATGCCCCGGAAGTCGTTGTCCCTACTCTGCCAGTTTTTCACATGCTTCCGTCGGAAATGCCAAACTTCTGACGTTATAATGGAACGGGCAACCCATTCATTCACTTAAAAGACTTCATGTATGAAACTTCCTTCTGGCAGAACAATAAGGCATCCTTAGCTTATCTGTTTAGAAGATCCCTCGACGGCTCGGCCCTTGAGTGGTTTTACTCTTTAGAACCAGCTAAAGCTAGTGATTTTGACATTGTTCAAAGAAAGTTTCTGCAAAAGTATAGAGACCGAGTGGGTCCTTCCTTGTCTGTTACGAATTTAGTTGCTGAAAAGATGAAGCCTGAGGAAGATTTTATTCAGTTTGCTGATAGATGGAGGTCAATGGCCGAGAAGTTAAGAGATACACTCTCAGAATCGGAGCAGGTTAAAATGATAGTAACAAATGCTACTCCGTAGTTCTGTCACATTCTGGCCATGAACAAGTTGAGTACTATGGAGGAGCTTTATGAAAGGGAGAGATACATTCAAACCCAGATGAAGGACTCGCCTATCATATCTAAATTTGACCAGAAATCGAGAGTGCCGAAGAAAAGTAACACTATGAATAACAATGGTGCCACTAACGAGGGTGTAGTTGTGAATGAGCAGGTGGGCATGGTTGGCAATCCCATGCAATCCTACAATCCTCCTAATCAAAGGCCACCACATAACTTCCAACAACCCTCCTTCTTTAACCAAGCCCCCCACCAGAAAAATAACCCTCCTCAACCCTTCCGGCCTCCTCCTCCTCCTCCACAAAACCAAGCTATACCACAAAATCCTTCAGTTCCTCAGCAATACCACCAGGTACCTCCACTAGCCAATTATGACATCCAGTAGCCAAGAAGACCCGCAGGCCCCAAGAGAGCCCACTACCCACCATTACTCGAGAGCCTCCCTGATATTTTCAATGCACTAATGGCCGCCAACCTGCTCATTTTACCAAAAGAAAGGATGGCCTGGCCTCTGAATGTGGATACCTCTCGGTACTGTGTCTTCCACCGATAGCCAGGGCATAATATTGATCATTGCTTTCATTTCAAAGATTATATATATGATTCGAATGATCTGGGAGACATTGACTGGGATGAGATGAGGAAGTTTGTTGCTACTTTGAAAGTAAGGAGACCACCGCGTCAACAAGCACCGTAGTAGGCTCAGTAGCCAGTTCAACAAGTCCAACAACAGTAAGCTCAAGTACCGCAGTCGGACATGGGGAATGTCCAAAACCCACTGCCAGAAAACTAGAATCAACAAGTAAACCCCATCACCACTTTCCATGAGGTGGAGAGAGGACAGGGGTGGCATGTAGAAAGCGCCTTCGTCACTTCCATAAACTAAAATCCTAATCAGTTTCCTCGTCTGCTAAGAACACGTCAGCCTTCTCTGTTTTCACCACCGTCTTGACCCCTTATACACTTGGCTACCCAAACCTCTCCTACCACCAACCCCTTGCCGCAAAGGCCTCTTCTCATTCACCCCTCCCCCTCTGTACCTACACCACAAACTTGGCCTACTTCCACAACCCCTTTGCCATCCAGGCCACTCCTTATCCGTCCTTCATCGCCATCCCCATCTACCCAACGTATTGTGCCTCCTAGGCCTTTACTGTTTCACCATTCCCCAAATCCCCACACACCTATTACCACCCTTCTATTGTATTTGGACTTTTGGGCCTCAAAGAGAGAGTGGATGGGGGAGTCTTTGAACTGGGTTTGAATAAATCTCTCCCGGCTATAAAGTTGGTGCATGTTGGCAATATCATTCATGGCCAATATATTGCGAAAAGTGGGTGTAGCATTGGAAATGAGCAATTTGACCTTCTCCTCCTCTGGAATATGACCCGGCACATGGGTGGCCATCTGCCTCCATCTATCGGCATATGTAGCAAAGTCTTCATCGACTTTCATCTTTCCAGCCACTAAATCTATAAATGAATATTCTGGGCCGACCTGGTCCTGAAACCTCTGAATAAACTTCTCCTTCACCGCCTTGAAGCTTTTGGCATCTTCTAATGGCAAAGCATAGAACCACTCCAGTGCAACTCCATCTAGTGATCGGCAAAACAAATATGCCATGAGGTGATCATCATATTGGAACTGTGTTGAGTAGTACATGAAATCCCTCACATGAATATAAGGATTGTTGTTCCTATCATACTTGTAGTACGTGGGGATCTCTGATTGAAGAGGGAACCAAATATTGTGGAAATTGGGGACTGGAACGTCTGCCAAGGATTGTGGGTCAACCCGCTTTTGAAGGAAGTCGAGTTGTTGTTGCATGATGGCCCATTTATCGAGTAATTCCTGCTCCCGAGATAGAGTAGGTGTAGTAAAGGGAGTAAGCTCAAGGCGAGGAGCTGAAGGATAGGCAGAAGGAGGGGGAGGCCAATAAGAAGTATATTGGGCCAGAGGATGACCCAAATTGGTATGGACATGGGCCGCCCCTTGCTGTGAGCGAGTGAAATCGGTCAGGCCAACAAGGACTTGCAGCACTGATGGGCTGGCCCTGTAGGAATCAGTCTAGGTAGATGAGGGAAGAATGGTCTTCCATTTATCAAGAACTTGATGGGCCGAGCCAGAGGACTGGCCTGCCACTAGACTCGAGAATCGAAGGATCCTGGGCTGGACCGGGGTAAAGTCAATAGGGATAGGTGAAGCCCCAGGCCCATTAACTCTAGATTGTGAGATGGAGGTAGTGGGCAGAGCTTGTGCAATCGTAGGAGGTGGGGCACTTGACCCCTGCATGGTCTGATAAATGGCCTTGAGTTGGGCCGGATCCAACTGGGCCATCATCTACAAGATCTGACTAGTGGGATTGTTGGTGGAAAGGGAGGGTTGAGCGCCCTCCATAGAAGCAGAGGATCGAGGAGTGACGAACCCTTCTCTAGATTGAAGAGGCATTACCCTGAGTGGGTCCTCTAAGAGTCCCCGAGGGAGAGATTCATCATGGGAATAGGAAAGACTATAGGAAGACATGTTGGACTCAAACAAAGGGTTGATGTAGGAAGTGAAAGAGGATTTGCCCCTAGGAGATGAACCTATGGATTGGAAGCAACTCCACATGCAATGTGGCACCTAGCAATGATGCAAACAACATCATTGTCTGGTTCTGGTCAACCCGGTTAGATCCAATGGTTGACGTAAGACCTTGTGTGTGTCTCAGCGGTTCTGTCTAGTTTGAGACATGATTCTGGATGCAGTGAGGTGTCGTCTTAGCTTGTTCTACGTATCCAAGTGTGCTGAGGGTTCTCGGTGTTCCCTCAGGTCCCCGTGAGTCATTTTCTATGGTGAGCCATTTTCTCTGGCTTAGGATTAGTCCGATTGGCGGCTTATTCCGCTTCGAATGACAATCTTGACTCTGAGTCGTGAGACTCAAGGATCATTGTAGTTTCAGGTCAAGTTGCCTTGTCCTGAGTCTGTCGGTAGTTTTCTGCACTGCCATTGGTGCTTCGTAGTACGTGCAATAGTGCTTCCTTGCATGTTTGTACTCCAGCACACGCATTTTAGAGTCTATGTCTTGTGATCCTCCACTAGTCATAGTCTTACGGCACATTACAGCGTGCCATCCTTTACGGCAGGATAGTTCCTGATTTATTGTTCGTAAGCTAGTTCCGTGGGCCCTCGGTCAACTGTAGTGTCCTGCGGAGGGGGAATACTAGCTAGAGGCCTAGCTTAGACGAGAGCCAGTGTGTGAACACATGGTCAGGGGTTTTAGGACTTGCGTCAATGGGCGTGACCCTGTCTAGTCACTCGTGACGGTAGTTTTGTTCTGGTTCTGAGATTGTCTTAGTCTCAGTCATACCTCTTGGGTGACAGCTAAACAAGACACAAGTAGGCGCAGCATAAGACGTCAGTGGACACAGCTGGCTGTTCTTCTAGTGAGGGGAGTACTTTAGACATGTGACTTCCACGTGACTCTCATGTTTCTCAAGTGTTGTGACCTTTTTAGGTCAGCCTCGTGGCTTTACCTGAGGTCAGTGTAGTGTTGTGTCATGTGCACGACATTTTAGTTGTACATGTGGTCGTGTCTAGATGAGTGTGCATGGCAATCAAGTCGTGTGTACTTTCTATCTAGTCTGTCTAGACTTTTTCTAGGGCTTTTGTTTTTTCCCTTTTCCCTTGCAGGCCTTCGCTTTCTTGGTGTCTCGTCAACAGATCGATAACTTCTAACTTCGCCAGTTCAGAGTTCACCCTTCTATTGCTGTTAGGAGTAGCTTCGGGTGCTGAGGTTAGTTTGACAATCATGCTCTTTCGGTACGGGTTCTTCCCTCTTCCTTGCTTGTTCCTTACTCTTGCTTCCTCTTCTTTACAGCTTTCTAGTGTAGTTTTCCTGCCTTGCTACACCTGTTGTTTTTGCTGTTGCTCCGTGTTACTGCGTGTTTTTCGGTGGGGATCCACGTGACCCCTACTGAGCCAATGACACGAGGCTCACCTCTGCTTTTCAGGTGGGTGGCGTCATCCTACTTCCGCGATTCCTGGTGTGACATGTTCATAGCTGCCAGTTGTACCTACCTCGGGCTTCCCTCGACCTCAGTGTACGTCTCCTCTCTGAGGGGATGTAATTAACATCGTGACCTTTATGGCATTACAGATTCTCAGTCTCGACACGATACACACAATCGTCTGACTAGTCAGATCGAGTGCACCTAGGACTTCCTTGAAGCCCGAATAAATCATCACCTAGGTGACTGGCACGCCCTCGCACTAATAAACCAAACAAACAAATGAACAGACGAATAAATGAATAAACAAAAGAAGTGTTCCAAAAGTGCGTCCACAAGTCTGGCACGCCTGGTGGGACTGAACTTCCCTTCATCTCTTCGCCAGGATTAGGGCCCCTATGGTCTCTTCTTGAAATTTTAAACTATTTTACTTGCAATTACAGGTTATACTTTGACGACTACAATGGCTATTTCATTTGGACCACTAGTCGTCGCAAGCCACGTCAAGGAAGGTTATTTGGCTGCCCCGTTGCAGTTTGGGAGCTTCCCTCCCATGGTGGGCTTCCCCAATTTCTTGGGAGTAGACTTCATCAACCTGCTGAAGATCGAGGGGCCCAAGCCCGTCGAAGCCCACATTCCCATCACGGGAACCTCTGCTATCAAACCCACCATTGTCGAATAGTCAGCGATTGCTATTGGCCGCATGGCAGTGAAGACCCTGGGTTGCTTTGTCCACCATCTTCGTTTCAACGCGGACCCTACCAACAAGGAATCAGCGTCCCGCCAAAGAAGGAACCAGAGGAATACTGCTGCTACTACCCCCATGGGCCAGATCTCCAACACCAGCAAGTCGGTCCTGATCGGAGGCATCCGGGTCCACCTTAATGACCGGAGAGTTGACGTGATTGCCGACCGGATAGTGCCGAATGTCCAGGTGCGTAACTCTTTCCAAGCGCTAGGGAGAATGGAAAAGAAGAATGCTGGAGCACCCCGTCGGCCGAAGAATGAGCCGGCCCTTAGGCCATCCAAGACCAAGTAAATTTGGGTACCCAAGCCTACTCAGGTCCCGATGTCAACTCGGTCGGGACCTGTTGAGGCCAACAAGCCCAGGAAGGAAAGAATGAAGAAGAACGAGATGCCAGTAGGGGCATCTCGCAAGCCACCTGTCCAAGTCCACATACGACAAGAGAATACTTCTTTACATGTTGAGAATCCCGACAGGATTGCCAAGAGGGATCGGCTTGCCTACGGGCCCCCAGCACAAGTAAGGGTGCCACCACCCACGGATTACCCTAACTATGAAGAATAAGACATCACCTAGGTCGTGCACGGGTATCTCCGTGGCCTCGAGAACACCTCCCTAGGGAGGCAGCAGCTGCTACAGGCCATCACCGCTACTGAAGAGGTTCAAGAATATCCAGTCTGATATACCATGCGGAAGGTGAGCTAGAAGCGAAGGGATTGAATAGATCACCCCAATTTGAAATCTTAAGCAAAACAATCACCTCAGCCAGTAAGAACCAACGGTGAAGAACAAGAGGATGATCTCTCCCCCTCCCACACCTTAGTTCGCCCCCTCCCAGGCCCCCACACAGCCAGGGGTCACCCACACACCCAACCACCCCATTTCCACTCACATCTATCCCCATTTCCCATCCCTCATCTTAGCTGTCACCCAGAGACAGTAGCAGTAGGGTTGTCCACTGACTTGCAGTAGTAGCCACAGCATGTCCACCAGGATTCAGGTGGCCCATCCTACATCGATGTCTTCATCCCCAATCAGCTTCGTCACGGTGGTTTGCGCACCATCGTTTAATGTCGAGGGTATTCATAAGAGCCGATCTCACCCCGCTGCATAATTCTAGTCTGGCCAGCAACTAGTTCTTGTTGTAGAGGCTACCGCGACCACACCCCTCATCTCTTGACCTTCCCTTCTAGAGGAAGTGATCTAGGGTCGCCCAGATTTCAGCCAAGCCTAGCCCTACACCGTTCAGAGCCCCCGTCCAAGAGCATCACCCTAGACATTTCAAGTTTGATTTGCAGTCTGACCTTCCTACGCCCTGGTGAAGCAGTCAACCACATAAGGTACCACATCCACCTCCCACCTTGTCTACTTTGGTCCTTCGGAGGAACTCAGCATGGGTCTCCCAGCTTTCCACTGGTACCAGCCTCACCCCAATCTGAACTCCCAACTAGGAGATAGACCCCCGGTAAGGCTTCCCTGTCTGTCTGGTGGCCTCGCCTATGCAACCTCAGGAGTACAGATGGTGCTAGCACTCCCGAGCTCAGACAGTAGCCATTCTAGTTCTGGAACGTCCCTCGGGCGTCCCTCTTCGCGTCGACTCTAGCCCTGACCCGATCCAACATCATCCCAGCAAGATACAGCCTGGGTGAGTCACTCCCAATTTTCTGCTCCTGCACTGGGTTTGACCCTACCACTGACTTGTTCGGGCAAGATCGATGGAGATTTTTGCTGGAGGTACACTAGATCCTCTCCTCTTTCCAGCAGAAGTGGTCCTGCCTCGATCCAACACTCCAGCTGAGTGCACTGCCCCGAAAAAGTGCCCTCTGGCCTGCAAAAGATCGCTACCTGCACAGCACCACAGGGTTCGGAGGACTAGCTTCGTCTGAGCTCAGAATGAGGTGATCCTACTTCCTGGTGACTCACAGGTTGACTAGCTTTCTTGAGACTCCAATCCTGCCTCTATCGGATGTCTCAGTATGGAGTTCCCCTCCCGACAAGGCGCTGGTTGCACACAGCCAGGACAGCAAATTGGGTCGTAGTGACCGAGAGTCGATCTTCTTCGGTCACACTAATCTCCCCTCCATGCCTAGCTGGCTGAGCGCCCCTCCCAGCGTGGAGGTAGTGTTTAAGTGTAATCAACCATTCCCCACCCCTTGGCCACCCCTCCTGCATGAGGAGTAGTTTTGTAAATAAACTAGTTCAGGTCAAAGCGGCTCCGGCGCAACATGCAGGGAGTAGACCTACGCTTCCAGGCAATCAACTGTATCATTGGTTTTAGTGGTACAACCTGCTCGGCTTGCCTTGTGGGAATCCAAGGCCCTTCTTTTTTCCTTTTATTTTCTTTCTAAATCCTCTCATTTTTTCAAACCTTCTCTGCCACCTTTTTCTACCATTTTTTTATTCATTTTTTTCACTTGCTACGGAGATTTCTTATGTGTGTTGTTTGAAGAGAGAAAGAGAGAGAGAGAATGAGAGTGGAACAGGAGAGAGAGGTGTGAAGAGAGAATAGAGAGGATGGGAGGGATGACGAGAGAGAAGGGAGAGAGGTCGGCCTCCTCTCCTTCTCTTCATGAATGTATTTCTTTGTTTATTATTATTGTTCAGCTACAGTGCCATGCAACAGAAAGAAACGGCGAGAGAGAGGACGAGAGAGCGAGGAGGGGAGGCGGTCGACGAGGCCGGGGTGGGGTGGAACGAGCACCATGCTCGGTGGTGGGGAGGGGCTTCGTGCTCGCCAAAGGGCTTGGTCTAGGGTGCTCGAGCACCGGCGACGTGCTTGGAGGGGATGGCACGTCATGCTCGGAGGGAGGGGCTGTCGTGCCTGGCCTACTCGGGGGTTGTGAGAGGGCGGCTATCAACGGCGAGGAGGGGTGGCTCACCACCCAAACCAAACAGCGGCTCTCCTCACTGGCGGGAAGGCGTGGGCACCAGTCCAAAGCAGGGAGGTTACGCCGTCAGTGCTCGCTGTGCTTCAAGGAGGGCATCCTCATGCTCGGGGGGAATGGCTACTGCCACCCCCGGATGGCTGCTGCTCCGGTGTGGAGGCTAGAGCTGCCCGGCCGTTCTTCTGAGGACGCTTTACTAGAGGGGTCTCTGCTGCCGATGGAGAGAGCTTGTCGGGCTGCTCGGTGCTGAGCTCACGAGCATGGATGGGCGTGGGTGGTCGACCAGTGGGGTTCGTAAGGGGCCACAGGTGCATGGGTTACTATTGCGAACGAGCATGGTGATATGCAGTGAGGTTTGCAGCGGGGATGCCGTGGCCTTAGGTGGAGAGGCTATGTTGCATGGAGGGCTGTGGTTGGGTTCAGAGAAGGTGGCAGGGTTGAAGCATTGCTAAAGGCAGTGGAGGTGTATAGGGGGGTGCTTGGCGATGGAGGGTGTATTGGTAGCTGGTTGGTAGGAGTTTAACAAAGCAGGGGGTTAGGGAGGGAGTAGGGAGTGAGGATGAAGGGGCACCGGATTCCCTATTCAGAACAGGGGCTCCGCAGTGGGATAACGTGAGGGAAAGAGAGGGGGTAATAGAGCAGGCTGGGGTGATGGGGGATGAGTACGGCAGCAGTGGTGGCAGCCCACCGGTGATGGGAGGCCGAGCTGGGTATGCTTGATGAGGTTACGGTGGCTCTGTTGGATTGTGTTGGAGGCTGTGAGAAGGACGAAGATAAGGGCAAGGCCGCTAGTGGAGGGTGGCAGGACCCATATACAACATTTCTATGGGTCCCCTGACCCATTCCCTTGCTATCCTACCCCCATGCATGCTTTGAGGTAAATTAAAAATGTTTTTTTTATTTTTGCCCTACCTCAGATGAGGGGGTTCCGGCCACCGCCTTGGGAGCTTCCTTAGTCGTGTGATCTCCATCATCATCTCCAGCTCCTCACTCAGGTGCAGCTGTCACCGTAGAAGGCTCCCTGGTCTCAGTTTGAGCCGTTGGTGCTTCCTCCTTCACTCGATCCACTGGAGCCACGGGCTCATCCTCTTCAGCCATGCGGCGTTGAAACTGTCGTATCGCCCTCTTCTTCACCATTTCGGAGTATGGGTAAGTGTGGGTTGGCAATGGGGCTAGGAGATTTCACCGTCGGAGGTGGTGGTCACTGGTGAGGGTTTGGAGAGGGTTTGAATGAATAAGTGTGAGAAGGAAGTTTGAACGGCCGTTCTCAGTTTTGAAATCGCCTAGTGCCTTATGATCGCCCGATGGACCATTAGGCTATCCTTGGCGGTCCTCCTTGGATCATTTTTTTTCAGGGTCACGCCCGTTGGAGAATGTGAATCGCCTTAAGGGTAGTGGTCTATCTCTGGACTATTAGGCTCCCCCTAGTGGTCATCGTATGACCGTTTGGTTGCTGAGTGTTGTGATGCTTGCAATGCTATATTTGTTCCATGTCTTATGTGGTCTTTATCTTATATTTGATGCTTCATCCTTATTTTCTATGGATTTGCTTATTGATGGCTAACCTTTTAATGTCATAATCATGAGCACCATCGCGTCGCATCATTCCTCGCCAGGTAGGTAAGTAAGGTAAGTATCTCGATCCCTTAGATCCCTTAATGCATTACTATGTGGTATCTATGATATATTACCTCGAGAACTGGCTGGTCATTCATGCGTTTCGGGATCTGATGTTCTCCTTTAACAAAAATAATGATGATCTAGGTGCACATATTTAATCGTTGGATAGGTCGTTAGGTTGGAAGAGTTAGGGGACGATGGTTCTATCTTGCACGCCATAGTTGTAAATAGTGTCTTGACCGTGATTTATCCGGTCTAGCAATACTATTCTTGAGTATCTTGCTATTTTATCCTTTCTTTGCATTTGCATTGATGATTTCTTTTTCTTTTGCCCAGCATGCATCATACGCATTTTTTGAGCATTCATGAGCCTTAATCTGTCTAGAGGTGTCTCAATAATGGTGGATAGTTATGTGACCATGGTCTTAGATAAGGAGAGTCATTCCACTCCGAGTTGGAAGGTTTCCTTCGGTCTAATTGCTCGATTTGGTTACATGAGGATTCTTGTCTGCAGTTTAGTTGCTCGTTCTTTTACTCTCTTTTTTGCTTGCTCCGACTGTCTATGATGTGGCACAGCCCAATGATGCAATGACACTCCTAGGACTTGATTTCCACAAGCATTCAAGCTCTCGCAATGGCAGCCAACCTACGCAGCTAGAGAATGAGAATCTATAATCAAAGAAATTACCAATTCAGATACTCAATTCACTCAGTTGGTATCTAGCTTACTTAAAGCCAATCAAGTATGATGAACTTCAGATAGTTCAAATGATTCCACCAATTATCATTTGAGCGAAGATGAAATACCATCTACCAAGTACGAGGCGGAGGTGAGATCTAGGATCCCTCACGCAAGGTACAACATTCCAGATTGGCGTGACCAAACCTTCCTGCTATAGCTTTTTATATACTTGGTATTAAGGTACTTAAAACTTACTCAGATGATAGTAAGGTAAAATCTGATGCTCATTGTAGGAAGTCAAATACAATGGGTCTAATCAAACATCTACCGTGAATCTGTAATAGTCTGGAAAGAGCAGCAATCACACGAGGCACAGGAATTTTTAGGTGGTTCGATTTTCACCTACATCCACCCCACACTTAGACCTGAGTGTGGCTTACTACTGCCTAACAGCTTGAAACGCTGATCCACAACTTCGGAGATTAGATCCCTACAGATTGCTGAGCGTCACAACTTGCTAGACCGTTGATTCACAGCTTCAACTGCTGAGCTTCACAGCTTACTTATAGCCGAGCATCAGAGCTTGCTATTGCTGAGCCTCACAGCTTGCTGTCCAGTGGACCTAATCCTTTGCAATGCTGAGCAACATAGCTTGCTTTCAAAACAAGAAAATAGAAGAATGAAACAAAGGGAAATACAAAACGAAAGCTAGAAAGATATAGCTCTCGCAGGAGTAAATTGGCTTGGATCTGATCCAGAGGCCAAATAATGAATCTGATCTTCAAGATGGAATCAGCTGCTGCAACTTTGATCACTCTCTCTTTCTTTTCTTCTTCTCTGCTCACTCTCTCTTTTCACTCAGACCTTTTCTCTTTCTCAAACTCTGGCTCTACTGCTCTCTAAGATGTGATCTCACTCTATTTCTCTCTTTTTTCTACTCTGGTTGCTCTCCTCTGCTTAGTTCTATCTACAGCCCACACCTGGATGAGGATCCCCGTTTATAGGAAAACAGGGGCTCCGAAAATGTGATTCTAGTTCTGTTCTTCTGGGGCAAATCTTGTGGTCCCCACAAGATTTCATCAAGGGCTTGTGGAGGGAACATTCCCACCCACTTTTTCCAGAGAATTAATTCAAGGAACGCTCCGCTGGAAGTCCATGTGTCAGGAGATAAGATGATGTTGTCCACATGGCTGAATCTTCTCGTTAAGGTTCCAGCTTGCCTTGGATATCGTGCCCTCTTATTTAAGCCTCGAGTCACGTGAGCCTCTTATGTGTTCGTCACTGGATCCTTCAGTGACTTAGACCTGTTAGCAAGCTAAAAGGCATTTCATCAAATATCTTATCATCACAAGTAGTTTAGGGAGATGTTTAAGAATTTTTATGCATGGTTTTATAAAGATGATCGTGGGTTTTCCATTTTCAGGGAATTATAGCATGATTTGGGGTGTGAGTCGTGTCTACCGTTTTAGGTGACGATTTTTGGTTTGAATGGTTTCATTCAAACCTTTGGCATGTCTGGATGCCGTCCCCGCTGGTTTTGCTGCGATTGGTCGTGATTTGGGCCAGTACGAGTCTGGTTTCCCTCGTGAGTCATTTTAGGTTGATTTGTGAAAAATCACCCATTTCATGTCATTTTGTGCGTGGTTTGATCCCTTCCGGCTTGTGGAAGGATGATATGGTGATTTCTGATGTATCTCCATCGTTCTGGAGACGATTAGGGCGTGGAATGAGGGTTTTCCACTGATTTTTCTATTTCGGTGTATTAACGCAAAGCTCCTAGGGGACGTGTCTATTAAAGCGCTATATCGTGTGACCGCGTTCATCTAAGAAGATGAACAGTAGGGCGGTAAGGTGGTAAGGGACGTGGTCCTTGGGTTGGACGCGATCCTGAAGAACATGACCTAAGTGATGAGTGCGATCTTGATTAAGGCACCCGAGGTCTCAACTGTGTTCTGGTCTTAACGCGTTGGACTATGGCCGCATCAATTAACGTGAAACTAGCATTTACGGCGCCAACACATTGACGCGCTGGAACTATTGGACCCGTTCTGGTGTCATCGCGACCCATCCTACGAACGCGTTTAACATCGCGACATACATCATTGACCCATCTATTAACAACCGCGTTCATGTCTTTGGTTTTCGGGGCTTTATTTGAGTTGTCTCGGGCTCCGGTGAACCTAGGATCCATTGCCTTGTTGGCATTTGACTCAATGGATGCCTCGGGTATTCCGTGAGAGTCATATTTGTATGTCGAGGGATCCCAGAAGAGTAGACTCATCCCAAGCTATGATTCGGTGTTTCTTTCGTGTTTATTAGGTTGACTTTGACCCCTTGGTTAGCCTATTATACGTGGATGTCATGGACGTTCTATGAGGGCTATGACCGTGTTATAGGGTGTTCGAATGTGCCATTGCATCGAGTAGTGTTTTGTGTGATTTCAAGAGTTATTATGATTTCTGGTCAACTCAGTTGTGACCCAGTGGTTGACACATGACCTCGTGAGTGTCTCGGGTATCTTGTATGGATCGAGACTCTGGTTTTAGATGCATGGCGGTATCATCTTACCTCGATTCTTGTGCTAATCTGGTCTGAGGGCTTTGATGCTCCCTCATGTTTCGTGATTTGTGTTATATGGAATCGAGAGTCTTATGTGCATCCTAGGGGCTGGGGACTTGTGTTTTATCGTGTTTTTGGCTTAGGGACTAGGTTGATTAACGATATGTTACTGTGATATGCGACGATCTTGACCCGGGTCGTGTGATTCAAGAATCACTGTGTGTAGGTCTAGTTGTGTATCCTGAGTCTGGCTGTAGTTCTGTATACTGCCTCATGTTTCATAGTGCGTGTGATGGGTTTTTCACACACTTCATGGTGAGCTATTATTCACGCGCGGCGGGGAGTGAGGGCCACAGGCGCACATATGTGTGGTGACTAGACTGAGGGGTGGGAAAAGGCGACGGGGGAAGATGCTGAAATCTAGCGTACTTCGGGCACTTCCTTCCATGGCCGTATCTTTCTCAAGGCAGCACCGTGCACTCGTCTTTTATGGAAAGTCGAGGGGAGACCGAGTGGCACGGGAGGTTTCCTAATTTTTGGGGAAACATGACTAGGACGTGAGCGTGATAGTCAATTTCTCGACAATCACCCATGGAATCAAAAGTTGACAGGGGAAGTGCCGCCAGGGTGCGACATGTGGCCTCGAGAGGTGAGAGACACATGGAGGGATGGGTGGTTCCATAGGTGTGAGTGCGCAAGCGACTGTGGAGAGTCATGTCCTGGATGTCTTTCCCCATCGACCGTAAGTAGTCGGTGTTAATTTACATCGGATTGAATCCGAGCACTTTTGTTCCATGCTAAAGAGAGAGTTGTATGTGTCTGAGGTCCTGGGCAGAGAGCAGGGGGGCACTTCATAGCTGTGGGTTCGGACTAAGCCAGATGATGTTGGTTGAGGTCAGAGGTGCTGGAGGTTCATGTCAGGTGATGCGAGGGAAACTAGGGCTCGAACGTGGATGCGAGCACATTCGTTCAAGTGGCAATATAATTTATGAGAGCTGCATGAGCTTTACAGGTGGGCCATGGTAGCCGAAGTACAATTGGCGCAAGCCACGGGACAATTTTGACTCGGTGATCAGTCCCCGGGTCAAGGCGTGACAGGGCGGATGCCTGCGTGTTTTACAGAGGGCCCTGCTTGTGGCGTAGACCATGTCTTACTCACCAAACGAGAGGCTATAACTGGGTGACTGGAGAAAGTAGGGGCTGGAGTCTGGGCGAGGGTCGGTCACGACTCGAGTAGATCATTCAGACATGGCCTGGCGGCTATGGGAGGCATGGCGCCATGATGTGCGCGGTTGAGGCTGGCTGGCACGTGAGGGAAATCCCGGCATGAGGGGACATTCACCCTTGTCATAACGCTCCACAAACGGTGGGTATAGACATACGTGTCATGGCTTAAACACCATGTGAGGGAAGTACAAGTAACATACCCTCGACGTACTTAGCCAATGAACCTGTCACCCACGCACAATTCTCCTTGCTTGAAGCCTTGGCGCTTGCTGGATGCTGGAGGCTGGATGCTTAATGACCCGATGCTTGATTGATGCCCCACCCCTTGAGCTTCTAAGGTATTTTTATAGGGGAAGATGAAGAGACAGGGAAGGGTTTAGGCAGACTAGGGTGAAGGGTTCAACCTAGTCCGAGTAAACCCCTAAAAAATATTTCTTTAATGTGTTATGGAGTGGGGGAGGGAGGGTTTAGGTGGACCAACCCAAGGGGCTGGTCTGGTCTACCTAAACCCCGTGACACAGTCGGGGTAGTAGGGGACCCGCCTGCGGCCGCAGCTTCGCCTGGGGGCAACGAGGCGATCATCGCCCTCGAGGGGGCTCCCGCCGGGGGGGGCACTATTGGTGAGTTTCTTGTCTGAAACCCCAAGCTGAAAAGTTGCCTCCATATGAGGTTGGATTGCATAGTGACCAGGCTTGGTTCATTGGTCTGTAGGTGCCACTGGCTCGCCCGTGTCCGGGAGCTCTTTAGAAGCCTCGTCCGGCTCTTTGAGCAACGACAGCGTAGCGATGGAGACAGATGATAGCTCAAGCTCAAGCTCCTCCACTTATGAGGCCTCTTCTGCCAGGGAAGTGGAGATGGAGGCTGCTTTGGAAGGTGCGCGAGGGTTCTCCCCTTCCTATCTAGCCCTTGTTTGAGTTTTATCACCAGATTTGATACTATCATGTTGTGAACAGGGCTGGAGTCTGGAGAGGAGCATGCGTCGACTCCCGGCGAGAGCGACCGAGGGGAGCCTTCCATCTCGCCGATGGTTACTGCAGATGACTAGATCGGGGAGGAGTCCTTGCCCTCTCCCACCCCTGCGGGAGATGCTGCAGGCGTGGCAGGAGCCGCACCGGGTGAGGATTGGGACTTTTTCTCAGGTTTTTCACCTTGTCTTATCAAGGTAAATTTTGGATGTGTCACTTACTTCCCTTTATGGTTGGTGGAATTACACAGGCTTCGTTGGTGTGCTGGCCAAGGAGGATGACCCTTCCCTGAGCCTAGGGATTGAGTGGCCTACGTCTGCCTCCCCGCCAGAGCCGTTACTAGACGTGAGCGTGGGCGCCGCCTTGCTCTAGCGAGCTCGAGGCTACCTTCAGGGCGATCCTCTCCCTTCTGCAGAGGACCTTTGATAGCGGCTGAGGGAGTGCACCCAGGGCTACTACACCCTTGGGTTCCCCGGCGAGTTCTGGATGTCCAGGCTGGCCGAGATCTAGGCAGAGTACTTGCGACTCCATGAGGCTGAGGAGGAGAGGGCTCAGAGGCAAGCGACCATCTGAGAGGCACAGGGGCAACGAGACCGGCTCGTGTCTACCATAGCTGAGCAGAGAGGCCATGCAGAGGCAGCCGTGTTGCTTTCCCAAGATCGCGTCACGTAGCTAGGTGAGGCGGAGAGCCGAGTTGAGTCCTTGTGGAAGGCCATGGAGGAGCAGCTGCGAGCCACGGAGCTCTCTAGAGCTGAGTGGTAGGCTGCTGAGACCACAGCCGAGGCTATTGTTCAACTCGTGTCGACCTTGGAGGCGGAGCTTGCAGTTGCCGAGTCTTGTCTGGCAGCCTAGGAGAGGAGCGAGCCTAGGATTTGATTGTATCTCCCCCTTTCCCCTTATTTGTGTTAAGCCATTCAGATTGTCTACATTTTGTTACCCCAAGGGCATGTCTTGGGCTCCTTTACAGAGTACTAATGGCGGTTTACTGGATTTTGCCAACTTCCTTTTCTACTCTAAATCTTTTTTCAGGATACGAAGCGACGTCTAGGGGATCGCACTAAGAGGGCATGATCTTCGAGGTCTGTCACTTTGATTTCCATGAATTCAGAGTGGCAGTTAGACTTCTCTTCTCATCTAGGGACTTCATTTACTCACTATAAATAGCACCCATAGTGAACCCTATGGCCATCCTGGGTCTGCTGAGTGGCCAGAAGGAAGTTCTTGAGGATGTCATCAAAGAAGTCAAGCTCCTCATCTGATGAGGCCCCCTCTAAACATTTGTGCTTCTAGATAGAAGCATTGCGAATGCCGGAGCCAGTGATGGGAGAAAGCAGCGGCGATGGCATGTTGGAGGACTTCAAGCATGGGTACCTGCAGGGATGGTAGGACGTCTTGGCGAAGGTGAACTACCTCTCTTATAACAAGGGGGTCTTGGGCATCCCACTTGTCAGGTTCTGTCCCAAGGAGGACGAGTAACCTCTTTGTACCCCTCCCTACTTGTTAATAAAATTTACTTTTTGCACTCCTTTCCTTACTTCGCGGTGTGTGCTTGCCTTTCAATGATCCCGCACCTTCCTTTGACGCATAAGTGAGTAAGGGGATACATTCCTCTACTGGTGAAGGAGGCAAGGCATTTCTCTTCTATAAATAGTAGGGTTTTGCAGACGCGCCTGTTGCCCACCTCTGTCTCTGTTATACCAGTATTTGTTATGCTATCACGGTGGACCAACGTTTTCCCAAGGCCGTGAAGGCTGGAGAGAAGGTTCTAGGCCCCCTTCCCGGCATAGGTGCGAAGGTGGATGGCGCCCTGGCAAACCTGACTCCGCCTGCTATAGCGATGGTGGAGAAAAAGGTTGTCGTTGATGCCACTCCGGCTATTGTCCATGAACAATTCGACTAGGGCAATGATTACGAGCAAGGCTGGATGGCCGGATAACAGGATGGCTATGATACTGCCATGGCCTTAGTTTGTTCCACTTATTTTCACAACCTTGTACACTGGCCATATTAGGATGTCGTGCTGGAGTTTGGTGACTTGCATTATGATTAAAAGTTAGAGTTTTTCAATCAATGGCTGTGTTGTATGCATGTTTGGTAAATAACCTCCGTGTGTGGTGAGTTTATGAGCGCAGATAGATTCGTCGTTCAAATCCATCCCCATCATGTGCACATGTCCCGTTCCCCAGTAAGGCCAGGGTTCTTACTTGTCTTAGGTTAACGGTGCATTTTGTCTCCTATGACGATTGGGACTTACTCTTGCTTTTGAAGGCTTATACGCTACTCATGGTTAGCTTTGGGGGAGATTGTACGTCTTCCCTTGCTGGGTAAAGACTATTGCCCATCATTTCTGGGGGAGTGGGAATGCTCGCCTATAGGGAGCTCAGACGCTACCATCTTTTATCAAGGAGCATGGTTGCTCACTTCTAGGGAGATCGGAAGCTACTGCTATTTTTAAGGAACATGAGTGCTCGCCTCTTGGGGGCCTGGAACCCACCATCATTTCTGAGAGACCGCGAGTGCTCACCTCTTGGAGGCTCGAAAGCCACTAGGATTTTTGAGGGAGCATGTGTGCTCGCCTCTTGAAAGCTTAGAAGCCACTAGGATTTTCGAGAGAGTATGAGTGCTTGCCTCTTGGAGGCTTAGAAGCCACCATGGTTTTTGAGAGAGCATGAGTGCTCGCCTCTTGGAGGCTTAGAAGCAACCATAGTTGAGCTCAACTGGCGACGCTTTCATTAGACTAGTGAGGAAATGTGTCGAAAAATGTTTTATTGATAAAAAGCTCTAAGGTTTACAAAATTTCACATCCTCGGTACATCTCGACCCTCCAACGTCGTTAGCTTGTATGCTCCTTTACCAAGCACTTCTGTTACCCTATATGGGCCTTCCCATTTTGGTGCCAATTTTCCCTTGGCTGCTCTACGGTCTGCCATGCTAGCTCGTCGCAACACCAGATCTCCTAGGAGGAAGTGACATTCTCTAATGCGAGCATTGTAGTACTGGGCCAATTTCTATTGATAGGCTACGATTCTTAATTGGGCGTGCTCTCTGTCGTCCTCGAGTAGGTCTAGGTTTTCTCACATTGCTTTGTTATTTTTGGCCTCATCGAACTGGCCGACATGTAGTGATGGGTTAGATATTTTGACCTGCATGACTACCTCTGCTCCATAGGTGAGGTGGAATGGTGTCTCTCCTGTTGTGTCTCTTCAGATTTTGATGAATGGTTAAAGGGGGAGAATGTTCTGTCTCCTTTGAATTTATTGACAAGATTTTGATGCTGGCAACAGAATTTACTTTATTGATAGGCTTTGATGCTGCAACAGTTTATGCTTTTTATGACAGTCACTGATATTTTATTCTCTGCATTCCATATTAAGTCAGTCTGAAGTTCAGGTCCATTTCAAGTCAATGCATGTTCACTCTGGTTCATTAGAAGGTCAACATACATTTATATTCCTTGAGATAGGAAGGTCAGTGCACAAATCAACACTTAGAATGAAAGGTCTACCTGTGTTACTGTTGCAAGTCGGTGCACATTCGTGTCTTATGTATAAAGGTCGATGCACATCCTGTAGGCACAGTAAGTCTGGTCGATGTATATTTTGCATTGTGCATTCTAAGGTCGATGCACATTTACATCGATCATATATAAGATCGATGCACATCTACATGGGTCTTATATAAGGTCAATGCACATCTGCATTGGTCATATATAAGGTCGATGCACATCTACCTTGGCCATATATAAGGTCGATGCACATCTGTATTGGTCTTATATAAGGTCGATGCACATCTGCATTGGTCATATATAAGGTCGATGCACATCTACCTTTGTCTTATATAAGGTCGATGCACATCTTTATTGGCCAAAGATAAGGTCGATGCATATTGCATTTAGCAAAAGGCAAGGTCGATGCATCTTTCTTAACATGCGTTACAAGGTCCGTGCTCATACAACACTTAGAGTCCGAGCACATTTTTGGTCTGTGCATATTCAGAAACTAGAGTTGATGCACATATGAATTCAGGACATCAGGTCTATGCACATGCATAGTATGGGTCTGTGTAGCTACTATAGCTAAGGTCAATGCTTGCTTTAAGGTCGATGCTAGTCTCTTAACTCATGCAGCATTAAGTCTAAGCACTAGAAAGCATCCCTATCAAGGTCGAGGCACATTGTGCATTCACCATTGAGATAGGTCGAAGAACCTTCATGAAGGTCTACCTGTGATGCATTAAGACTTGTGATTCCTTTCAGTCTATATTGCATGACTTATTCCTACAGGCTAAGGCATCTCTGTTAAGCATTGCTGATTATCTATTTACTCCATTAACATAAATTTGATTGAGATACTTAATATGAAAAGTATCATTTGGTTATGATCGATGTTTCATTACTCAACAACCCAGGTTGATTGGTCGAACACCTGGAAGACATAAGATGTTGACGGCGTCAACTCTCACGTGAAGACTCCAAGTCACGCCCGAAGCATGAGCTCGTGGGGATTAAGTGAACCTATGATTGACACATGACCCAAGGTGAATACCGTTCTGATATTCTGTCACGTGGATCATCGTACCATCTGCCCTTACACGTGGAAAGGTTCTTCCAGAATCCTCTTGGCAGGAACGAGCTCTCAACACGCCCGAAGCGTGAGCCCGTGGGACCCTAAATCTGAAGCTCTATAGAAAGGCTCTCCTTCGATCGATATTCAGAAGAAGAGGCGCAGAAGATAAGAGAAGCGTGCAGAGCAAGAATAGAAGAGGAGAAGAGAGAGTGAGAGAGCGAGAAAAAGAAAGAGAGTCCAAATGAATTGACGCCAATTTTGAAGGGCGTCTCTTATTTAATTGGCGATTTTAGACAAGTCGCTATTTACAGTTTTTATTTAAATTTTATTTCTTCATAAATTCAGGGTTGCTACATCAGTTAGATCCGGATGCTGCCAAGATTTGGATCGATGCGATCGAGCGTGTGTTCCGATCGATGGAATGCACGGAGGACGAGAAGGCCATGCTTGCTACTTTTCAACTTCAGGGTGTAGCATTGATGTGGTGGAGTTCGGAGTGGGAAGTTGCCTTTCGTTCCCGACCACTTCGTCAGATCACTTGGGCAGAGTTCATGACTACCTTTGAGCACGCTTATAGTCTGGCCTGTCTTCGCATGGATAAGCTGCACCAATTCCTAAACTTGGTTCAGGGTGAGATGACTGTGCTGCAGTATCGGAATAAGTTCATCGAGTTGGGTCGGTATGGGCCGCATATTATTGCTGATGAAGCCTTAAAGACCAAGCAATTTCTCTGAGGTTTGAGAGTCGAATTGAGAGTGCCGCTGCTTGCTACCCGCGTGAATGTTATGGACAATGCATATCAGGCAGTAGTCACGGTTGAGCTTAATTTGGCAAGGTTTGTAGGGTTTTCTCAGTCTAGTGTTGCTCAGTCGGTTGTGCCGTTTCAGCAGTCTTTTTAGCCGCCAGCACCTGGAATTCAGTCTGTCGCACCTACTTTCAGTGGTCCTTCGAGGCGGATGTTTAGAAAGTCCAAGAAGCGATTTAACCGTCAAGTGTCTTTGGGTTTTGTGCAACAGCAATCGACTTCTTCTGATTCTGTCCAGCAATCTATTTCTCCTTTTCAGCAACGTCGACAGTTTCCCATGAGTCAGCTAAGACAGTGTCTGAGGTGTGGTGGCAGCCATCCCGGTGTACCATGTTCCTTACTGGTGGTCTACTATCACTGTGATCAGCCGGGTCACGTTGTTTGAGATTACCCGATGAAGTCTGTTCCGACCCAGTTCTCACAGGTTACCCAGCTGCAGCCATCTCAATTTCATCTTCCTGCACCACCTCTGCCTCAGTCATCGTATTTGCAAGTTCCAACTTCTTCCCAATAATCTTCTGCAGCCTCTAGCCGGAAGCTGAGGAGTCGGATCACTCATATCACTCGTGCAGAAGCCATTGCGTCTAAATTCGTAGAAGGTACAGTTTTGATTTTTGGTCGTTCAGCTCGCGTTCTATTCAATTCAGGTGCCACTCATTCATTTATTTCTGAGGATTTCCTTGCTCGTCTGGAGGAGCCGGTAATTGAGTCACCCTGTGAACTACTCATTGAGTTACCATCCGGAGATTTCATGCCCACTCCATTTTGCCTGGAAGATTCTCATGTTATCATCAGTGACCAGCAGTTGCCAGCGAAGTTGTATGCGCTGCAGTTGGCCGATTACGATGCGATTCTAGGCATGGACTGGTTAGAGCGGTACAGACATTCGCGCACACGAGAATGAATCAGGTTCGTCAATAACATAGTTGATGGAAATCACGAACCCCTAGGGAGGGATTTACTGTTGCCACACTGGGCATGGACATAGGCTATTACTACAAGACTATCATAATTCCCTTCCCCCCCAGCGATCCTAGGATCTAGAGTAACTGTAGCCCAGAGGGCCTCCTCACGCTTGAGAGAGAGAGAGAGACAGAGAAATTAGGAGAAGAATAAAGAGAAAAAATACAGTGCACTTCTCAAACAAGAGCCAGAGACAGGGAGAATGAATGCTTTACTCTAGAGAAAGGGGGATCGAAGGATACAGAGATCAACTATTATTACAGAGAAACGGAAATTGAAGTATACAATGAGCATAGGGGGAGGGGGGACAATGTAAGAGACCCTCGCCTTCTATCCTACCTTCTCCTTCCTCATGATCTTTCCTTTTCTTTGGGGTTTCTCTCCCTCTCGGATGCTCTCCTTTGATTGCCTTCTTCTATTGCTTTCTGTCTCTCTTGCTCTTCATCTCTTGCACTTTGTCTCCCTCTTCTTTGTCTCTTTTTGATCGAGGGCGAATGCCCATTTTTATAGACGAAAGGGAGCAGGGGGAATCGGTGGCAACGACACTGAATTGTTGGCCCACCACGCAAAGGCGCCACCGACTCATCGGCCCGCCAACACTATGCACGGCCCTGAATCAATCGCTAAAGGGGCACCACTGAATTAAAATGCCAACGAATGAGTGCCACCAAATTAAGGCACCACCGAATCATCTTTCAAGGCATCACCGAATCATCGGAGGGCACTTTCTATAATTTTGACATTTTGCCTCGAAATTAACTCGGTGAGAGATTGTAGTCCAAAGTAGCCCTGGAGTTGCCTCAGTGGCCTCAGAATGTACTTTGAAGCCTTGATTCGGGATTTTTGGCATGTGCCGAACCCATACCATTTTTCTCAGGTTTTGCTCTGATCCGGCCAACGACATTGTGATTTGTGCTGCCAGGCATACTTTAGAGCCACATGGGGCTTCTTCATCGAGTGTTCTATCTCTCGAAGTATTTTTGCCTCCACTGGGCATCTTTCAGGTCTTCTACAGCCCTTTTCTGGCGCCGTGTGTACCCGACTCAAGTAACTTGGGTTTTCCCTGACTTAGCATTCGGCACGTCGATTTGTGCAGCCAACTCCACTTTGAGGGCACGTGGAGGGTCTTTATGAGGAGGGCCATCCCTCAAAGTGTTTCCGCCTTGACTAGATGTCTTTATGGCCATTTACGGACTGTTTCGACATTCCGTGTGTGTTTAGCAGACTTCCTGGGTTTTTCGTCAGTATCGCCTTCGACACTAGATATCATGCTTTTGGGCTTGCTTTACGCTTGTGTGAAGCATCTTTATTGAGTGGGCATCCATCTTGGGGACTTTCATCCCTACGGAGCCGCCTTTTAGTAATTTCAATAATTCTTTAATAAATTCTGATAAATGTCAAACCAAGGCCTAAAAATCTGCAAAAATAGCCGAAACGATCTTGGCGAAGAATACAATGTGACTACAGCGACCACGAGTCGAGGAACTGAAGGATAATCGGGGCAAAGCATTCTCAACTCAGGGCTGCAAAGGTAGTCCGAAACTCTTCTAAAAGAATCTGAAACTCAATAAAGATTCAGAGAGACCCAATCAATATCTGCCAAAGATCCAGGATGTTACATTGCATGCCATTCATTGTTGAGTCTGAGCAAGTTCATGTTATTGAGTCCGTGCATGAATAGTTGCATCCAAGTCCGTGCGCATATCACCAAGTCCGTGCACATACTGTAGCAAGGTCGACCTGCATTTTTAAGCCCATGCACGTTGTTCATCTAAGTCCATGCAGGTCTTTTTGTTGATCATAAAGTCCGTGCATGAACTGTAGCAAGGTCCATGCATATTCGTGTTTCGTTACATGTCAAGTCCGTGCAAGAACAGTGCTCGTCTGTCTGGTAACATAGTCCATGCATATTTGTTCAAGACAAGACAAAGTCCATGCATAATGTTCAGTCTGTCAAGTCCATACAGGTTTCATGCCTTGGCAGCATGAAGTTCATACAGGTTATGAATGCTGTTCGCCCTTTCATAAAGTCTGTGCAGGTGTTCTCCATGTGCATTGTACAGTCCATGCATGTCTTATACAGAGTCCATACATATTTTGGACTTAGTCTAATTGCTGTCATTTTGCATCTTAAGTCCGTGCACGTTTGGCATCTAAAGTTCGTGCATGTACAGTCCACTGTATAGTAAGTCCTTGCACATTGCATCCACTACATGGCAAGTCCTTGCAGTTCCTGTTGAAGCCCGTCGAGGTATTAAATAGGTCCGTGCACGTTGTTCTTCCAAGTCCGTGGATGAACAGTCCACTCCATTCTAAGTCCGTGCATATGAGTCCATGCATGTTCGGGCCTTGGCCAAGAACATTAGTCCATGCACATTCTCATTAGAAGGCAAGTAGAGTCCGAGCATGAACAGTCATGTCTTCGCCAAGTCCTTGCAAGTCTTCATGAAGTTCGTGCATGTCAAACCCCGTGCATGTTTTCGTATTGAGACCAAGTCCTTGCACGTCTTCATGAAGTCCGTGCTGTCAAACCCCATGCATATTCTCATATTGAAGCCAAGTCCTTGCAAGTCTTAATGAAGTCCATGCATGTCAAACCCCGTGTATGTTTTCTTATTGAAGCCAAGTCCGTGCATGTTCATTTGAAACATGCATTCGTGCACATTTTGACTCATCTTCGCAGAACTTGTATCTGTGCATGTTTAGTTGAAACATGCATCCGTGCACATTTTGACTCAGCTTCGCAGAACATGCATCCGTGCACGTTTTGACTGCTTTACAGAACATGCATCCGTGCATGTTTTTCTTTAATGCACCTTGGACCTATCTATGCAATCAACCGAGCCGAACTACAGATTAACTGAAGCAGGTTCACCCGCGTCGTACACACCCGGGTCCGTAGGTGGACCGGCGATGAGGGTGAGGGTCCAAAGTTGGCCCTTGAGGTTCCAAGGGCTTGGCTAGCTTAGGATGGACCCCCTAAGGGCCTGGGATGCCCACTCTCACGGGTGGTCAACACACCAATGGCGTGGGATGTGAGCGAATACTCTCACCTCGCTCTGTGGTGATCACTCGATGTACGGAAAGTTGGAACGGGCACTCACTCGCCGTCCGACGGGCAACTAGAAATAATAATAAGCTAAGAAATGATAAAATCAGTAGAGGAGAGTGACCCAAAGCTCACCTGATCGGCGTGAAGATGCCGATCTTGGCCAGAGACGAGGGCGAGTGAGGAGTGTGAATTCCCCACACACTGCACCGATGTAGCTTCCCCTGTTCAGATTAAACAAGCACTACTCCCCACATAGGGGGTTAGACTAGGGGAGGAAAAATTAAGGATTACATCAAAACTACTTTTGCACAGGGAGGGGTGCTAAGCCGGCCTGGCGGGGAGGGGAGATTAGCTAAAATTAGTGCCCGACGAGCACTTCTCCGGTTCTATCCAGTTCTAGAATGACATGACAGGGGGTCGATACAGATGCCGCTGCACTCGCTCCTGAATTCAGAAGTCACCAAAACTGGTGCCGGTTTGTCGCTATCAGGCCCTGGTATGCTGGAGAATTTACGCGGATGGACCCGTCATCGCCACCATCTGGGGTGGCTCCTGGAACAGGCTATCTACGCTCTGGCTCATGCTGATCCTAGGGTGTAGCAGTAGCTAGTTGTAGCTGCTACGGCTGGTCCTGAAGTCTGATCATGGCAGGACCAAATTGAAGATGACCGTGGACAAGTCTTCTTCGAGAAGAAACTAGGGGTAGTACCAGACGATGTCGGGGAAGAGAGCGAGAGACCATTGAGTGGGGAGCGGTCGGGTCTAGTCCTGGGTGACCTATTCTGCGCACATGGGGGAAGAAAATTGGTAGATACTCCTCCGGATGCCGAACGGGATGCCGCCTTTTTATGATGGAAGCTGATTGGTTGTAGAAGACCTCGGCTGAACGGCACCTTCATAAGTAGTGGGGTGAAACCATGGGAGCACCAGGAAGTCACCTCAGGTAGCCCACTGGTTAGGATCTACGTAGTCAAGGGAGATCGGACCTCTCGGATAGATGGGAAGTCGAATGCTGGAGAGACCACAACAGCGATGAAGCTATCTCGACGAGCTTTCTGTCGATATATGGTGAGTCTTCATATGATGTCGAATGACTCTGGGACAGGATTTGCAACTAGGGCATCTGCTGCTGCCTGCGAACTGAGTGGAGCCAAGAAGGATCTTGATGGATGTGGGGGTGGTTTGAAGTGGAGGGAATGGATAGATGATGTAATCCTAGGAACAGATTGATTAGCTAGACATGGAACTAGCGTTCATTGCAAGTTGGGCTCAGTATCTTTTTCAGAGCACCCTGAGCTTTCCTTTATAGGAGTTGCCAAGGGAGTCAGCGGATATGCCATGAGAAACCTTGGACCTAGACGCACAAGCACACTAGCCAAGGTCTTTACCCGATTTCGGCGGACAAGCTCACCCGATGCACGTCCCTTTCCTGGGGTGAATCGGGGATGGTAGGTCGAGTCCGGGGGCCAGACCCTTGCTGGTTGGGGTAAGTACGAGGGAGAGAGGGGATCTCACCCCGAGATATGGAGGTTCTGACGACAACGGGCAAACTACGCGCCTTGGCGGGCACGGGTATCACTCGCCCTCACTCCCGTGATGGCCACTCGAGGTGGCAGGCCGGCCGAGGCCGAGCACTCTCGTCCTCACCGGTGGAGCTCAGAAATCATAAGGGATGATAGGAATAACTAGGAGGGATAGGGGCTCACCAAGCCGTCTTGAAGAAGGCGACTCCGACTGGAGACGAAGGTGAGCAGGGGACGTGCGATGCCCGCACATGGGTCGGTGTCGCTTGACCTCAAAGTTTAAAGTATACACCACTACTCCTCTTGCAAGAGGGTTGAACAAGGAATAGGAGTTAAAATATTACATGCAGATACTGCCTCCACACAGGGAGGGGCTGTAAGCCGGCTAGGCGAGGGGCGGGGATGAGAAGAACAACAAAGGAAACCCGACATGGTCGAGGGGAATTTTGCAGGGACAGCAAGACCGGGTGCTGGAGTTGAGAGGACCATGAGCTCGTCCGGATGCTGATGGAAGCAGGACCAGTGCTGAAACGACCAGGACAGGTCCAGGAAGACGCCATAGGATTTTGGGGTCGAACAGAGGGCGACGACGGTTACTGCAGCTCTGAGAATAGGACTGGTTTGAACTGTCTCTATCTGGTGCAGAACCACTGAGGGCTGTTGCAAAAGTTGCCACAAACTCTACCGAACTTCGATGGAGACGAGATTGATGCTGACGCGACCGTTGGCAAGGTGGAGACGCACAGGAACTTACGGGACCTCTTTCTGTGGTCGGAGTGGAGCGCGGTGGTCTGGGAGGCAGAGAGGGGTCTAATCTGGCCCAGGCAGGGACAGCCTACGCACGTCGGGGAATATGGCCGGAACGGGATGCTCCGGGATCCGAATGGACTCCTTCTTGTTGGAGCTAAAATAGGATTGGAGGAGGATCGCCTCTGCTGAATATCTCACCAGGAAACTTAGAGGAGCGACCGTGGGAGCTTCTGAAACTTGTCTTTGCCTCCTGCCGGAGTCAATTTGGCGCAACCTTACGAGAACGGGCCTCCTGCCCAGATCCGACCTCGGATGGGGGTGCAAGACCATTCGTTGGAAATCCACTTCAAAGTAGAATCTCTAGGTGCTGGGTTGGGTATAAGAGGGGGGCACAGTTAATACTCCGATTAACTTATTTTCAGACACCGTTACGTGAACTATTCTATTTCCCTGAACCGGCGGCACATGTGTACCCACTTAGACGTCATATTCTTCCGTACTCCCTGTAAATCTCAGATCAGTTCATGCATCGTTCCGTACGTATCCACGGGATAACCCATTGGCAGCTCGAAAGAAGGGCCATTATAATATATATATATAACTAATACATCAGATCATGTCGATAGAACTGATTAGTTGGGGATGACATGTAAGCCTCGTCCAGCAGCGTGTAACCTGACGTACTTCCTGCGGCCTACCACGGAAGTTAATTTGTGCCGATATATTCAAATGTCTATACGGCTGGACTGGACGTTGTTAGTTTGTGCCGTGCCCATATCTCCTACTGGTTAAAGAGAAACGCAGCTAACAATTAAATCAAACACGTTCAAGAGAATGCAGGGACAGTCAAGTTCCTTACAGCATGGGCGGCCGGCAACATGCGTAGCCGCGTCTCCGACCGCCGATTCGTTCGAAGGGCACAAACCACGGCCGCTAGCTGCTCCGAGTCCGAGTAATTAAACTTGCCTCCTCCCGTGACTCGGTCATGTAACGCGTAACAGAACTCTGTGCTTCTACACACACCCCCTCCCCAAGCAACGCCGACACCATCTCGCAACATCAATCTTCTTCGGGGAGAGAAGAATTCTAATAGGTATGCGTATTATAATACTCATGTGTACAATTAATAAATTGTGTCAACCTACAAGTACCATATCCCAACACGTTCACCCCGGTGTCCTTGTCTGAAAGTCTCGATCCACCGGCAGCTAGCACAAGGTCAAAAGTTCCAGAAACTACATCGCCTACCACCTCACCCCACACCATGACCAGTCCATGTCCTCCTCTATATATCCCCCTCACGCTCCCACGGCACTCCCATGCAACCCGCATTCTCAATCCCGAATCTACATCCTTCGTAGCATATATATATATATCCTCCAGAAGAACCACACAAGTCGATCGTCACCTTCCCCTCCATCCCCTTTCGCCAATCATACATATCCATAACAGGACGACGAGGGGCATCTCCCTTCTGTTCCCTTCCTCACCGTCCCACGCCGCCGTAGCAGCACCTCCCCCGCAACAAACGAGATGCCGATTAAAGGAATGCGGAGCGTCTTCTTCCATCCCTCCCCATCCAACCAGGATGGCCGTCGGGCGTCCTCCTCCCCACGCCACACCTTCTCGGCCACCATGATGGAGGACAACATCTCCAGCGCCGAGGACATCATCACCAAGTGGGACCCCGAGGCCTCCGCCTTCGCCAGCATCACCTCCATCTTCTACGAGAGCCGCGCCGAGGCCCGCCTGTTCATCCGCGCCGTCACCGACCTCCAGCGCGCCATGCGCTTCTTCATGGCCGACTCCCCCGTCTCCAGCTCCGCTCCTCAGAGGGCCTCATCCGCTTTGGTGGCCCAGAGGCCTTCTTCCCCTTACCTAGAGTGCTAGTCTCTGTAATAAAGCTCACTACAAGAAAAAGACAAGAAAGAATGAGCCAAGGCCATATATGCTAAGAATAAAGAAAGGATAATGGGGAAGAAGAGGAAAAGAATGTAACACTACTCACCGTCAGGAGCAGGCGAGAAAGTGGGCCTCAACACCACTTGTTCCGCTTGAAGACCAACAGCTTTTCCTACCTTCGCCACTACATCCCAAACATCTTGCAGAACGGTACTGTTTTCTAATAAAGAAAGCTGCTCAAATGGGCCAATGCTAATAATGAAACTCATTAAGTGCCTCTGCCATTGGGGCCATAAATCATTGCTGAAGTTTTCAGGGTGAAGTGGAGCGGCTTGGTCAGCTTCAGGAGGATAGCCACAATCTGATAAGAAATGCTCCCACCATGAATACACCTTTCGCACTGTCTGCACTCTTTTCTGAAGAAGTAGTGGTGCGTCGCCTCAAGGGTTTAATAGCCCCGCTATAAGCCTGCCAATCTATGGTGATTGGCCCATTCTTTGCCTCCCATTCGACGCGAAAATCACGAACATCTCTAGCAAGCTGTGGGAATTGAGCATGAAGAAAAGACCTTTCGATGATGATGGGAGGCAAGTCTGCCCGCTTCAAACGGGCTTCTTCTCTTTCTCTCAATTCATGGGGAGGCTGCCGGAACACGTTGTTATGCCTGAACCACCAGCGGGCATAATATATATCAATTTGACCAATTTTCCTGGCATCTGGAAGAATGTAGTGTGGCTCTGACGCTCCTCTAAAGAAGAAGTCCCACCAACTGCTGGCAATCAAATGAATATTTTGGCCTTGGTGTATCCGTCTAGTCAAACTAAAATCGGCATCAGGAGGAACTGACTGGTCATACCTGAAGTTTCGCGCAAAGTGATGAGGATAATAAGGCTCCAAGAACACAGTGCCACCCTTCCTGAAAACAAGAACATTAGGCCGGATGCTACAAAGGCAATCTTCATAAAATGATATGTCAGCAACCTGGCAATGAGGAAGGCTATAGGAGGCCCCATTTGCATTCGCAACAACAAAGGGCCTAAAATCATAAGAGCTGTGGGCAAAAGGTAAGCCCTCCTTCCCCTGTGTGGGAACAAAAGACAATAGCCTGCGGGCCTTCCACAAATGTTCCAATAAGCACGGATCTGGGCGATTCCTGAATGAGAAAATCAGAGGAGCAGTCGGATTCTCAACTGGTACATTTTGGCATAAAGGTGGCAGTAACAAGCTAGTCCACGCACTCAGGTCGTGAGTGGCCATACATATACTCCAATCCTTGGGGGAGCTATGAGATGTCCAATTGCCAAAATCATGGTAAATATTTGCGAGACCAACAAGTATAATAGCTAATTTGTGGCCGTCGGCAAGAACACCAGAACTCCTTTCAACCCTGTTTGTTTTGGCTCTGTGAACCAGTCAGACCTAAATTCCACCACGGAAGGTTGTGTCCTCAGGAAAAATCCTTCCTCGGCCTGGTATCGTAGATCTCAGAGATAGCTTCACAATAGAGCCATCCCCACCTCAGTCCAACATCATCCCTGGCCATGGCAGCCGTTCTCTTGGAGGTACGCAGCTCTGTCCAGAGCCCAAACAGCTAGTAGGGGCGACTCGAGAAATTCCTCAGAAAATATGCCAGAGGTGACTCAGCAACCGCCGCTCCCAGGGGTCGACCACGGACCCACTGCCATCATCCAGGTGATCCTCTGCCATCAGAAGCTTACCAGAGATCGTCGTCCCTTTGGAGGTCCTCGACCACTGCCCTGTCGACCAACTATTCGCAGAACCGGGATTGTTGCCCGCCGCCCGCCTGAGCATCTCCGACTGCTGCACGTTAACCCGAGATTGGTGCTCTCGGACCCCACATGTCGCCTGTTACCTCGCTGCGTAGAGTGGACCTAGAATCAATTCTATAATTTAATATTTATATTTGTACCGGGAGTCACGGATCTCGACCGGGAAGTCTTCCCCATGCCCCGAGCGTGGAGGTACACTCGCCTCCCTCTTTGTATTACTTGCTAAGCTAGTATCTGCTTTAGAAGCAGATGCATGTGTGTTAGTTAGGTTCCTAGCTAGTATACTTTAATCACCACTGTGAGTGAGAGAGCGTGACCCGTCCCATGACTCGTTCCGAGCATGAGAGTGAGCTGACCACCCCAGACCTAAGCCGGCTACTCAACCGTGCCGACTGACACGTTTCCCTCGCTGGGGATGACCGTGAGTGTGTGCTTCTTGTTTGGGGCATTCTTGTCTCTTCTAGAACTACATTAGGTGCCGAATCATGGGTATAGTTGCTGGTCGTGTCATCTAGAGTCCAAGGTTCGCACATGTCCGTCGAGTCTCATTGTCAACCCGCATCACTTGGGATGGATGAGGATGAGTAGGCGGTCAGGAGTGCCCTGATCATGTGGGAGGTCAGTAGGGTGCGCACCCTACCAGCGGAGGTGGCAAAGATTCCAGAGGAGCATCAGGCCTATGTGAGAGAGTTGAGAGAGATTAGACCTCGTGGGGATGCCCGACTGAGGATTGAGTGATTTTTTCTTTGATTTTGATGACGTATAGAGACCCTAATGTTTGAAATGTTTAATTTGAATGAAATGAGTGGAATGGAATGGTTTGATAGAATTAAATTTATACCTGGCCTTTTATCCTTGTGCTATTTTGTGTGGAATGAGGGGGATCTTGGGATGAATGCGGCCTAACGGCAACCACTGAATTGAATAAATGGTTAGAGTCTAACTACTCCAGAATAATAAACGGTCTAATTCAAACCGTGTATAGGACCAGCAGCCCGAATTCGGGTTAGAACATTTGGGGAATAACAAATTTCCTAATTTCTTTCTATTTATTTCTTCTTCACCCTCTCTCCTCCCTTATTCTCACCATCTCTTTCTCTCTCTCATTCTCCCTCCTCTCTGGGTCTCTCGGTGCGGGGTGCACACCGTTGGCGAGCTGGCCGAGGCGAGAACGCGATGGAGTGATCGGGACGCGTGATGGGGCGACAGATGGAACGTGGCGTGGCGCGATCCCTCTGTGGATTCAAAGCTGACACAATTCGTTGGTTCGGTGGTTTTCAGTGTGGTTTAGTCACTTCGGCGCACGGTTTCTTTGGTGGAGGTAGGGAGATGGATCACCTACTTCTCCTGTATGTTTCGTCGTAGTTTTACACCGAACAGTGCTAGAACGAGCGAGTTTGGGCTCGTTTAGGTAAAACCATGGTTTTTGGGAGTTCGTAGGGTTTGCCAAAAAATGGCGATGATTTTTAGATTGGTTGGTACCGTTTGACTCCCTGAAATGTCAGCATTCCATTCTCTATGATTTTGTGTCGATTGGTCGTCATTTGGGGCTGGTACGAGCCCAGGAACTCCGGTGACCCAATTAGGGTTGATTCAGTGGAATCGCCCATTTCTTGTGATTAATGCGTCGTTTGGATCCCTTTCAGGCTGTGGAAGGTTATTTTCGTTGATTAGGGTTATTTCCCCTGCGTTTAGATGCAAATGGGGCGTGGAACGGTCGAGATCGGCCATTTCCCTAGTTTTCCCGTTGTAGCGCTTTGGCGGTCGTTCTAGTGACCGCTACAGGTCTCTGGTGGCCCCACGATAGACCGCCACATCCTTCAGTGTGTCAGTTAGTTCGAGGCTAGTTTAGGTTGGCGGCCCAACCTTAGACCACTTCTTGCCTCTGGCGCCCCTATGGTGGTGCACCAAGGTTCAATGCTTCTCGATTTTAGTGTTAGTCAGTTCGAAGCTGGCGGTTCAAGCTTTGATCGCCAGAGTTCTGTAGCGCGCCTTCCCTAGGCCGCTACACATTGTTTGATCGAGTCAACGGGTTAAGTCGATTCACTTTGGCGGCCTAGTTATGATCGCCAATGTGTTGTAGTGTGCCTTGCTTAGGCTGTTACTATGTGTTTGACCGGGTTAATGTTTTAAGTCGGTTGGCTTTAGCGGCCCAACCCCTGTGCGTTTCTTCGTTGTAGCGCGCCTTCCTTAGGTCGCTACAGTCCATTTGTCTTAGGTCATTGTCTTAGGATGGTTAGTGTGGCGGTTCATGGCTCGATCGCCAAGTCCTTGTAGCGCGTCTAGTTTAGACCGCTATGGTGGTTTGACTAGATAGGTCGGTTTAGGGTTGACTGAGCTTAGCGGCCTAATCCTTGACCGCTACAGTCCCCTAGCGGCCCGATCTAGGACCGCCAGAGTCTTGTTCCCTTTGGGGTGTAGCGGCCCTTTCCTTGACCGCTTCTTCTATGTAGCAGACTAGAGATGGACCGCCATCTGAATTTATGAGCCAGTCTATTCAATATTCCCCCACGGGAAATCCATCTCTCAAAAAATTCCTGTAATAACATGGGGTCGTAGATCGTCAAGTAAGCTTTGCAACGGCACTGGTCTCACATCGATCTGACATCAAATCTGGTTGCAGCAGGCATTTTCTGTCCTGAGACAGGCCATCAGAAGGAGGATCCCAAATTAAATCCTCAAGAGATACCCCGATGTTGATTCAACGACCACCGCTCCCGGGGATCAACCAGCAACCCCCCCAGCAGAGTCCCAGCCAGCATCCGCAGTAAGGAGATGCCCAGACGCCGCCATCCCAGCAGTTGGACCTACCTGCTATCCTGTGGGCCTAGCAGAATCAAACCGGACCAGCAGTCCGTCGCCGGCCTGAAAGCCCTTCTAACTTGCTGCCCGTCAACCCAAGTTCGCTACTCCTCGGTCCCATTGTAGCCCTTTACCTTCCTGCATGGAGTGGGCATAAAATTCACTGCTATAACTATTGTTGAATTACTATACTAGGAGTACGAGTCTCGTCCGGGGTCATCTTCCCCACGCCCGGAGCGTGGAGGTACATTCGCCTCCCTTTTTGTCTCATTTGCTTAGTTCGTATGTGTTCTTTTTATGTCGCTGCTTGAGTGTTAGAATAATTAGCCCGTTCATATTAATTTAATCACTGCTGCGAGAGTGAGTGCGTGACCCGTCCCGTGACTCGATCCGAGCACGGAAGAGCCAAATACCTTTGACTCATTGCCGATTTCTCAACCGCGCACATCCGCACGTCTCCCTCGCTAGGGACGAGTTGCGAGTTTGCCTAGAGTCTCAGGATTGCATTCAATTGGTATCGAGTCGCGTCATCCCGTCCCGCATCAAATTGGTATCAGAGCAAAGGTTGAGTCTAGGGTAGTCATTACTTTTAAAAAAAAAGTCTTGAGTCTAAGATTGTCTTGTCTTAGGTTTGCATTTCATCCCAGTACCCGGTATATCAAAAGACGTTAGTGGAAAGATAGGTTAAGCCTATTTGGACGGTAGCCTCCTTGCGTGAGATTGGTCTTCGGATCACTCTCTCCGCCACGTACTGGATATTGGTTAAAGTCTAGAGTTGTCTCGCATTCATGTCCATGTAGCATTCCCACAGTTTCCAATGGATTCCCAGTCGCCCAGGCGATATGACCGTTGGCACACCCATGGGCTTGGAAACAATCTCATCTCCTTCATTAGGCCCGAAATCTCGAACTTTTATGGCTCCAATGTCCCGAGCGACTACCTATAATGGCAAGCCACCATGGATAAATATTTCGATTGTTACACCATGTCCAAGGCTAGGCAATTCTTTTTTGTCAAGGAGAGGCTTCTTCACGAGGCTGTCGAAAAGTGGGACTACGTTGAACGCTTGAGAGAAGTTAGGAGGCAATGGCCCATCGAGTCATGGTGGGACATGAAGAACCCATGAGTCGAATCGTGATGTTGCATATATATGATAACTTAACCTTCTATTAATTATTGTTAATTTTATGGCTATTTCTGAAATCAAGGATAAGAATACGTACGGTCCATTAGTACCCAACCCAATAGGCAACATTTTGCATCCCTGCTGGTTAATTATTACAACGTAAGCATAAGCTTGAGCGCTCATTTTTATCATTGCATGTCCCTAATGAAGACATTGGAATATTGGAGGATGGATAGTCTGACATCGTATTCCGTCGACCGACAGATGAATCATATAAATTTAATCCAGAAGAAAAAGATCTGCTTAATTTTCTGAATCCTAATTGTAAACCTCAGAGCTGTTGCAGCTGAATCGTTATGTTACTTGTCCTCAAAAGCTGAATTAAAGGGGGAGAAACCTAGCTAGGCTGCTCTGTTTGAACATGTAGGGCTAGCTCTCCTAATACTAATTAACACAGCCAGAGGGCACTCTGACAGGCTTCATTGCGTACGTGTAGAACCACTGTCTGAGATGAATCTAGTGATAACCAGCATACCGCACGATTTTGATTTTGGGACGCGACTTGAAGGGAAAAAAAAACGACGGGATGAAATGAGACATATGAGACAAAAGTTACATTATTATTCACACATCTACTACATCGTTAATCTCGAGGCTGTTATGTGATAGATCTCTTTCTCTTCCTCTCTCTAATCTCTTCCCCCGATGGTGACTAGACATCATATCCGAGCATATACTTCTGGAACGTTGTCTCGGACTGGACAACCGGAATGGAGCCCCAGGAACTAGAGGACGACTTCTCGTCGAACCCTTCAATATCTGCCCACCAAGCTGCACCTCCTCTTTGTGCATCCATTTCTCTGAAGCAGTCGAGATCGCCCAGTAGCTGCTCACCAGTCTGCCCTCCAAACGACCCGTTCTTCCCATAAAGAAGGTCATGCAGTTCTGCCTGCAACCCTGATACTGAATTGATGCTAGCATTAGATTGCTCCATGTTAAGAGCGATGGAACTAGATGGCGTCGACGAGAACCCACCATAATCAAGGTCTCCTAGGTTATTGTCGGACATGCAGGTGGCTGGTTCGGGATTATTTGGGAAGGAAGCCCCTCGAGATGTATCAACTGTAGCGTTACTACTGTCAGGGATGTGTTGCCCTTCGGAAGCTGCAGCCACGTCCATGGCATCATGCTGGCTTTGGAGAATCCTATCTGCTAGCGGGTGGAACTTGGGCCACGGCGCTGGGTTATTGATGAGGAAGGAGAACGAGCTGTGGAGGCCATGGAGCCGCATATGGAGCTGCATTCTTTCCAGGGCTGAAGCGCTTAATCCGTGAGGAAGCCTCTCATTGTTAGTCATGTGCGCAGGCTCCTTGGACTCTTCTAGGCTTGGAGAGGAGATGCGACGGGAGTGCGGTTCTTTACACTTCCCCAGCAATTTCTTCTTCAGCTTGGTGTTCCAATAGTTCTTGATGTCATTATCTGTTCTTCCTGGCAGCTGGGCTGCGATTATTGACCACCTAAAAGGGTTCAAATGCAAGCTCTGATTAGTGATGAAATTGCCACTAACTCTGTGTGTGTGTGTGTGTGTGAGAGAGAGAGAGAGAGAGAGAAGAGGGCAGATTATAATTTTACCTGCTCCCGATGCTGATATAGAGGCTGCATATTAAGCTGTCCTCTTCCTCGGAGAAGCCACCATGTTTGATATTGGGTCTGAGATAATTCAGCCATCTCAGTCTGCAACTTTTCCCACATCTCTTGAGACCTGCACGTTCATATATCAATCATAAGAGAGATGGAAATGTATATGGAGGAGAGCCTCTAGTTTGGTTATGATAGAGAGCGATTGTTCCCACTTTAATGAGACAGAAATTAAAACGGTATATCTGCCGTTGGAGAGGCCAATCCTCCATTGATATATAATTAATATATATATGGTACGCTGGTTACGTCGGGAATTATCTAGCCACAGTCATCGAAGAGAGGATGAGGAAAAGGGAAACAATGGAGAAGGATAGAGAAGTTGCCAAAGCTAGGGTTGGCTTTCTATGTAGTTAACCTCCACAGACATGTACACCATCTGAGAGCTTCAAGATGCCCAGAAATGTTAACAGAGCGCGAGAGAAGAACTGGGAGAGAGGGAAGAGGAGGACGGCATGGACTGACCAATTTTGTGAGGAAGAGCTATCCAGTTGCCCCCGGTGCCGTGCTCCTCAATGTAAGCCTTGAGCTTTTCATCTTCTTCGGGAGACCATGGGCCCTTCTTCACGCTGGCCTTGTCGCAGCACGGAGCCCTCCCCATCCGTTTCTTTCTCCCAGAATTCCCGACCGACCCCGACGGCAGAAGGCGAATTATATGGTCTGCCAGGTCAGGTGTGCAGAAAGCGAAGCCATGCGCGGAGCTTTATATATAGGAAGAGGTCAAGAGCTTTATAGTGAGAGAGAGAGAGAGAGAGAGAGAGAGAGAGAGAGACGGTATGATGTGATGCTTACGAGAGAAAGACAAATTAAAGAGCGTCTCCCGTTTAACGTTTTTTTAATTATTTTTTATCGCGGTCGGTCTCGGTGTCCAAGCAATCCTTATTAGTGCTTTGAAGTTTGAACAGCTAAAGAGATCTGTACAAGTGTCTGCCTGCCTACTGCTTCTTACATGTAAAGGCGTGAGAACCCTTTCACCAATGCGCGAGCCTTACGAATACGAAAGAAACCGAGAACCCTCTGGCCCTGATTACATCGCGCGCGGCTGGATTCCACAAGGGGGACGTCGCCGTGGCCATAAGCCTTTTGGAAGCTGCATGTTTGAACGACGACTCGATCATGCAGACCTGTTGTTTCTGTGTTCTCACCTACCGAGATTTGCCCAAATCTAAGCGAACTCACGGTTGGATGTTGGTTTCATATATATTTTGAGAACGGAGCCTTATGATACAATTTGATACATATACCCATTCGAATACCAGCTGTCCTATCCTAGTGTAGTTGTTTTTGTCATCCTATTTCTTCGTTTGGGAGAGATTCTGAATTTGAACTCGATTATTCTCTCCCTATTTAAACAATTAAAAATATATATACCCATTCGAAAGCCGAGAATAGAATATTGAGCAGTACTATTAATGGTGCTAAGTTTTTGTCATCTTTTTTACTACTACTAAAATCCCCGAGTGAAAAGTGGATATCTCAACCATTCATTTCAATTTTGTGATCCAATGACCAAAATTTAAATAAAAAAGAAGGTAATAAAAAGAGTGAAATTATGTGATCGAAAAATTTTAAATCTTGTTCCAACTCGATGCGAAAGCATTTTCTTACAAAATTTGCAGGTTGCGTTAGGCTGTTCAGCAGTAGACACCGATCCGTTAGACACTTAGACGGGACTTTAATTCAATTCTTCAAGTCAGATCAAAGATGGCTGCAGTGTGCCTTTTGTAACTCCTAGATTTTATTTTTTTCGTGTGTAAAAACTTTTTATATAAATAATTAAAAAAAGAAAAAGTATTCAACCCGGAGGGAGACTCCCATATTTTGTCTTTCCTTCGTATCTCCTTGAAATCTCAATGAGAACAGAGACGAGGATTTGGGTGATGACCACCCTCTTAGTTTGATTGGTTCTTCCGTTGATATCCACCGATTCTGTGTCGGTCGTCATGAACTTTTCTCTCTCTCTCTCTCTCTCTCTCTCTCTCTCTCTTTTTATTGTCTGGGCTCATTATATGAAAGATGGTGTGTGTATATATATATATATTCTCTCTCTCTCTCTCTCTTTTTATTGTCTGGGCTCATTATATGAAAGACGGTGTGTATATGGTGGAAGTCGACCTAAATAGGCTGTAAGTCGACTTGGAAGGTCGGAAGCTGATAAAATAAGCCCCAGGGCTTTAAGAAATTTTGATATTTGAAGTTCAAAGGCTAGGTAATAATAAAATGAGCTCAAAATCTATCCAAGGAAGGCTCCAAAATGATGGATAATCTGAGACATAAAAAATGATGAATAAGAGAAATAACGTGACTTGTGGGCTAAAAATGGGTGTCAACAGATGCCCCTCCTTAATGTCCACTTTGTAAGGGAATGAGCGAAAGTGATGCAGAGATAAAATGGAAAGGAGATGGAGTGAAATCGACAATGACGTGAAATGGAGATGATGCGGAGATGAAGCAGAGGAAACTGAAAAGCGGGCATCAAGATAAAAGACACCCATCACAACCAACAAGCGACAGGAATTCTCTCGAAAATGCCGAACTAACCACCCGGAATGATGACAAGGGTTAGACATGTCTAGAGAACTAACTAAGGGAAAGGAAACATGACCAACCTCATTGGGGGGGGAACACAAAATAAGGACTAGCTGGGGTCGCGCTAGTTAGCGCTGGTCCGACGCCCCTAGCCACGTGTGCACACATAGACCATGCACCCTAGGTCAGGCCCTCTAGCTGGTTCTTCCCCCGAAACCCAGACTCAAGCTGCGCGTAGGGGCCCTACAGTAACTAGCCTAACAACCGTCTCACTCGGGTCACGCTCTCCACCACTCCCAAGTGGGACCGCACACACGTGCGCAAGAAAGCTGCGACTATTGGGGGCTCACTAAACGTGGACACTGAAAACCATGCACGAACCTATCATGAGTAACATAGAGTAATAGTGGCTCACGGCCACCAGACTCTGGACAGCCCACTAGGCCTAATAACCTAACAGGCCTTGAGTCACGAGACTCAGGTCAAGATAGCTGCACGTGATGACACAGTGTCATCAATCTGGGCTAATCTCTAGGTCTGAAATCACGGTGACACGATTCTCAAGATAGCTCGTAAGTCACTGAGTGGATCTCTCATCGGCGGGACACACGAAAAACCTCTAGCCCTAGGCTGGTTAACAGGACTCACAGTCCAAGGCCACACACACATGGCCCACTCAGAAATCACTTTTCACAGAAACTCACGTCGTACGGGGAAGACCCTTTGTACTCATGCCAACTCATAGCGACTCGATTTAACGCAATCACGAAAGCTCAGAATACAAGAGGGTCACCCAGACCCTTAAACACACGAGTACACTAATTGGCCGTCCCTTCGGGTCAAAGCGACGAACAATCCTTTGACTTGGACCCCCCGTTCAGGTTGCAGTTCGACCAGCCTGGGCCTGCGTCGATCATGCCCAGGCCACTGCGTCGACGCACCGGAGGTTCCATCGCCTTTGTGAAATGTAGCCAGGCCCTGCGTCGACGCTGGCAAGCCTCTGCGTCGACCCTCCAAGCCAAGACGGACACAATGGCGCGTGCCGACGAGTAGTCCGAGCCCCGGTCAAACATAGGGTGTAGATGATGACCCCATCACACTCTAGACTCAAGACCCTTAGACTTAAGACACCCTTTTTTTGTAGTTTTGGTTTATGCAAAGACTAATGCAAGGACTACCCTAGACTCAACCTGGCTCTGATACCAATTTGATGCGGGACAGAGACGCAGACTCGATGCCGAGTTAGATATGCAAACCTGAGACTCTAGCAAGCTCGCATTCATCCCTAGCGAGGGAAGCGTTCAGACCTGCACGGTTGAGAAATCGGCAACGAGTCAATGGTGGCCAACTCACAACTCTCGTGCTCGGGTCGGGTCACAGGACGGTTCACTCTCTCTCGCAGCGGTGAAATGAATATATCGAGCTAATGGCCCTAACACATGCTCTCTAGCAGCGGCAAGCAAGCATATACTAAGAAAGCAAGTATGACTACAAGGGGGTGCCGCGTGTACCACCACGCTCGGGGTGTGGGGAAGACGATCCCAGCCAAGTCAGTAACTCCCAGTGAAGATTAATTACACAATATTACAGTAATGAACTATTTGCCCACTCCATGCAAGGAGGTAAAGGGCTACAGCGGGCCCGGGAGGACCGTTCTTGGGTTGACGGGCTGCACTTGGATCCGCTTCATCGGTGCTGTCCGGAAGACGCTTGCTGCTGGTTGTGTGGCCCGCGTGCTACTCAGTGGGGCCGAGTGGGCCCGGAGTGACACCACTGTGGCGGGGGCATCTGGAGGGATGCTCCCTCAGAATGCGGCGCGTTGATTCGCCTCGTGGGAGGCGAGAAGGCTCCGGTCTTCAAGCTTTGGGTATGCTATCCACGAGCTGTAACTTGCTATTTTACAGCGCGCGACTTGGCGAGAATGGTTGCTGCAATCAGCCCTGATGTCAGATCGACACGAGACTAGTGGTGTTGGAAAGCTCTCTCGAATAGCTATGATCTCAGACTGGAACAGAAATTTAAAACTCCCTGTGCTGGCCGTATCTGATTTTAGAAGCTGCTGGTTCCTAGATCTAGATCTGACTAGATAGAAAAGGGGGTTACCTGAGAACACGGTTTGACCGAGGGGTTTATGATGGATCTGGGTGATGAGGCCTTCACAACAGTTGTTGATTTGTAGATCAGGAGAACGGGGACACCTTTTATGTGAGATTTTATGGAGGTATCAATTTTTGGTAGATTTTCTAGTGGACAGGGGTCGGGCTTGAAAAACTGAGGATAGACAAGAAATGGGAGCTTTCAGGAATTTTTAGAGAGGGATAGAAAATTCCTAAATTCGTGGAAAAATTCTAAGAGGTGTATCGTGGTGGCAAAAGCTCCAGTTAAAATTCCATGTGGTTTGGATATGGCTAAGGTGGGCTAAGGGGTCGTGAATAGGTTTGCTGTAATCAGATCTGCACAGTGGACATACTAAATAAGCAAGCCAACACCAAGAAGGGAATGGTGGCATACCTCCACGCTCGCGGCGTAGGAAAGACTCCCAGCCAAGTTACACTATCACCCAGTACAAAAGCTAAATAAATACAGATCTAAACACGCCCACTCCTAGCAGGGAGGTAAAAGGCACACAACGAATCCGGGGATGTGTGACGTGGGTTGATGGGCAACAAAGGGATGTAGCGTCGATAACCACGAATCGCTGCGAATCGGCACAAATAGGATGAGACCACGACCGGTCAGCAACCAACAACAAGGATGGCATGTCCCGGACCTCGTGGGTGAAGCAACGATCCTTGGGGATGTGCTACTGTGGATGACATCTGCTGAGGAAGTAGATGGCAACCGGGGAAGCCGGCTAGTAGTCTCGTCGGAGCCGTGGATCGGTGGCCAGACTGCTGGCCGGTCTGTGCTGGCGCAGGTGAACAACAAGAAGAGAGGCCTAGAACGCGGCCTTCTGGTTGTCCGTTGAACACAAAAATTGGCGTGGCTACTGGTGGAGACGTCCCTGAGATGCTAATGGAAGGTGGGCAGCAGCCGTGCACCGTGGGAGCCGGGGTGACTCTAGAAATAGGTCCCTATGCATTCTAGTCTGTCTGCAGGCAGCAGGACAGAGAGTGGAAGATGGGGGTGGTACCGAGGCTTTCGGGTGGCTTTTGGGACGGGACTTTCTCGGGAGGTTAGGGGAGGGTCGTGGGAGAACGGATATGGGATGGTGGGGCGGCACGTAATGGGGTTTTTAGGCATGGGAGATGGTGGTAGGTGTGGCTCTATTCTGCAGATCTGTGCAGACAGAACAGGTAGCAGGAAAGGAGGATGGGGGTATAAGGGGCAAACAGGCTCAGAAAATTATAAAAAATTGTGGGGTATGGGTTATGACGTGGGGAAGAAGTTTTCCAAATTTCAGGGCGATTGTATCTGGTTTAGGGGGTGAGATGTGGCCTGTAACCACGCTCTGTCCTTGCAGAACTGCACAGGTGTAGTCTGTGCAGGGTGCAAGGGCTATGAAGAGATAGACGGCTACAGGTGGAGTTTGGGTGTGATTTTTGGACTGGAGGGAGGGACATGTGGGGGAAGAGATGACCAGAAGATAGGGCCAATCAGGAGAGGGGAGACGGGCGGACCAACCAGATCTATGCAGCTCTATCCAGCAGAAAGTCAACCACAGGCACATAGGATAGCAGGGTGCCTTTCTCCTCCATGCTTGCAGCACAACCACGAACGGAGAATTCTAGGCTCTGCGGGACATCGGGGGGGTCGCCTCCCAGTAGCACGAGTAGCAGAGAACCAGAGAGAGGGGGCCTTGGGTGTCGTACCCAAGAGGAAGAAGGAGAGGAGGAGGGTGGGAGTCGTACCCATCAAGAGAAGGGAGAGGGGGAGGCTACGGCCTTCACAAGGGTTCTCCAAAAGATTTCTTCGAGAGGGGCGCCCCTTGGAGCTTCTTGCACAAATGCTGAATTTTCTTCTTAATTGTCATGAAAATAAGAAATACAAGGCTTTTATATGAAAATAAAAATGACCACTACTATCCTCAGATCTAGAGTTAGGGAGTGGCAAATTGGGGATAGGAAATTATTTCTCCCATGTGGTCAAATAACCAAAAAATAAAAATATTACAAGAAGGACAAAATAAGGGGCGCCCCCCACCTTGGTCAACAATTGCAACCCATGCTCTCCTTGACCATGGGCCATCATATTGGGCCCTCTATGTATAGAGACCCACAAGAGAGGGAGAGGCCCAATTGGGCTCCTAAAGGTATTGAGGCCCATTTTGGAAATTGGACCCGTTACATGGAGTTTAGCCCATATTACAATCTTGACCCATCTTAAAGCCAAAAATACAAATACACACCAATACACTCAAAATAAAGATAGAGAAATATCAACACTCAGGTAGAGACTCCATACTGTCACTCAGCCACAAGGATGTCAGCGTCGCTCGAGTCGTGCTGCATGTCTAGTACCGGTGGCTAGCTCTGGTGTCCTCACCAATTCTCCCTTGGTGGGAGAAGCTCGACCCTGTAGAGTAGGGATCCGGGTCGCTCTGGTATCGATCCAGCAGATCTGGATCTATCCTCTATAACTCACCCCGAATGATCCAAGTGTCATCGAACGTGGGCCGTCCCCTCCATCGCACCAAATAGCACTGGTACACCTCACCTTGGGTAGTCGTTGCCTGCTCATCCAGTATATGCTCTATCTGCTCACGCTGTTGTGGTAACAAGGCTGGAAGTGGACGGTCTGGGGTGGTGTAACTCACAACGGGTGGAGACGGCTTAAATGGCTCACTGCGTATCACCGCTGGGTCCCTATAAGTGACTAGGTCCGAGATGTTGAAAATGAGGCTGATCCCATAGCTCTTTGGAAGATCTACAACATATGCATTAGAACTAACTCGTTTCACTACTTAGAAAGGACCGGCACCGCGAGCTTGTAGCTTCTTCACAGTTCCTGGGGGAAACTGTTCAAGCCTAACCCCGATCATGACATACTCGCCCTCCTGGAACTCACAATGGTACCAGTGGGCATCAGCCAACTCTTTGTACCGAGCGTTGCTGGTCTCAATATGACGACGTACATGCTCATGAAACTACCTAATATGTCAGCGAAGGACTCCGCTGACTTGAACACATGGGACTGGATGGGAGGTGGGACCAAGTCTATGGGCTTCCTAGGCCTACGGCCAGTAACAATCTCAAAAGGGCTCATGCCTGTAGACCTATTGGCCGAGTCATTGTTGGCAAACTTTGCTAGTGGTAGGACCAAGTCCCAATCCCTGACACGATCACATACTAGATGTTGAGTCTCTCGGATTGATTTTGATGATAACAAAATCTTGGACTTAATTTATACCTCACCTCGTGTTGTATCACTTGATTGGATAACTGATCAAGATCACAAAGGCTGGTCATCACATGAATTCAGCTAATAACAGACCCAAGCAAGGTTTGTGGTTTGATCATCAATGAACTTTGTCATCATCAAAACCAAGGAGAGCACAACAACTCTGATACAGAAAATATAACGCACTAAGACTGGGACGTTATATCAACATAACGCACCAGGACAGGGGCGTTATGGCCAACGGACAAAAACACAAATGAAGAGGAATATAACAGACCTCCACAGGCACGTTATACCAGCTTAACGCACTACAATAGGTGCGTTAAAGCCAACGGACCCAAAACACTAATACGGACAAGCATATAACAGGTCGCAATGAGTCCGTCATAGCCACAAGATGCACAGGGTTAGGCGCGTTATATCAACTGCCATACCCAGTCAAACATCGGTCAAAAACACCATAACGGACCTACACCGGGGCATTATATGATCATAATGCATGAGGAGGCATCCGTTATGCCTAACTAACTGACACGATCTGTGAGGAAGCACAGTCGTCGAGGGATCTGACAATAGCAGGCGGCCTTGAAAACAACCCGAGTATAATGTTCCTAGACCGGGGCGTTAAACTCAAATAACGGTCCAAGACTGGACCGTTATGCTCCACGACCTTGAAAGATGAAAAACAATGAACCATAATGGTCTATCGTAGGACCGTTATAGCTTATAACGGTCTTTGGTACGATCGCTAAATCATCCGACAGGTAAAATGGTAGAATAGCCAAGTCGGCCAGTTCCACGCCCCATGCACGCCGTAGTGCAGGGGAAACAACACCAAACGATGGGAAACGGCCTCAGGGGGTTAAAAACATCACATGCATCCATCGAAATGCATTAAAACGCGAGATTGGGGTGATTTCGACGAATCGGCCCTAAACGAATCACCGGGGTTCCCGGACTCCTACCGGCCCCAAAATGACAACCGATCGACACGAAACTGGTGGGGTTGGGATCCTCACATCCCTGCGGTCAGTTTGACACTAACTACAACGAGAATGGTTGCCATTTGCTGGCGAACCCTACAAACCCTAAAAACAACAACTTTCACTAAACTAGCCCGATCTCCCCCGATCGAGCACCAATCTACACAAAATTACAGGGAAAACATAGAGGACGAAGTAGCGGTCCATCTCCCTACCTCCACCGATGAAACCGAGAGCCGAGGCGACTAAACCATGTCAAAAATCACAATGCAAACCAAACTGTCAGCTTTGAATCCACCGTTCGGGATCGCACCAAATCCATGCTGTTCCTCGCTCTACCACGCATCTCAGCAACCTCCCAGCATCGCTACCTCACCCACGGTTGCCTCTATCTATAGCCGGAGCCGATGGATCGAGAGAATGAGAGAGAACAGGAGTGAGGGAGAGAACATGAGTGAGATGAGAGAGAGAAGGGTGGGTTGGGTAGCAGAATGAACAAGTTCCTGGGATAAATTAGATGCTCTCTACAAAAGATGAGTGAATGACAGGTAAACAGATTTTCTGAGTTCAGCGTATTAGACTGATGAACAGATCCAAAATCATCCCACTCACATGAGACCAAGGGCAAACATCCAGAGTGCAATTAAAATGCTTGCTAGATTGGAAGGGAAGGTTGTTCGGAGCTAAGCATTCATCTAGCAAATCTGATAAGATAATCAAACCACAATACACACTCAATTTTTCGGTGGTTCGGTCTTCCAGACCTACGTCCACCCCACACTTAAACTCAAGTGTGGCTTCACTACTGCGCCTCACAGCTTGCGTCCACTGGGCACCACAGCTTGTCTACAAATCGCTGAGCATCATAGCTTACTTCCGCTGGGCAATACAGCTTAGCCATTCACTGAATCACAGCTTGAAGAAAGGATAAAAGAAGAAATAAGGATTGGAAGAAACAACAACGGAAAGCTGTAAACACTAAAGTATAAATGTGGCTCTCAAGGAGCTGACTGGATAGGATTTGATCCTGATTCCAGTGAGAGATTGATCTTCAGAAAATATTCTTCTTCTTCTTCTTCTCCATTTCTCTCTGCTGCTCTCTGATACCTTCTATCTGCTGCTCACTCTTTCTTTCTCGAACACTCTTCTTCTTCTCTATCTTTCTGCCTCTCTCTTTTTCTTTTCTCTTGGCTCTTCTCTCCTTTTCTTCTCTGGATCACACAAATCAGCTTCTACTCAGCTGGAAGTTATCTGCAACTCTCTTCTCCAGAAGGAGAAAATCTTCCTTTTATATCAGTAGCAGAAGAGGCACGTGTCTTCCATGAAATCCTGCCCTAGAGCCTGCACACGTGGCAGCATCTTACCATCCACTTTACACGTGTCGTGATCCCGGCACAACATCTAGCCTTGGATCACGTGCCATCCTTATCTTCCACGAAACATTATCTGTAACCACAAAAGCAGTCATTAGTTCAGTTGGCAATATACTGGATAGAAGAAAGATGCACGGGGTATGCACGAAGTATGTTTAGAACATTTAGACTGACTGCTACAGTACCTGCTCAGACTGCTGCTGCTAAGGCAGTCATAGAATAGACCTGCTCGGACTTACACTGGCTTAGCCACAGTGTGTGCTCTGACTTCAAAATATGCATGGGGTTAGACTAGATCCAATGTGCTCGGACTTACACTGGCTTAGCTACAGTGTAAGCTTGGACTCAGACATGCAACGAGCAAAAAGTGCACGGACATTATTATGTGCTCATACTATGCTAGTGAATGTGCTCAGACATGCTCCAACATGCAACGAACCAAAGTGTGCACGGGCGTTGTTATGTGCTCGGACATGCAACGAACCAAAATGTGCACGGGCGTTGTTATGTGCTTGGACTTGCAGATGAATGTGCTCAGACCTTAAGAGGACATACACTATTTTACATGACGTTCTAGTACATTCTCATTACATTTTTATTCATGAAAGGCCATAATTACATTCTTACTTGATCATTCTTGCTCAATCTTATCTTAACTTGATTGTGTCTTGTTACTTTGGTTCATTGCATTTGCATGACTTTATCTTGATTATTAGAGCAAAAATGTTAATCACTTTAATATTGCCTTCATGTTGATGCGAAGAATCCTACTGGGTAAGTGTGCTCATTACCTACTTTCCAATCTTTTTAGGAGATGAAAGTGATTCAGATTTAGATTCGAGTTATTCAAGTGACAGGTCCGAGAGCGAATGAGAGTCTTATAAAATTGAGAATGAAGACTTAGGAGTGTGAACATGTCTAGATCGAGTTCATGTAAATTTGTTTTTATTGAGTTGAATAGATGAAATCTGTTTGAAATAGTCGATGTACTTATCATTTGATATTATTAATGAAATGAAGTTGGAGTTTGAATAAATTATTATGCAATTACATTTTATGTGTGATTGTCTTGCACTCTGATTGTTCTTGCTTGCAAAAGGCTTACCTTGTCGGCTGTTCACATTTTCTGAGATCATCTTCCGTTGTAATAAAAGCTCGGGGCGTGACACGTCTCATCCGCTTGGTCGCCGCTGACGCAAGCTGAGCGCACTGCTCCTGCACCTCTCGGATGGCCGCCAGCCGCTACACCCTCCGCTCCTGAGCCGCCAGGAGCCACAGGTACTCTGCCCAGATGCTGGCCAAGCCAGACATCCAAAGCTCGCGTGAGAAGCCGAGGCCATGGTAGCCCTGTGTGCAGTCCCGCAACCGCTGCCTAAGCTCCTCTGGAGAAGGCAGGGGGTCACCTCCAAGGTAGCCTCAGGCTCGCTAAAGCAAGGATGCACCCATGCTCACGTCTACCAGTGGCTCTGGCAGATAAGCGGACGTAGGCCACTCGACCCCCTGGTCCAGGGAAGGGTGGCCCATCTCAGCCAGTGCACTAGGAGGACCTGCATAATCCCACCAAATACAAATGGAAGTCAGTAACACCTGGGGCTTCCTTGTGACAAGACAAGGGGAAAAACCTGAGAAAGATTTTGATCGTCACCCAGCATGGCTCCCGCCGTGCCGACGGCATCTCTACTAGGGATCGGTGAGGGTAACCTCTCCTCCACATCGGCGGCATCCCCTGCTGGAGTCGGGGAGGGCGGAGGCTCTTCCACCTTCCAGTCGTCCACGGCAACCATCGAGGGCACGGGAGGATCTCTTGGTCATCCTTGGTAGGAGCTGGCACGCGCTCCCCCTCAGATTCCAGTCCTGGTCATAACACAATGGCGTCAACACTCTGCCATAAACTCTAAACAAAAGTCAATGGGGAGGAAGGAAGGACTTTTATATACCTTCCAGAGCTGCCTCCATCTTGGCATCCCCGGTAGAAGAGGCCTCAGAGGTAGAAGAGCTCGAGCTCGGCTGCAGGGGCTGATACGGACTCGCATTTCCTAGACCCAGGTGATAGCTGGCTATGACAGACTGCCCGACTTCCAGAGGGCGAGGGTAGAGGCGATGGGGTTCGGTCCCTTCCTCAGCATAGAGATGGTATGCCCTGATCTAGTTCTGATTCAGGTGCTGAGAGAGAGGTGGGATAGGGCTAGTTGGGCATTCCTAATACCCTAGGGGCACATGGTGTCGACCCTAGAGGACGTGACCAGGATTACCAGGCTGAGGGTGGACAGTGAGGCTATAAGTGGGGTGACCATCCCAGATTACGGGGAGCTTGCCCAGAGACTTCTAGGTATAGACACGGTGTATGAGCCTCCTTGCAGGACGATCAGTCGCACTGACCTGACGAAGGTCATGGGGCTGGGAGATGCTCGGTAGAGATCAGGGGAGTCACTGACAGAGTACGCTGAGCGTCCGACCGAGAGAGCTCGAGCCACCTACTGTCAGGATCCAGCAGAGAGAGAGAGAGAGTAGATTTAGATCTGAGGAGATTTTTACTTTTGATGCTCGGGAGGTTATTGCTGGGGACGAAGGGAGATGAGATCAACTGCCAGTTCCTGAGCGTTCTGGAGGACCTGGAGGGAGTAGGGAGATATGCTTGGGGGGCTGCCCTACTGGCGCACCTGCTGGCCGACTTGTCTACGGGGACAGGCTGGGAGACGACCGTCAGTGACTTTTCACCTTTTCTTCAGGTATGTATTTTTTTCTTAATTTATTAAGTGCTTATGATGATTATGTATAATTATGATTAATGCATGCGACTAATGAAATGCTAATGAATGCAGGTGTGGAGTCATCTCTACATGCCCATGGACCGAGTCAGCTTCCGCCCTGGAGACGAGGCTACCTACCCCCTGGCGCGGCGGTGGCTATCGTGCGTGACCGGAGCACCTCACGCATACGAGCTGTAAGATGGGAGTTCCGAGACTACCCTCCTTCACTGGTATGTATATATAATGCATTCTATTCTCATTTTCCTGCTATACATGATGCAGGTTGTATGGAGACCATACGAGGGGATGCCGGATGAGGGCCAGCCATGGGTCATAGCGGGCCGACCTCACTTTGGACGTGACATTTGGGTTCACTGCCTAAACGAGATCGAGCCGCTACGGCTTTGGTTGGTAATGAGGACACTCGGCCTGCACCAGGAGTGGGTCAAGGTAGACGAGCCTCGCGGGATCAGGCAAAAGTCTCGAGGGCGGACGAGGCTGATTGACTGGTGACTGTGGTTTCCTGAGCAGTTTGCTAACTGGCAGAGAGGTGGGACCCCATTTGTCTCTCATGCTCCCGACAGCTCAGCTTATCTTCAGCGCTATTGGGAGACGTACGCGGGCCGTCCTCAGATGAGGCCGAGAGGGGTATGTATGAATGCTTTTTGAATTTAATTTATATGCTTCTAGAATATGTGACTAATCCATTAGAGTGGAATTGCATCAATTATTTGACATTGATTGTGATGTCCACCAAGGGTTTGTTCCTTCAAAATAAGATAATTGAGAGATGAACACATTGGTCAGCATTCTTCAAACAACTATTAAAAAGACACATACACACGAGATTTATCATCATTAAAACATAGCAACCAAAATCAACTAGGAGATCCAACAGCACCATGCACTCACCTCTTATAGAAAGTGGAGGGGAGACCGAGTGGCATGGGAGGTTTCTGGGTTTTAAGGGAAACGTAGCTGGGATGTAGGCGTGCAAGTCGCTTTCTGGACAATCACCCGTGGAACCGAAAGTTGACCAGGGAAGCATCACCAGGGCGCGGCACGTGGACTCGAGAGGTGAGGGACACGTGGAGAGAAGGTCAGTTCCATAGGTGCAAGTGCACAGATCATTGTGGGGAGTCGTGTACAAGACGTCTTTGCCCACTAACCGCAAGTAGTCGGTGTTTATTTACACCGGATTGAATCTGAACACCTTCGTTCCATGATGAAGAGAGGTCTGTACATGCTTGGAGTCCTAGGTAGAGAGCAGGGGGCACTTCGCAGCTGTAGATTCGCACTAGATAGGACGAGATCGTCTGGGGTCAGAGGTACTGAGGGATTCACGCTAGGTGACATGAAAAAATGGGGACTAAGGGCCCGAACGTGGATGCGAGTGCATACGTCCAAATGGCAATATAATTTCTGAGAGCTATATGACTTTACAGGCGGGCCACGGTGGCTGAGGTACAATAAGCACAAGCTGCGGGATAATTTTGACACAGTGGTCGGTCCCCAGGTCAATGCGTGACAAAGCGGATATCCACATGTTTTACAGAGGGTGCCTCTCGTGGCGTGGGCCGTGTTTGCTCCGTCGAACGAGGGGCTTGCAACTGGATGACTAGTGAAAGCATCAGACTGGTGTTTGGGTGAGGGTCAATCACGGCTCGGGTCGATCAGTCGGACATGGCCTCATGACTGCAGGGAAGCATGACATCACGTGCATGCATAGTTGCACCCTTGTCATAACATCCCACGCATAGTGGGCATAGACTTGTGCGTCATAGCGAAATACTGTCTGAGGGAAGTACAAGCGACATACCCTCGGCATCCTTAGTCGACGACTAAGTCACCCACACACAGTTCTCCTTGCTGGTTGCCTTGCCGTGGAGCTTGAAGCTTACAAGTCCTTCCGTGTATCTGTGTATGTCTATATCTCCTTTTTTTCTTCCCCTTGAGCTCCTAAGGGGCTTTTATAGGGAATTTGAAGGGTTAGGGAAGGGTTTAGGAGGGCTAGGTTGAATGGTTCAAGCTAACCCAGGTAAACCTATTGGAATAGTGTATTTTGGGTTCCACGGACGGACTAGGGGAGAAAGGGTTTAGGTGGACCAGCCCATAGGACTGAGCTAAGCCGCCTAAACCCCTCCCCTGGGGCACCTTCTAACTATTGTCTGGTTACCTCGGACTTTCCCGATGCCGTATTTGGTGGGAAACTTCAATTTTTAATGATAGGTGGAGGGCACGGCCTTCGTTCGACTGAAGATACCTTGGACGAAGATGGCATTATAGGCCGACATCCCCTTAACCACTATGAAGTTAACCATAACTGTGACGGTCTTAGGAGGGGTACCAATAGTGACCGGCAGGCTTAGGGCTCCCTCGGGATAGGTTGCCTGGCTATTGAACCTGCAAAGGGGGGTTCGAATCGGACGGAGCTTGGATGGGTTTTCACTCATCTTAAGGAAACATTCATACGAGAGTACATCAGGGGCACTACCATTATCGACCAACATCTTATCTACGTTACAATGGTTTATAGTAGCCGATATTACGAGAGCGTCGTCGTGCGGGGTAGTTACCCCTTCCAGGTCTTGGTCAGAGAACACCAGGGCCTACTGCTCGCTCGTCGGTGGGGTTTGAGAGGCTCAGAGGCCCTGCTCGCCCGTTCAGCGTGATGCTTCCTCCCTCGGCTACTATCTCCTCTTGATGCCGCGCCGCCAGAAATAACGTTGATATGGACTCCGCGGGGCTGATTGTCAATTTCTCCTGAAGGGATGCCACGATCCTCCCTCTGCTCAGACAAGTATCTAGATAGGTGCCCCTGGCGGACGAGACGCTCGATCTCATCCTTGAGCTGATGACAATCTTCAGTATGGTGTCTGTGGTCGTCGTGAAACTGGCAATGCTTGCGGCGGCTGCGACGCTTTAGGTTGGCCTTCATAGGTTCGGGTTGGCAGAGAAGGCTCGAGCCCTTAATGTCTTCGTATATCTCGTAGACGGGGGCAGATAGAGGCGTGTACCGCTCAAATTTTCGAGGGGGCTCCCTGTGGTCTCCGTCTCGATTCCGCCTTTTCCCCTGGCCCGAGCTTTGCTCGGATGGTCGCTTCTTGTCCCCTTCTCGACCAGAGCCCATCGTGTCGCGACAAGCGCTGAGGACTTCTTCGCACTCTGCGTGACGCAGGGCTAGGGTCACCAGATCGGCGAGAGAGGTGGGGGATGGAGGACTAGCTCTCGCCGGAGGTTCTTATCACGGGTGCCTCCTGTCAATGCGGTGATGGCTGAGATGACATCCAGGCGAGGGATACGCAGGGCTTCTGATTTAAATCGGTTGATATAAGCCCGATGCTTTTCTCCCTGTGCCTGCTTTAGTGCCAACAGCCCCGCCACTGACCTTGGAGGGCCACTGCCGACGAAGCTTTCCTTAAAAATTCGTCCAAACTGTCTGAAGTCGTGAATACTGCCGGGCGCGAGTGCTCGGAACCAGGCTTGAGTGCCCTGGACCAAGGTAGTCACGAATGCTCAGCACTTAATAGCGTCGAAAGCCCCGTGCAGGGTCATCAGGGCGTCGAAGCTGTCGTAGTGGTCGGCCGGGTCTCCCTGGCCGTCATATGACTTGAAGGTTGGCAGTGAGACTCTGGGGAAGATCTCGGCCTTCAAGATTTGGTCGGAGAATGGGGATTGCTCCTCGTCTTCCTTGATGGAAGTCTTCTGTAAAGTGCGGAGGTCGCACTCCTGTTCCGCAAAACGTCACTCGAAGTCTCGCAGTTGGAGGGATAACTCCGGTTGCCGCTGGGCCGAGGGGCTATGAGGGCATCCTTGCTGGCTACCTCGTCGTCCCTCAAGGGCATCGATCTCTGGGAGTTGCTGGCGCGTCCCAGGCTTTTCTCTCCTCGGGGTGGAGGAGGCTTCTTGTTCTGGAAAAGGGACTTGCGAAGGTCCTCCCGACCTGTTGCGTACAAGTCGTCGTCCCCAGAGGGTGAAGCGACCTCCGACTGTTTGTTGGGAAGCTTCTCCATGAGGGGGGCTTTCCCAGGGAGGTTGCGGCTTCTCTTCCCTAGCCACCTGGGTCCTCATTAATTCTACGAGGATATCCAGTTTTGCGTTGAGGGTTTGGAGATCGTCAGAACTCCCGTTGGGGGGTTGCGCCCTCGTGGTTGGTGGAGGTGGCTCATCGACTTAGTTGTTACCTTTAGAGGGGGGCTTCCCGTGGGGTGGGGAGGCACAGGCTCTACTTCCTCTCCCCCCATGGCCCTTCCCTTGCCGCCGCCGGCCCTCCTACCAGAATTTCTTCGCACCATTATGGCTCTTCGCTCGTTTCCCACAAACGGCGCCAGATGAAGAGGGGTAATCTCGCGCTGATCCTAAGCCGTGAGATCCTAGAGGAATCCTTGATCACGATCACCACATATATATGACCTGCAAGGTAAGAAACGGATCAGGGGTGCCCAAGGATGAATCCCTGGAGAAGACCCTCTGATGCTTAAGTCAGCGAATATAGTAGAGCATAGATGCGAGGGGAGGTGGTAGGAGAGGAAGGGGGCATGAGATTTCTCTCCACCAAGAAATGTGGTGGTTCTTACTCAGGATCGTTGCTTACCTCCTCGGAGAGTCCCCCTAGGGTTTATATAGCGATCTGTTTAACGTATGAGTCTAGGGAGTCGAGGGGATTCAAGGAGAGTTACGTCCTCATTATAGGCTCTTTATGACACAAGGACTTTTGCTCTCCCTTATCTCTTGGAGTTTCCCACTCTTTAAGGGTGCGTAACGGACGCTTGGATAAGCTTCTGACAGTCGGTCTGAGCTTGGGGCGCTTGCTTGGAGTATTCCCGAGTGATGGGTGCATAGCTCGGACAGGTTGCACTGGGTCCCTACAGGGGCCTTCTCGACCGATCTGTCGCTTGGACTTTCGGACCCGGGAGTCGCCTAGGAAGTGCTGGTCCGAGTGAGTTTTGGGCTTGGAGTAAGTGGACCCAAAATGGGGCTGTCACTTTGGGGAGCTGGGCCTGGTTCGATTAGATTGGACCTAGTTGGGCCGCGCTCTCAGGCGGTGGATTTTCTCCCTCTCCAGATATACTCCAGGGCTATTTCATCATTTTTCTACCTGGAAGCATACAGTTCGACCACAGTGACCTCCCGCTCAACAACATGGAAGCGCTCTCGGAACTTTCGTTGCATATCTGGCCAGTCGCGAATGGACCCGACCGACAGGTTCGAGTACCACTCGAAGGCAAGTCCTGTGAGAGAAGACCCAAAGAACTTCAGCAGGTAGGACTCGTCCGATGCCAGATCACCCATCACGTTCATGCAATAGGCTATGTGCTCCTTCGGTGATCCATACTCGTTGAACTTGTCAAACATTGGAAGCTTATTGACGCCAGGAGGGAGCCTTTTAGCAGCATGGTGGGCTAGATACGACACCTTATAAACGAGGCATAATCATCAGCGCCTCGATCTGCCAATTTCATATCTATTATCTATTCAACCATCAGCTTGCTCACCATTGTCGGGTCCACAGGATCTGGATAGAAGTGGGCTTGCTGCATTTGAGGTGCCACCAACACCATTGCTTGAGGCATAGTAGCAGCAGTCCCCTGATGTTGAGGAGCTAGTGGCGATATCGGGGCTATGCCCCCAGCATAGTTGTGTAGTGGCTGAGAAGCCGTCATTTAAGGTGAACCCTCGAGCTCATCGGTGCCACACTATGATATTTCAGGAGGGGCTTCCTCCTGCTTCAAGGCTGACACTTGCATGCTCAGCTCGCCCAATTATTTCTTCAACATCTCAATGTCATGTTGATACTTTAGCAGCAGCAGCAGCATCGTTGGATCGGGGGTGGAAGGGATGGGTGCTTGGCCCCCTCCCTGCAACAGAGCATCTGAAGCAAGTGCTAGCCTCTCACCCTCGTCTTCAGTAGTGATCACGTTTGCAACCATGGCGACTACATCCACACTTGTTTCTCCGACGAGGGCTTGCAATGTATCAACTGCAACCTTCTTCTGTCTGGTGACAGGGTCGGGCCTCTCTGCGAGCCTAGTCACTTCTTCAAGTTCCTCGAGTAGAGACCCATAGCAACCAGTCACTCCGGCCATGTTGCAGCTGAATATTTGGAGGTGCTTGTCCCTCCATATCACCCTCCTGGCCGACTATTCTAAGAAGGTTAACCTATCGAACCCCGAAATCCTCGGTGTAGTTTCTTCATGGGGGGATGGTCCATAGTAACTGGACCCTTCATCTGCCACTTCTTCCAGGTTGACTTGTCCTCCCCGGTCTTTCTTTTCTGCAGCGCTCATAGCTTCCAAGAGCCACTGCGTCCCTTGAGGGGTGTTCTCGAGGCCCCGAAAATATCCTTGGACAGCCTGGGTAATATCATCTTGTCCATTTGTAGAGCAGAGTGCTGATGGCGACATTCTGTGTTGAGCCAGCGGTCTAAAAGTGAGTCGCCGTTGTTCGACTATCTTGCCACATCTTCTGTTGTAAGCATAAGCATTCGTCTGCCGGCCATAGGCTCAAAAGGCTAGTCTGCGAGGCATCGGAGCTAGCACCTCGACTCTTTCTTCTTCTTCTTCTTATTTTTTGTCAAACCTGTCAGCTTGAACAAGCTCTGGTTGCACAGCAACCGAGGCCCGTATCCGCCTGGGCACCCACACTTGTTTAAACTTGATTGGCTTCGGGGCCAAACCTCCCATTGATCTGGACTTCACACGGTCCGTCCTGTCTTTAGTCAGTGCTTGAAAGGAGTTTTGCACCAGTATGTTTACGACCACCCTATCGGGAGAAATTCTAGCTTGTTGGCCGTTCAAGAATACATGGACGCCTCTGATTAGAATGGACCTACCCGACGTCAATAGCCGACCTTGGAGCACACCGACATTCTTTCTGGTCGCCATCCTGGTAGCCGGTGAGTGCTTCTTGTTATGGGAAGCGCAAGAGCGTATATGATGGACGTAGCAGCCCATCGCAGCAACATCGGTCGAAGTCGCCCTTGCAGCAGCGACTGGCTCTATCTCCTGGACATCCAGGAGCTCGACAAAGGCTACCCCCAAAAAATTGGAGAAGCTAACCATCGGTGGGAAATCGCCGAACTTTGTTGGCATAGCCAGGTAACTATACCCGGCGTAATCAGCAATGACGAGCGGTCCAAATGACATAGCCATCGAACTAGTCAGGGTGCAACCTACAATTTCAGATTGAGAGAGTTAGAATTTTAGGAGGAGGCTGTTAGGGCCCCAATCCTGGTGAGAAGATGAAAGGAGATCTTAGTCTCACCGGGCGTGCCAAACTTGTTGGACGCACTTTAGGACTTCATCGTTCATTTCATTTTTCTCTTCTTTCATCGGTCTTTTTATTCTCAGTTTATTTAGTTTATTAAGTGCGTGAACATGCCATTCACAAAAGCGACAGTTTAATCGGGTTCCGAGAATCAAGGTGGTCTAGAACCACTGGGGCACTCCGTCTGACTAACCAGACAATGTGGGTATCGGGTCGGGACTAAAACCCGCCGTGCCATAAAGATCACGACGTTAATTACATCTCCCCAGAAGACAGAAAACCTTTGATTAAATGCCAGGAAAAGGGGTCCTCAGGCCTAAAATTGACATTGATAATAGAAGTAATGAAAATCCTAAATTTCATTGAAATATCCCCCAATGAGGGGTAAACAGGTGAATAAATCTTGCCATTTCTTGACCAAGTCATATTTGAACATGAGTCCAAGTTTACGAACATATATCTGCCAGGAACATGACAAGTTCAATATTTATGAGTTAGAAAAGTGAGATTAACCCCCAATAGAAAGGAGCTAAAAGTAAGAGTATCGACCCAAAATAAGATCGAACTATGGCCATGATGGGGTAACCCCCAAGGTCCAAACACGACCTGTAAGAGCCTCATTAATATCCCCTTTACATAGGGTCTAATGAAGGAGGAGCCCAAATCAAATGCCCTTAACTTCAAGGAAGTGTTGGTGTTCATTTTTTTATTATTACCAGGTTTTATGCCCTCGTTATTATCATTTAATTATCATATTTATTATTATTATTTATATTTCTTATCATCCTTTGAATTAATGGCCTTTTGTATTTTATCTTTTTTTATCAATGCTCTTCTTTTCTTTCTGTTTCATACCTTCTTCTTCTCTCCTTTTTTTTGTTTTGCTACTTAGCCTTTCAATTTTTTGTTTTGTTTATGTATTATCTTGTCATTTATCTGATTCATCTTTTTTTAATTTATTTCATCTTCCTTTCTTCCTTTTTTTTAGCAAGCGCAAGGCCCACAAAAGGCCGCAGCGTCGACGCAAGACCAAGCCGCATTGGCACACCAAGCCCATCAAAGGCTAGCGTAGACCACTGCGTCGACACAAGGCAAGGTTGTGCCAACACACAAGGCATACCAAGAGCTAATGCAGAACGCTGTGTCGATGCAGGGCAAATCTGCGCCAACGATGTCTTTGTTGGTGAGCAGAAACTCCTTCATTTTCATCTATTTTTATTTTCATCCATTCATTTCATCATATTTTTTGTGCCATAGTTTTCTTCCTCCATGTTATGGGTTTGTGCTGACAGACAATGGTTTTCCAGGCATTCATGGGTAGCACATGCATAGGGTTCAATGATATATTTATGCAATGTGACCTTGGTATAAGGCGATGTTATGTACTCACACATCGTGGGAGTATCCAATTGGGGATAAACCAACCTTAACCCACCATTTGATATACTATAGATCATGGCATACAAGCATACACGGATGGCAGATGTGTAAGGTTTAATTTACGCGCATGATACATGTATAACTCAATATGGTCGAGAAAGAAAATCATGAATGGCTTGCTTAACAGTGGGGAATGAGTGGGGGAGCAAATTCATGCATTTTTGGTAAGGATCTTTGTGTAGTTCCATCAAATAGATGCAATGTTTAGTTTTATTCCCAGCAGAACGTCATCACTGGATAATGGTCAAACTCAGGTGGGGTCAACTCAGGGGGTCGACTCCGATGTCGCTCTGCTGCACAGAAATGGCAGGCTGAACCTGGATAGAGGGGAGTCGACCCCTGGAGTCGACTCCTACTGCAATAGACTTCAAATCATTCTATGTTCAGAAAATGCATAAATGCATGAGAGAGTGAGTTCAGCCATGCTCATAGAAATTTAGCAAGGGTTAATGTGAATTGCATGATGCTCGTGAGATATTTGATTTATTCTGCAGTAAGATAGGCCACTGGGTAGTGGTTAAGTCCAGAGGGAGTCGACTCCAAATTGTTCTATGTTCAGAAAGTCATGCAAGTGTACACTCATTCACACACAGGCGTGCTCCACATAGGATCTGTTAAGCTCTTTTCTGCTCATTTCCTTCTTTTGCTCTTCTTCTATTCATTTCTATCACATCTTTTATCTGTCCTTTAATTTAACAAAATCATCTTTAGATTGTCGTTCTCATCACTCTCGTTACATATATTTTAGTATTACCTGAAGTTTTCTTTATGTCTAAAATTCTGATAAAAAATGGGCAACACGTCCCTTAGACCCGAGCATTTGGGGGTGAAAATTAGAAGCGCATCCACAGAGGTCCCAAGGTGGCCCCTAAAATTCAGGGTGAGTCAAAAGTGGCTACCCCATGTCCCAAATTGGGTAGAAAAAATTCCGAGGATTGGCCTACGAGGGGGCACCAGTAACCCTGGGATTGCCATGTTTCTAGTTGAGACGTGGACTTAAATATTGCCAACGTTATAGCTGTCAATATCCAACCCTTCAATGAGTCCTCCAGTGACCCTGCTATGAGGCAGCAAATCCCTGAGGACTTGAGGGTGGCCAGAAAATCTGAGCATTATGAAAGGGTTCGATCGGGAAAATCATCAAAGCATTATGCTAATGTTTAAACGATAGACTGTACCCCCTCCCCAAAAATGGCAGGCCCATACTTACGAAAGTCTTCGAAGAAAACAAGAGGAAATGCATCATAATCCCAATACGTGAGACCACGCATCATGCTGAGAGCACTAGCAAACCTATGTCCTAAATGGGAATATTGTATCATAATAATCAATGCATTAGTATATTACATGTTACTAAAATGCGTAGATGGGACAGAGATGGGACTCAAGTGGGATATAGGCCCAGGGGGGATGGAAACTGAAAGATATCGTAGTGCAGAATGAATAAAGGGGCACATATGGACGAAAATGCAGCAAGTGCGCATGCGTGGGAACTCTTAAAGATAGCACTAAACTGACATTCAAGTAAACAGCAAGGTGTTTGTGTGTGATCGGCATAGAAGCCAAGGTGATGAGCTACAACTTCTTAATGAACTAGGATTAAGCGAAAGGGAAAGTAAAAAAAGAAATGCAAGTTCTAGAGATTTTGGGATTGAGTCAAAGCCTCAACAACCCATAGGCGTGGGTGAGAAGGGAGATGGCTATTTCCACTGAAATCTCATATACTGAGCAATAGAAGAATATGTGTATCGAATATATATGAAGCATGCCCATTGGACGCGCAGAACAAGTCTAAGTTAAAATGTATCATCAGGGCCTGCCTGGCACATTGGGGAGGGGATCTATGCGATTGATGTTGCCCATAAAGGCGTTACAGGGATAACACATTAAAGCTGGCTTCCCATTGGACAACAAGACGAGACCTGAATACAGATATTCATTCAAGAAACCAGAGGGCGACAGAACCATGCACCCAATCTATCATGGTTGGATGGGTTGACTCTGAGCTTTCTCGTGGTACGGGATTCTCCCTTGATCAGCTAAACAGACGAACACAAAGGATAAAATCATAGTAAAACCATGGGGATGGGGATTGAAATGAAATCTGCAAGAACGAAGATATTCATATTCGAGCACCAAAGGATCATTTCTATTCATTTCGATAAACAAAAGGAATACATCATCCCAAGACTGTTCCGTCTAGGAGACAATCAAACAAGAAACAGAAGACGTCCAACTGGGGACGAGCACTACAAGGAAACAAACTTTTACCTACATTTTTAAAGCGTAGGTACACTAGTTTGACTTCAACCCGACCCAGCGCCTCCTCGGAGTCCTGATTGAATCCCGAGATCTTGACCGCGGTCACCTTAATCAACATGTCTAATTCAACATATATTCATGAGGATGAACAACCCAGTACATCATATAATCCTCAATTCCATAATTCTCACCACAATCATGCTAGGGGACCATGTCCTCATTCTTATGGTATTGCCCGACCCACGGGCAATGTCCAATCTCATGGCCTCTCGATTCAATCGTGAGCCGCTACTCCCATGAGACCTTCTCCTCCTCATGATGAGAAGGTCGCCCGAATCTTGCATGCTATAGATCATCTCATCCCTCAACAAATCCAGGCCTTTAAGGCCATTGTTGAGGGTGCACCTCATTCTTCTCATCCTCCTCCTACTCCCATTCGAGTGGTCCATCACCCGCCTTCATCTCCTGTTCATATCCCTATTCGGGTGGCCCATCACCCGTCTCATCCTATTCACACTCCTCTTCGGGTGGTCCATCACCCGCCTCCTTCTATTCCTCCTTATTCCCGGCCCCAAGGCCTATCTAGTCCTTGCAACTCGGCTTGACCGGGTCCCTTTTCGGGTCAGCCCGTTAGCCCCCCTCCATGGACTTCTTATGCGGCCCCTCCTTCAAGGCCATGCCAACCCTCTACTCCTCAAATTACACCTCTCCAACAAATGCTTCTTGACAAAGTTGCTTCGTTAGAGGAACCATTAAAGAGGGTTACAAGCCCGTGACCCGCTCCTCCTCCTCCTTCTCCAATCAATCCCCTTTACGCCATTCTGAATGACATTATAAAGATGGAGAAAGATTGGAAGGATAGAAGGGATAATTTTGACCTCGACAGTTCAAGCGAGCAAAAGCCGGCAAATTTCAACATTCAAGTGGGTGCTGACCGCCCTCCGCCCATTCACCTTGTTCACTCATATGGCCCTCTGCCTCCACACACGCAATACCATTACATTCCACCACCCACTAATATGCCTTCACCACGATGTCCACTTGATCCTAATAATGAAGAGCCAGCAACGGAAGAATTCAAGATGGCACGTGAAGATGAAGATCCGAAGGCACCCCTTCTGAGTTTCCTTCATTTTCCTATACCTCTACTACCACCAGATGAACCTCCTGCTTAGGAAGAAGTCACTGTCCCCAATCCAACCCCCACCTTTGAGACTTATTGGTGTTATGATGATGGGTCGATAATCCAATCACCCACACTGACGCATCACGAGTCTTCTCCTACCCCTAACACTTTCTGCCCCATCCGACGTTTCCTCCGCACAAAACCTCCTTCTTTTACATCTCCAGCTATGCAATCAACCTTCACAGCACTGGCTTCCGCTGAACCTTCATCAACCTCCACAGCATCGACCTCTGCCGAACCTTCCACTAAACATCCACCCATTATACCATTAGCCTCCACGCCATCGGCCTCCGTCGAGCCCACCACCGAACCTTCCTCAATCAACCTCCCATTACTGTCACCTCGACCCTCCATTATACCTTTAACCCATAACCCAACTACCCCTACTCCACCACTTAACCCTTCACCTTTACTCGTGGCTAATCCTGAGCAGGATCCACCCCTTTTTGCACTCGAGTCAACCCCGACTACTTCCAAGCAAAGGGAGAAGCTCGACGTGCTTGAACCTCCACTTCCACTTACCCCTCCTCCAACATCTTCCATTACACCTCCACCATCTATGGAGCCCTCCACCTCCAACTCACCTTCCTTTACCACTTGGAACAGACATCTTCTTACAAGAATTTGTGCCAAAGACAATCAGGAGCCGGGCAGAGAGAATTTGATTGTGGCTATGTTATTCAAGATGCAAGATTTTATTTGTCAGATGCCAATCCGTGCTTTCGTGCCAAGCATGGTCGAAGAGGCTAAGTCCCCGCCGCTGCTCGCCAGAAGAGAATGTCAAGCGTTGAGGCCATATAAGTCTATGCCCGAGGGTCGGGCAGGGCACCCCTTGTTCCAACCTTCCAATCTTGACCCCTTTCTTTCATACAAGGGGCGAACGCCTGTTTTGTTCAACACTCTTCAAACGCCACAATCCTTGGACATGACATCGCTTCCTATCCCAACTTTTCAACTCTCTCACATTATTGCTCGTCACCCTCCAAGGGAGTTGACATTTATTGTTGAAGCTTCATCAAGGACTTTGATTTTAACTGTGGGGCCAATCGGCTGCACAGTTTCGTTGCTGTGGAGGGGCGGGCATGCTTCTGCTAAGGGGCCTTCCACTTTCTATTCAACTCCACCCATATTCTCGTCTATCACTGATTCTTCATGGGCCACTCCGGGGGTAAGGAGGAGGATCTTATCCTCTCACCCTTTATGTTCTTTGCATCTCATGCATTCCATACATCCATCGCATCCCTTGCATTCCACTCACATGCATTTGCATCTCTTCTTTCCCAGGCTTCCAGACCCGTATCTTTCCCGCCTTTCGGAACCTCCGGATCTTCCACATTCCCCATCTCTTTTAACTCTATCCTTAGGATCTCTAGGTCCCCATACACTTCCTGGGCATTACGCCCCTTCCAGACTTCTCTCAAGGCATCATGCCCACTCCCAATTCTTGCATCCAGACCTTCCGAGTTTTTCTCTCATCCTCCTGGGGCATCGCGCCCTATGGTGTCTCATTCCTCCGGAATCTCCGGACCTCTCACTTTGGGCATCATGCCCCTCTACACCCTCACGCCTGGGTCCTCCGGGCTTCTCATTGATTCTCCTTGGGCACCGTGCCCTTTCCCTTTCTATTCCTCCGAAACCTCCGGATCTCTATTCTGGGGCATCACGCCTCTCCCCACCTCCACTTTCGAACCCTTCGGATCTTTCTCTCCTCCCAGGGCACCGTGCCCTTCTATACCTTCCTCCTCCAGAACCTCTGGACTTTTTCTTAGGGCATCATGTCCCTTCTAATTCTATTCCACCAAAACCTCCGGATCTTTTCTCTTTCTTCTAATTCCTCATCCTGCTTCTCCAGGGCATCGCATCCTTCATTCTCTTCTTCCTCTTCAATCATCTTTTCTCATACTTCTTTCCGGGGCATCGTGTCCCTTGGCATCTTCTGCCTCCAAAGCCTCCGGATTCTCCTTCCCATCATGATTCTCCTCCTTCACCTCCAGACCCCCCGGATCCTCCCCTTTCCATCTACCAATTCCTTCTTTTAATCCCTCCTGATCTTGGGTCTGACCCAACTTCTTCCACATCCACTACTTTGGGCATCTGCCTGTTCTTCCGCTACTTCCGAGGCTTTAGTCCTCACTCCTACCCTTAAGTTTCTGCTTCTTTTGTAGACCATTCATGTGATCAGGGTCTCCGTGCCTTAGCAAGGGAGTTCTAGCCCTCGCCTCTCTTCCTTTTTATTCGCTTGAGTCATGGTCTGGGTACCACACCTTCTTGTTAAGCCACTTCAAGCATTTGCTTCCAATCTTTTTATCTACCACTTGAGGCCAACATTGTCTCTGGTAGCTGTTTCACCAGGTTTCAAGGTAACATGTTGCATAAGTTTGCATTCAACATGTCATGTCCCGAGCGCGGAAGATTACTCGGAAGTGACGTGACGATGTCTATAACGGTCATGACGATCAGAGCGTAGTGCATTCAACACATACAGACAGAGTGCGCGATAAAAATAACCCAAAACTTTATTAATAACCATGTTTCTCTCAAATAGTATGAAGACTAAATGAGTAGAAAATTACAATCTTTGACTCAAGAAAATAAAAATTACATAATTGACTAGAACATAGACAGACTAAAGATCTCTTGACAGATGGACGGCTCTAGTTATCACTCTTGCTCTTCCCCATCCATGCTATGTTCCTCATCGTCGGACTTACCTGAAAAGGAGGGGAAAAAGGCCTACTAACCCAATGGTCCTTGAGTCACGAGAATCGGGGTCAAGACCGTTGAATGTAATGACAGAACACTGTCAATCTAGCCTAGTCCCTAGGTCTAAAACCACGGTAACATGGAACCCACGGTCACCTCAAAACACGGACACGAAACCTCCGGGGTGTCTGGGACACTCACGAGACTGAAAGTTGACCACTGGGTCACAACCAGGTCGACCTGAGGCTAACACAACACTCAAATGGCCACGGGACAAGCCACTAAGGCTGACAGGCAACACAACTGATAAGACCCACTAGACGGTCACAAGGGGGCCACTCAAGTGCATGAACGGTCCGGGATGGGCTGCTCAAGGGTCAGATCCTAAGGGGGATAGGCGGTCAGGGCAGAACCACCCAAGGGGATGAGCGGTCAAGTCTTGACCGCTTAAGCCTACGACCCAAGACAGTTCCTGGTCAAAATGGTCTTGACCGGACCGCTGAATGGAACCGACCTACTACAGTGCTAGTCAAAACTGTCTTGACCAAACCGCCTAACGCGACTGATACACAACAGTTGACGAAGGGTCAATAGGGATGAACAGTCAGATCCTAGCCGCTCAACCCACACAGTAAGATAGGCGGCTAGAACCTGGCCGCCCAATGGGGGATGGGTGGACCCTACCGGGCTGCACAAACCATGAGTGATCTATCGTCCGACCGCACAAGCCCCAAAACTCAGCGAGGATGAACTATCCAGAGCCAGTCGCCCATACCTTGGACGGGCCCTGGTTCGACTGCCCAACCATCATGGTGAGCAAACCCAAGGGTTCGCCCGATCGTGGTCTTCCCATGCCCCGTTCGTGCCGAGACAAAGGGGATATAGTCACAATCGTCTTGGGAATCACATGGACTCTGACCAGAGTCAAAACGACATACGAATCGCAAGAAACAGATGATTCTAACAAAATCACCCAAATGGGGTTAACGAGGTTCCCGACCTCCTACCGGCCCTGATAGACCACAATTTGACACGAAATCAGTGACTATGGAACGCTGACGTTCCCGGGAGTCCATTGACACCAACCGATCGTAGAACCATCGCCATTTTTCGACGAAGCCTAAAAATTCCACAAAACCCCAACGAGCCTAAACTCGCCCATTCTCACACCGTAGAACGTAAAACTGTGAGGAAATGGAATACACGAGCTAGGGAACTGTCCCCCTACCTCCACTGAAGATCTCGCGCCGAAGCGACTAAACCACGCCGAAATCACCAAAACACGAACCGCGCCGATTGTCGGAATCCACCGAGTGATCGCGCCACGCCACGCTCAAACCATCGCTTCATCCCACGTTCCGATCACTCCACCGCATCCTCACCTCGGCCAGCTCTGTAACGCTATGCACCCCGCGCCGAATAGACCAGAGGGGAGAGAGAATGAGAGAGAGGAAGAACAGTTGAAAATGAGGGAGAATTTAGTTAAAATAATTTAATTTTTCTTTTTTTTATAAACCAAACCCAACCCCCTTTTCTCTCTCTCTCCCACTCTCACGCTCTCACTCTCTCTCTCCCTCGTTCTCTCTTGTTCTCTCTCCCAGAGACGCCTAGCTGCAGATGGAGCGGTCCGCAGGCGAGGTGACGACGCGTGGGACTTGCTAAGACGCGTGGTAGAGTGAGGAACGACGTGGATTTGGCGCGATCCCGAACGGTGGATTCGAAGTCGGCGTTTCGATTCGCGATGACTTTTTCGGCGTGGTTTAGTCGCCCATGGTGCTCGGTCTCATCGGTGGAGGTAGGGAGATGGACCCCCTCTGCGTTCTGCATGTTTTTCCTATCTCTGTGCGTAGTTTCGTGGCTGGTCGGGGGAGATCGAGCCAGTTTAGCATAAACTGTGATTTTTGGGGTTCGTAGGGTTGGCCGAAAAACGGCAACCACTCGTGATGTAGTTAGTGTCAAACTGACTGCTGGGATGTCAGGATCCCAACCCCACCAGTTTCGTGTCGATTGGTCATCATTTGGGGCTAGTAGGAGTCTGGGAACCCCGGTGACTCGATTTGGGTCAATTCGTCGAAATCGCCCGGATCTCACGATTTAGTGCATTTCGCGGCGTGCATGTGGTGTTTTTGGAATCCTTGAAGGATTTCTCATCATTTGGATGTATTTTCCTTGTGCTACGACGTGCATGGGGCGTGGAACGGGCCGATTCGGCTGTTTCACCATTTTGATCATCGGATTGGCATAACGGTCCTACTAGAGGCCGTTATGTATGCATAACGGTCTCCCGATAGACCGTTATGCATCGTTCATGATTTTTATCTTCTGAGGTCTTGGAGCATAACGGACTAGGCCTAGTCTGTTATGTGGAGCATAACGCCCCTGTCCAGGTGCGTTATGGTCAGGTGGTTTTCGAGGACTACCATGTCAGTTCCCTCGACGCCCATATTTAGCTCGAAGAGCGTGTCAGTCGGTTGACATAATGGACTTCTCCCTATGTGTTATGTTTAAGATAACGCCCAGGTGCAGAGCCGTGATGGTTTGTTGACTGATGGTTTTAGTTTGGTATGACAGTTGATATAACGTGCCTCACCCTACGCGTCTTGCTACTATGACGGATTAGGTATGGTCCGTTATACTCCCTTGGTCTATGATTAGTGTGTTTTTGTGTCTGTTGGGTATAACGCGCCTATCTTTATGCGTTATACTAGTATGACGTGCCTGTTGTGGTCTGTTATACTTCGTGTCATTCGTGTTTGGGTCTGTTGGACATAACGCCCCTCCCTGGGTGCGTTATGTTGATGTAACACCCCTATGATGGTGCGTTATATCATCTGTTTGAAGTGTTCGGTCTGGTTGGCATAACGCCCCTCCTGTGGTGCGTTATGTGGGTATAGCGCCCCTATGCTGGTGCGTTATAGTCTTTTGATTTCTAATGCAATCCCTCAATAAACCCCACTAACCCTTCGGGGGCCTCATCAGCCTCCTGGGTGACGTCCTCAGTTCATGGTAGCGGTAATTCGGTACTTGTACCGGGTTATCGGTGCCACGGGTTCTGGGTCGTTACACTATTTACCTGAGCGGAGGCTTGGATGGGTGTCGAGGATGGGGCAAAAGAAGAAGTTGGTGACGGAGTAGGTGTTTCATGAACTGGAGAATCACCAGGGTGCCCCTGGTCTTGAAACGGACCTGGTTGTTTAGGCGGTGCTTCTTGCTGCTACTGCTACTCGCTGCGGAGATCCAAAATAGCTTGATGCATGACAGCCCAGTTAATCCTCTTATCATCTTCCAGACCATAAATGAATTCCCAGAACTTGGGGTAATTTATAACCAAATGCCCCGGTTGATGATGAAACTTACAAAAATGGAGCAAATTCCTGACCATAGGTTGGCAAGGCACAACCGGAGGGAGTTGCACTGCCTGGGTAGCCATCAAAGCCCTGAACACATCCGTAAAGGATTCTGGCAACAGAGGGTGAAGAGCCTGCTTCGGGCAGGGTGGATGCTGAGGGGTGTGGGAAGGTAATGGAAATGGCAGTGGAGGTGGCGTAGGCAGTGGGAATTTTGTAGGTAAAGGCGTAGGGCTAAAAGGTGAACGTGGTGGAGGCGTGCCGCCATTTTCCCGTAACCTCCCAAAATCACTGGCAGCTCCTTCTTTCCTCGTTTTGCACTCTATTTCAACTAGGCAAGTCCTCAGGGTGGCTTTCCAAGATGGGGAGGACTCCTTGACTGGTTTATCTCCTTCCCTGAATGCTTTATCTCCTTACCTCGGCTTATAACCCACGCATTCCTCCCCTATAAATAAGAACCTGTGGTTCTTTGCTAGAAGGGGGCCGACTTCAATGCAGGGGGAGGTGCTGCCAGATTCTTGGCTTGAGGAGGAGTATTCCCTGCAGCTAAACTTCATCCCTATTGGAGACTCTCTCTCGATCGCCCATCTATAGCTACAGCTTGCACGGGAGGAACTCCCAGGCTTTTCTTCTCCTGTTCCCTATTCTCTTTTATTTTTTATTAACTACATGCATACATGGTTCATGCCTTAATCTCCCCTTCTTAACCACGTTGTGATAACTTCCCCAGTGCAACACTTGCACACACGCCCTTAGTTTCATTCATATCATCATCCTTTTATCACACCCTTTGCATGGGGTTTAAAGGGCTCATGCCCAACAGGTGTGTTCATCTCCATGTTTACATGCTACATACATATTTCATTTGAGTTTGATACTACACCTTGGTTCTAATTCCTATTTTTATCTCTCTTTCTTGTAAGGGTAATCAACCACAAGGAGACTCTCTCCATCGGCCGGCCAGTTGGAAGAGAAGGAAGCCGACTCACTTTCTCTCACGCTTAAGGTATTTCATGATCCCTCGTGCCTTGCTCGCAACACCTACGGCTGGGGGGCAATTGTTGGCACTCAAAATATGATCAATGGTGATCAAGCCTCAAAGATGAATGATGCAGCCTATCGAAGCACGAGAGCCAAATGATCAATACATCGAAGCCTTCTCAAGCTGCCGAAGCCCCAAGTCACCCAACATGAACACTGGGGACTTCACCTCAGGAGGATCGAAATGAATCCACAACCAACCGGCCGGGCGACCAAGCCTGCCCATTGAACCGGCATCTACTCCGTCGTGCCGCATACACTACATCTATTGTCTGACCAAGGACAATGGTCTACCCAGTGGCCCGCCACATAAATGAAAGATTCTTCCGAGGTGAAGGAATGCCCTTGGTCCTTCAGAACGGAGAACCGAAGGCTCTGTCAGTAGAAGACCCCGATCACCTGGCACGGGTTCGACTTCTCAACATATGGGGTCCATTAGCGGCTGAATGATTGCCAAGTCAAGGCAGAAGTATCCCAGGTGCTACTCCACCCCTCAAGAGAGCTTCGAGCATGAGTCACACCAAGCCATCAGCACTAATCACAGTGCCGAGGGCCGCGTCAGTGGAAAACCCGCGTGTTCAATCCAAAGATACATGAAGTTTTGAGAAAGGTCATACAGTATCTCGAGAGCTTCGTCAAGGCCTCTAGCAGGGTTTTGCAAGACCACGACAAGATGAATGTCCAACGGTGACTCCCAGAACCATCCCTGGACCCACTAGCTAACCCGCGTCAAGCAAATGAAGTTAATACGGCGTACCCCTTAATCCGACGCCCCTAAATCCGATGCCCTCCATTCCGGCGTGCAAAAAGAGCCTGTGGATGCCCTTCTCACCGGGCCATTTCTCGCGCTGTAATAGGCCATCCCTATTTAGGTCTACATGGTTGGACCAAGTAAAAGGAGAGGGTGATCAGAGAGAGATTTTGTGAAGAAGGCATGGGAGACCACTGACGATTGCTTGAGGGAAGGAGAGAGCTTGAGAGCCAATCAAACCCATTCGTCCGAGGGAGAGAGGTTCCTTGGGGGAGAAGCAGGGTTTCCACTAAAAACTTCCTGGCCGTCGCCTTCCTCTACTCTGCTAAAACCTCCCGGCGCCGAGGAAGGAGGATCCGATACTTTGTTTTTTTGGAAAGAAGGAGTCTAGGTGGGTTTTGTGTTTCCCTTCCGATGATTTCCTTCCATTTTTTCCTTCTGAAACCATGTAAGTGAGAGGGGGGAGGGGGCGATGATACGAGCTCATCTCCCCTCCTCACCATTTCTCCTCTCTCCTTCCTTTGTAAACCTTCTTCTCTATAGCAAGTGAAGCGACCGTCCGTGCGACAACGCCGACGCCGAATGATATGTAGTTCCTACACTTCCGGCTGGGGTATAGCTCTGATACCATTCTGTCACGCCCCGTACTCTATACCATCGAGGTATTGTCCGCTTAGATGGCAATTCAACAATCAAATCACAAGTCATCTCGATCATGGGCTCCTCGATACATGCAGTAAAATTCTCAGAAATGAAGGAGTGAGAAGCACCTAAATCAAATAAAATATGGTCCGCACAACCAAAAATAGTAATAGTACCTTCAACGAGATTTGAAGCTACAGCCTCAGCCCGTGAGATATGAGTCACCTTGCCCTTTTGCTTTCTACTTGCAGCTGCAGAGGACTGGAAGGAGGATGCTGCTGAAGCTTGAGGATGAATCTACTGAGATGGCAGTGGTGGTAGAAGTGGGGGCCTGAACTGCGATTGAGGCTGCTGAGATTGAGTCGCCGGAGTAAATTGCACTGGGATCAATCGCAAAGGATAGTCTCTCACCACGTGACCCAGCTGGTCACAATGAAAACATACCACTGGCATAGAACACGGTTTGCCCAGGTGGCTGCCACCACACCGCGCACAACCCTTGAATTGGCTCTTAGCAGAACCCTGGTGTTGTTGGAAAGAAGGAGCTGACTGCTGCACTGTGTCGGACGATGCCTACTGGTCAAATCGCTTCTTGAACCTCTTCTTATTCTTAAACTTCTTGAAGTGGGAATTACCCGAAGAAGCAGCACCACTAGCAGCTGGAGTGGCAGAAGAAAAACCTGGAACAAGAGGCGGGTAACCAGATGGAAGCTGAACCGTCGACTGAACTGACACTGCCTGAGAAGGAGTCTGGGATCTCGCTAAGTCCAACTCCAATGCTGCCGCAGCCTGATACACCTCATTCATATTGGTTACGCGAGCAACAATCAATGGTTGCCTCAATTCGGCATGGAGATCACGAAGAAACTATTCCGTCTTTAAAGCTTCATTCGCTAGCACATGGGGCGCATAACGGCCCAATTCCATGAACCTGTTTCGATATTCGAGCACCGACATTCCTCCTTGGATGAGCTACAAGAACTGGTGCATTTTATCCATCCTGAGGTAAGCCGGACTAAAAGTAAGTTCAAAAGTGGCGACGAACTCAGCCCATGAAATCTGCCGGAGCGGATGAGACTGAAAAGCAATCTCCCATTCCGTGTTCCACCATGTCAGTGCCACACCCTGGAGCTGAAAAGTGCTGAGCAACACTTTCTCGTCTTCCGCACATTCCATGGAGTGGAACACACGCTCAGTCGCATCCAGCCAAACCCTGGTGACATCAGGATCGGTTTGGCCTTCAAAAGTCGACGGATGAAACAACAAAAATTCTTTCAAAGTACGTCGACGACTGTCAGGCGCATCCTCTTGAGCTGGAATAACAGGAGTCGGAGCAGGAACATCTTGAGGGACACTACTCGCTTCTTGGGGAATCGAAACTCTCCGACGCTGAGGTGGCATCTTGAACGACTAGAGAATACGAATAATGATCAAGAAAATTCATTAATCATATGGAAAACATCCTAAGCCAGTAATAGACAGCAACCCCATCCCCACTGGTAGGGTGTGCATGCATGGCACCAACACTCCCACCCCACCGGTGGCATACTCACACATGGAGAGGGGTAAATCCGTGGCCCAAAAAAACTTGTGGCATGGGACGGCCTAATCAGGTCTAATCCGACTCAATCAGGCCAAATTCTCTAAGTGATAGTCCCACAAACGGGCCCACTTATCTTGAAGCCCAAAGTCACTCTGACCAACTCTTCCTAGGCGGCCTCCAGTCCCGGAAGTCCGAGTAATGGTCGCTCGGGAGAAGCCCAAACGGAACTCGAGCGTAATCGGCCGATGCCGCCCACATTGCTCGGAAAAAGTCCAAGCACCCCCTCAGACAGTGTTCCACGGTCAAACCTCCAATGGGCGTAGAAGATATCCCCTAAGGGTTATCGGATCGTTTCACCACATAGAGTCCCTCTGATAATGAGGGGAGATTTCTATCAATGGGGCATTTATCCCGGTGAAAGTCAAGCTGCTGCTCAAGGTGGAAAGCTCAAAGGGATAAGGGAGAGCAAGAGTCCTTCAACGGTGGAGAACCCTCCTCCATGACGTAACGCCCCTTAGTCCCTCCGACTTCCTAACCTCCGGCCAAGAGAGTAAGCAGCTATATACACTCGAGAAGACCCTCTAGAAAGGTAAGTGATCCTGAGTACTCAACACCACACCCATTGGTGGAGAGCGATCTTGTGCCCATCACTTTTTCTCCTCCTGCATCCCTTCTATCTACGCTCTATCAGCTTGTTGACTTAAGCATAGGAGGGTTTTCCCCAGGGTCTTAACCCTAGGCTCCTCTGATCCATTTTCTGCCTTGCAGAAACATCAATTGTGGTGGCAACAATAAGAGCCCATCCAGGATCGTGTGGCTCAGAATCCAATGCGAGATCACCCCTCTTCATCTGGCGCCGTCTGTGAGAAATGTACAAAGAGCCAATATAGTGCGAAAAAGTTCCAGTAGGAGAAACGCTGGCGACAAAGGAAAGGTGTCGGTAATCACGGAGGGGGAACATGTGCCCTCCCGCTCTTCCACTGGCCCCCTCTCCAACGCCAATAATCAAGCTAATGCCTTACCTCTGCCGACCGTAGGGGGACAACCTACTCCCGGGAACCCCGATGCCCTCCAGACCCTCAACGCCAAGTTGGATATCCTCGTCGATCTGATGAGGACCCAAGTGGCCAGGGAGGAGTGGTCGCGGCTTCCTCGGGTGAGTCCCCCCCCGAGCAGACGTGTAACGTCCGTGTTTTAATGGATCTGTAGTGGTTCGGACCTGGATCCACTTCTGTCAGATCTACCGATTTTTACAGATTTTTTTGGCTATTTTCTGGCATTTTTCTGAGAGAGTTAAGGTATTTAAATAATTAAATTAGATATTTATATAATTATGGGAAATTGAGGGTTTAATGAATAAAAATATATTTTTAAATAAAAATATATGTAAGGACGCCCTAAGATGGCATTGAAGGTGGGGTCCATATCTAGCACATGGAAGTTGGCAGTGACAAATGAAGGCCCCAGCTCTACTTTCAATGTTACCATGCCCATCGGTGGCTTCTTTGTGTTATCATATGTCGTTATTGTAATAGATGACGGCCGGACTTCTAATTCTGGAATGTCGTATTTCTTCAAAGTACTGGGTGGCAAAACATTGATCGATGCGCCAGTGTCCACCAAACACTGGCTGATGGCTACTTTGTTTATATCAACAGTAATGCACAAGGCATAGGTCCTTGTCGGTTTCGGTGCTAGCTCATACTCATGGAAAATGATTGCGGGCTGATCCCCTGCTGGTGTCAGCACCGAAGTGATCTGTTCGGCCGGGATGTCTTCATTGGCCATCACCTTTTGCAAGTACTGCTGTAAAGCCAACTGGTGAGTGATCGATCTCCTGATTAGCTCCAGTATGGAGATCCTAGCCGGTGTTCTGTCTAAGTGTTTCAACAAATCATACTCCGTCCCTGGGACAGGCTCTGGCTCTTATGTTGCCTGTTCTTCCTGCCCCTGCACGGGCTCTTGCTGTCTCTGCTAGGGAAAAACTCGATGAAACATCCGCCCACTGCAGAGCACCATAGTTTGCGATGGCTGCGCCTTCGTTGGGTTGGAAATGGGTGGAGGGTTGGTAGAAGAAGATGGTATGTCAGAATTGGGGGTTTAGACAGGAGGAACCGGTCGGGGAACCCTAACTGACAAAGGGGAAGGAATGGGAGCTGGTGAAGACTGTGCAGAAGGGGGCATCTGAGGTGACAAGTGGGTAGTAGAGGCTGGAGATCGGATTAACAAAGGCCTCGGGGTGGTGGTGTTTTGGGTGGATGGAGACAAGGGTGTGGTGTGGAGAAGAAGTGGCCTAGGAGGCATGGAGGTGGTGGAAGCAGGTCGGGCTTGCGGTGTGGGTGAAGAAGGAAGAGGGTAAATAGGCGGAGGCCTTTGTGGTGGAAGAATGGGATTAGAAGGAGTTTGGTTGATTATTCGGATCAATGGTGGAGAATTTTGTTGAATTGGATGAGGTTGGCTGGTTCTTAACAAACGGGGAATTGGTTGGAGTTCTGGTCGTTAATTGAAGAGATGGAGGCGCTTTCTAAGTGCCAGCCCTGACCTCTCTCCACCTCGTGGGAAGTGGTGACAGGGTTGACCTGCTGGTTTTGGTGCTCCGGTAGTGGGTTCTGTACAATTCCCATCTCCGGCTGTGCTGCTTGTGCTGGCTGCTGCTGAACTTGTTGGACTGGTTGCTGCCCCTGCTGAACTGATTGTTGCTAACGTGGTGGCCTCCTTGCCTTCAGGGCACTGACAAACTTCCTCATCTCGTCCCAGTCAATGCCCCCCTGATCATTCAAATCATAAATGTAATCCTTGAAGTGGAAACAGTGATCTATGTTGTACCCTGGTTTTCTTACATGGACCTTCCTCTTTCCCCGGGCCCCCTCAGATGTGCTTACTTGCTTCCCATTATTCAGAGATATGAGTCTAGACTTGCCGGTTGGAAGGCTAGACTATTATCTTATGAGGCCCGATTGATTCTGTGTAGCTCGATATTGGATAGCCTCCCTACTTATTTTCTATCTATGTTTCGCATTCCTATTACGGTGGCCAGGAAGTTGAACTCTATTAAGTGTTTCTTCTGTCATGGCAGTGGCAGCAAGTGTAGAGGTCTTGTGACAGGTTGACCACTAGCAAGGAACAAGGAGGTTTGGGGCTGAAGCATGTTAAAAACTTCAATTTGGCCCTCCTGTGCAAATGGTTGTGGCTGTTGGGGTGTGGAGAGGAGGGATTGTGGACTCAAGTGATCAGACAACGCTACTTCTCTTCAATGAGGGTTTATGACTTGGCTCTTTCTCTGAGCCATAGGATTTCTCCTCTCTAGCGAGATATCTTCACTTGCAAGGACATCCTCGTCGTCAGTGTCCAAGTCCGACTGGGAGATGGCCAGAAATGTCTCTTCTGGAAGGACAAATGGTGTGGGATTCCCCTTTGGAGTCCTTGTTCCCTAGTCTCTTTGCGATTGCTGCGGCTCCTCTCGCCACTATGGCTCAGGCTTTCGATCAACATTCTCCGAGTGGATCCTGGGGTCCGACATTCAGACGTGATTTCATTCAAGAGGAGTTGGACCAATTCCAGGGCCTTTTGTTTTTTCTCCTCTCCTTCCATCCTCGGGTAGGTGAGGATGTGTGGTTCTGGAGGTGGGAGAAGAAAGGTTCCTTCACTGTCAAGTCGGCATATGTTATTATCTCAGATGGAGGCATGCGCCATGGCTTTTATGATCAGGTGTGAAAACCGCAAAGCCCTCTCAAAGTCAAGCTTTTGGTTTGGAGCATATCCCATGGGAGACTCCCCACTCGGAATAGGTTTTTCAGGGTTCATATTGGATATGGTTTTTACACGTTGTCTCTGTGGTGCTGTTGACGAGTCCCTCGACCACCTTTTCGTCGGCTGCTCTTACTCTCAGGGAGTGTGGATGAAGGTTGCTCGGAGGCCCAGCTGCATCATCAACCTACGGAGTGAGGTTCGTTGCTTGATTCGAGAATGAGACAGACCTTGGTCCCTCAAGCCGGATAGGACGGTCTAGTGGCTCATCCTTCATGCCACGTTATGGGCGCTGTAGAGGGAGAGAAATCACCGTATCTTTAGGAGGGAGTCACATTCCGAGGAGGCTCTGGTTGATTTTGTATGGGCTAGAGTGAAGGAATGGTCTCTTGTACTAATGTGGATTTTGTTGTTTCCCCTCTTTTTATCTGTTCGGGGAGCTAATAGTTATACTCTCTCCTGCTGTGAGTTGTGTTGTATAGGGTTATGGGGGTGCTGCTTTTTGGGTTTGGCCTCTATACATTCTTGTACAGCTTGAGAATATTGTTGAGATTGTGGTGGTGGAGGAGGTCTGAACTGCTGTGATTGTAAAAACTGAGAAAACTGTACAGGCTACTTCTGCCTTTGCGGACAATCACAAACCACATGTCCCACCTAATCACATCAAAAACATATCACGTGCATTGAACATGGTCTACCCGGATGGCTACCACCACACCTCGGACACAGTCTCGGCTGACTAGCCACCGGTCCCAATTGCTGAAACGAAGAGGGTGCTATTTGTTGCACGGTACCAGAGGAAGCTTGTCGGTCATACTGCGTATTGGATTTCCTGAACATCCGCCTGTACTTGGATTTCATGGAGGAAGTACCGCTGGCAGAAGGAACAGAAGATGGTATCCCCGTCACATTTGACTCACTAACTTGTTGATGCTGCACACTCTGCTGCACTGGCTCAACTTGGGTTCGCCCTCAAGATCTTGCCGTGTCCAACTCTAATGCTGCAGCTACCTGATAAGCCATATCTAATTCTGCTACTCTGGTTGCAATCAGAGGTTGCCTTAACTCTGCCTTCAACCCACGCAGAAATTGCTCAGTTTTTAGCGCTTCATTAGCAAGAATATGAGGAGCATATCGACCCAATTCCATAAACTTGTTCCGATATTGAAAGACAGACATATCGCCTTGAGTCAAGTCCATAAATTGATGCATTTTGTCCATCCTTAAATATGCTGGACTGTATGTATGCTCAAACAAAGTGACAAACTCTTGCCAACTAATTTGTCGAAGAGGACGAGACCTGAAAGTTACCTCCTACTCCGTGGTCCACCACACGAGTGCTGCTCCTTGCAATTGGAATGTAGCTAGCATCACTTTCTCATCTTTCGTGCATTCCATGGAACGGAACACACGTTCAGTTACATCTAGCCACACTCTCACTGCACTTGGATCTGCTTGCCCTTTATATGTTGGTGGGTGGAATAGAAGAAATTCTTTTAAAGCTCTACCACGACCACCTTGAGGCACGTCATCACCAGGAGCAGGGTCGACACGGCCTTGCGCATGAACATTCACTGGAGGAGGTGACGTACCACTCTCCTCCCTTGGAATGTGAGCTCTTTGTCTAGGCGGCATTTTACACTAAGAAGGCATACAACAACAGAAAAATCATAAGTAATCACGGAAAACAACCTAAGCTAGCAGTCGTAGACATATGGACATGTTCTAGACCAGTGTAATTTCGATTCCTTATACATAACCTCAACACTGCTCTGATACCAACTGTAACGACCTGGAGATCCAGATATCGGTAAACTGATACCAAGAACTCAAAGACGCCACCCAAGAGGTTGATGAGGCCCCATAAGGGTTGAGAAGTGGTTGAGGAGATGCATAACGAATTGGAATTACACGTGTAATAGTAATTAAAGCAACAATTTAAACTTTAAGCGGAAGTAATTTATAATATCAGAGTGGTGAGTGAGTATTAAAGATATAATTTTTCCATATATCATTGAATCCTAGATGGGCATGGATGACATGAGACAACCTTTCAGGCAGTTTTCGCAGAATGTGCCACATGCAAAAGCGATGCTCACTTGTTGGAAAGTTCAGTCATGACTGCAGTAATTGTAGGATCAATAATGCCACATCCAAGTGACTATCATAAACCCAGCTATGCAACGGTAGGCAATAAGTCTTAGTTGGGGTTATGCAGATGTGACTATGTTTATCTATAAATCACTTCACAGTCTAAATATCTGAATCTTTCTTTCTACCAACAATTAATTTCGCAAGACAACCACATCTTGTCTCCTCTTTACGCCTCCTCTTCCTATCTACTTGTTCGATCCACTTTTATTCTCCCCTGTCTTTTTTGCGCACATCTATGTCTTCTCCCTTAATTCGTTGTTGTGCTCGAACTTTCTTGCATGGCTTGTGCTAAACCCACAGTAATGGCATATGCATTGTAAAAGTTTTTAGCTTCAACAAGAGATCGAAATTGTTTTCCCACCTTTGGTTGTAATTGCTATGGTGCTTTGTGAATATATTCAGCAAGTTCTTTACTTTGTTCATGCATCGTGCTCCCTCAACTACCACATTCTTCATCAATGACATGTACGTGTAGTTCTTCGTCCATCTCGTTGAATTTGGGTTGTCCATACATGAAAAAAATAGACAAAGAATTGTCAAAGTTTTACTTTTGAAAGCATCATCATAAATATTTCTGTACAAGAGTAGCACCACAACATTCCTCAAATGTATTGCCAGATAACAATGTGTCATGTGAATACATTTATTTTTTAAAAAAATGGATATGCGTGGCCGACACAGCAAATCTACCACTATAGATGCCCAGGCTAATTAGAAGGAGCTAAATGTAGAAAATATAAAAACCAACATATATATTGAGCACAACTTTAATCATGACCGAAAAAGGAGACTAGTTGTCACGTTGGTAAAAAAAAGATGGTATAAAGGAAACCCTAGAAAAAAGACACAACCCACCCGTCTGTCGATGTGGTCAAGATGTTTGTAGAAGATGCCTACAAAATCTGCCTGCAGAAGACGTAAGCTGAGCAGTGCCTGGTGGGAGAGGACTCCTCCTCCTCCTCCTCCTTTCACCCCACAACATTTCTCTCTCTCTCTCTCTTTCTCTCTCTCTCTCTAATGTGTTGGTGCTTTGCTCCTGCGCGTTGCGTGCGGGGGCCCTCACGGAGGCAGTGAAGAAGCACGACGTCGTCCAACACTACGTGACGAGGAGGGGCACAGGGGCCACTGGAGCAACAGGGAGACGGGTTGCGTTGGTTTCCTTTGTGAAATTTGTTGGACGGCTAGATTTGTTTAGGGAGAAAATAAGCAGCGTAGATAAAAAAAGGTCTCACGGGAATGTTCGAACGGTGTGCCGACACTAGACCTGACACCTCACACCTGAGAAAGCTCTCATGACCAATGATCTTCCGCTGTGTGGGTCATTTGGAACCTTGTAATCTCACGCTTTACTTTTATGGCGCATAATCCGTAGTATATTTATTTGGTCAGTGTTTCATGTTTTTAGAGGACATTTTTATAAGGTGAAATATTAACCCCCCCTCAACAACCTGTTCCACCCAAGCAAGGGACCCAACAGATGCGACCTTCATGAAGAATGAAGCGGGAAGCCTCAAGAAGGGGGGGGGGCTTGACTGTGAATGTTGTGAGCATTCTTCCCTAGCTACCTGGGTCTGCATCAGATTGACAAGGGTTTCCAGCTTGGCGTTGAGGGATTGGAAGGCCACTAGATCCACTACGGGAAGCTGGTCCCCCATAGGAGGATGGGTGGGGCGTTGGCTTGGTTGGGAGGAGGGGGGCCAGTCAAAGAAGTTGATGGTGCGCAATCCTCATTCACCGTCACTGGCGCCTTTTCCCTATCCCCGGTTACCATCCTACTACTGCTCCTTCGCACATACTGACTTTTTGTTAGTTTCCCACAGACGGCACCAAATGCAGAGGCAAGATCTCGTGCTAAGCTGGGGACCGTCGGATCTGAGCTGATCGCGGGGCAGCCACCTCAATGAAGAATTCTACAAAAATGGGGGAAGAAGCGACCAGGAGGCCCGGGGTTGCGACCCGGGGAAAATTCTCTGATGCTTAAGTCAGTGATGGTAAGTGCCAAGTGTGAGAAGGAGGCAGGAGGGGTGAAGGGCATGAGATTACTCCTCACCAGTGAAGTGGTTTGAGATGACTTACCTTTCCAAAGAGTTTTCCTGAATTTATATAGTTGCTCGTTCCCTTTTTTGGAGCAGGGGAAGCGGGAGGGCCTAGGGGGCGTTACCCCCTGGGTGAGATCTCTTCACCATTCGAGAACTATTACCTTTCTCTTATCTCCTGAACTCCCTGCTTGCCATCCATAATGTAACATTCGCCTGGATAGAAGCCCAGTAGCAAGGCGTTCGTCCCATCTCCATGAGGAGTCTGGGAGGCAGGGCCGATCGGTAGCAGATAAGGGGTATCCCCATTTATCCTGGGAGTGGGGTTGCTCATCTCCCTGCGGCCAGTTACGCTCGGTCGCCCTTTGGGCTCCCGCGCATATGAGGTACCGCTATTCAGACTCACGAGCCAGAAAGCCAAACGGGCTGTGTTGGTCTGAATGAGTTGGGCCGCATTGGGCCGCATATTTTTTGGGCTGCGAATCTACCCCTCTTCATGTTTCGTTGTGATCATCGCATCGCAGAGGTATAGATCAGATTTTTGCTATGTTTATGTGGACGGATTTGGAGGATGATTATTTTTCTTTATTTTTTTATATGTGTGACCTGAGACGGAGATGTGGACGATGACGGGATCGCCCACGGGAACGGGAAGATATGGTGAGATGGTTGTGGGTTGGAAAATCTCAACCCGAGGAAGGGGTTAATTCCCAAGCTCCTCCCATGGAGTATGATATCCTTCAACATCTGGATAGGACACCAGCAAAGATTTCCATCCTAGAGCTCATCAGGAGATCTCCATTCCATCAGTCCACTATACTATAATTCCTCCAAAAGATCACAGTCAATGAAGATCTCCTCACTAGTGGTCTGACTGATGCCATAATGGCCCTCACTCATGGTCCCTCCATCTCATTTTTCGACAAGGATCTTGCTTCACCTGAGAATAGGTCCCTCCCATTGTGCCTTATCGTTACCCTTAATGGAGTCAAAGTTGACTCCACTTTGATCGACGTGGGAGCATCCATAAATCTCTGTCCCATGAAAACTATCCAAAAAATTGGTCTGCAAGAGGAGAACCTAGAGGAAGTGTGCACCACCATTTCAGCATATGACAATTCAAGATGGTGTGCGAAAGGCAAGGTAACCTTAAAACTCAGCTTAGGCACTGTGGTTTTGTCCTCGAACTTCTTTGTCCTTGATGTCGACCCGACGTACAAAGCCATTCTAGGGCGGCCATGGATTGAACAAACTCTAGGAATCCCATCAACGGCTCACCAATGTTTCAAATTCCCTTACAATGGCAGGGTGATAAAGATCAGGAGTATCCCTGTTGGCCCAGTTGTCGAGCGGACAAGAGGGGGGGTTGAATTGTCCCCCAAGCGATATGACTAATTTAAAATATTCTTTGCACAATTAGCAAGTTTAAGGAGATAGATGAAAATATGCTAGATAGAGTAAATTAAGTTCTCTCAATCTCGCCAAGCTCACTCGATCATGTAAACAGATTAAGCAATGAAACACACAGCCATCAATGTAAACCACAAGACATAAGGATTTTTAAGGTAGTTCGGGACCATGATGGGCTCCCTACGCCCACCCCTCACCAATCCGATGAGGCTTCACTTGTTGGAAATAGCATGGGGATAAATCCCAATACGGAGCCAAGCTCCAACACACACCCAGGATGATGCCTGCACACACATGGGGAACAACCTCCCCACAAGGAAAACTCTCCTCCCGTCGTAAACATAGCAACAATGGGGGCGAACCCTACACACTCTAGATCTTAAATCCAGTAGTACACACACACATACACTACAACAATCGCAGCACGAACCATACACTCGATCACACATAGGCGATCAAACTATGCACATAATATCTCTGAGTTCATAAAATTAAAACAAATATTTAAAACATGCTCATATTGAAATATAGCGCACGAAGAACATCACAAATAACCAACAAATGATGTAGAGTTTATCCCCCTTGATTTCCAAAGTTGATGGATGAAGTTGCTTGACGGTTCGGTCAGAGGGAAGACGGATGGTGACGATTTCAGCATCCTCTCGTTCCTCTCTTCAATCCGCTCCTTTTTCTCTTCTTCTACAAGCTTCAAAAATGCCCCCAAAAGCCCAAATACAGTAGAAAACCTTAGGGGCCTATCACAGAAGGAGTCCAGACAAACGAACAGGTGCAAGCCGTTGTTTTCCCTTTCCCGAACCAGTCAACTCAAGTCTACTTCCCGTAGAACCCCCGCAACCACCTGTTCACCACTCCACAAAACCCTCCACCCGCTTCTCCACCCTGCAAAACCCTCCACCTACATTCACTGCTCCGCAAAACACCTTCCCCGCTGTGCAACAACCCTAGCAATCCCTGCAATATCACAACATCCCTCCACCCAACGGTTACACCAACAAGCACCCGGCTCCGAAGAGAGTGCAATACCCTCCTTTGCTAAAATCCCTCATAGACAACTTTTTCGCGCTCATGTCAGTTAATGCAATCCAGCTTCCTCCGGAACGGCCCAGATGGAACCCGACCGTTGATCAGATAAAGTATTGTATATTCCATAGGTAGTCAGGTCATACAATCGAAGGATGTTTTCAGTTCAGAGACTTGGTCTATGACCTACATGAAGGACAGAGGATAGATTGGGCCGAGATGCATAAGGCCATCATGGAAATCAAGGAAATAGAAGGCAAGCGTTGAGGTAGCAAGTGTAGCAGCAACAAGCACCGCCGCCGCAGCAGCAGCCACCATAGCAGCAACGGCTGGTTCAAGACTTGAGGATCCATCAAAACCCCATGCCAAACCATCCTCCCGCTCCGCAGCCTCAGCAGCCAGCACTGACTCAGGTTAACTTAGTTCAACCCCCATTTCCTAACGCCGGATGGTCATATGATGATGACGGTTCAGTCCAACAGCTTTTGGCCCTCCACCATAACCACAACAACCCATCTTCACCCCTACTCCCATCATCCTCATGCCCAACCACCAAACCCTTCCTTCGCCTGCCAAACCACTCGTCTTGCCACCTACTTCCATCATCACTCCACCCGCCTCTGCTCCACTACCAGCACCCTCACCCACCTTTCCATCTCACTCATTTCTTGTCACCCCCGTAGCCGTCCATACACCTCCGCCCAATCCTTTGCTTACCATGCCTCTACTCGCCTTTACGTCTCCACCAGCACCCGCACCCATCGTCACCGCACCCGGGCCTAACCCTTCACTCGTCATTCTTCCACCACAACCTGTTACCTCCACCATCATCCCCACCACTCCCATCATCTCCGCCACGCCCTCTTCCACACCACTTATCCACCCCATTGGGCCTATCAAGCCATCAATAGATGCCGTGTCAGTACAAAACCTTTCCCTGCGGAGCGGGCATTTATTTTACAGGAATTATACTTTCACTGGTGCACCACATCCAATCCCCAGTCTTCACAATAGGCTACTGATCAAGAAGAGGCCGAGCCACTATCGGGTACCCAATGATCTACTGCATCACTTAGACTAGGTGCCCGCCAAAATATTCGTGCTGAGGTTTATAAAAAGGTCCACCACCTATCTCTCTCATCAGCCCCGCATCATCCCCCTCACACTTACTCTTCTATAAGCAAAGGATGTCTATCTTGCACATTCTCACCATCTCCCTCATCATTCTCCTCTTCTCCCCTCCCGCTAGACCCCGCACATTCCATGAGATAATTCTCACGGGAAAAGAAAAGTGAACCCCTCTCCTCTCTCTTGCACTTTCCCCTCCACCATTCCTTCCTCCACCCCCCTCTCTGCTCTCAACTGGGACTTCTCCCTCTTGGCCTCCCTCGTCAGCGCTGCAAGCCATCTCTTCTGGATCAGGAGAAGCGACCCCGTAATCCTCTTATCCACCCCCTCATAAGAGACACCCAACTTCCCTGTCAGATCCTTGAAGTGATCCTCCATCAGTCTCTCCACTTCGCCTATTATTACTTTGCCTTCCTCCTTACTCGGGATGTCTTCCTCCTTCGGCTCCCCAAAGCCCAGCAAGCTAGCGATAGCATTAGACGGCTCAACCATAGCACCATCTTGGGACATTTACCGCAGAGGGAGTTTTCTGAAGCCTCCATGAGTGCCAGCTCTAGCTCCCCAGCTCCCTGTTGACCATCACTGACTGGAGAAACCACCACCGGTGCCCCTGAAGAAGACTCGGCCAGATGGCAGGAATCAAAAGGGGCACTTGTTGCAGCTACAACTTGTGGGGCCTCCCTGGGCCACACTTGAGTGGGAGAAGATCGGGTCTGGCAGAGGGCAGGAGCCCCTGACCCTCCTCTGCTCTGCAGGCCATATGGAGAGGGCACACAACAACAACCTCCAGCCGATCCCTAGGGAGGGAAGCCAATATCGTGGAAGGAATAGGCCTGTAGAGATCTCCGGCTCCCCTTAAGCCCTGTTCCGGCGAGGGAACGGCGACGCTATCAGTGCCTCTCCTGTCGCCGGTGGTAGGAAGCCTCCCTTGCGCTTTCTGGGCAGGCTGAAGAAGGGAGTCGTTCACAGGTAGGAGGCGTCGCCCGTCTGCTGTCGGAAGGGAGCCGGTGAAGGACGGCCGGCTGACCACAGGTAGCGAGGGGAGCGTCTGCCGCGAAGGAACAACCAGCAGAGTCGGGTGGGGGAGAGGTGGCATATCGGTTCCCTAGGACCCGATACGTGACAGGTTATTGGGTAAGTCGCGGGCCTGTTCGCTTGAACCGTCCACTGAACCGCTTCCGACCCAGTCCACTATAGCCCCGTTCGAATGACGAAACTGGGGTAGTTGATTCAAATTTGAATCGACTGCCAAACCGGCACCAGGTCGGTTGTCTTCCACCTCCTGCTTCTGGTTTCACAGCCCTAACTCCACTGTCGGCGCCCGCGTCTCCTCCTCTAGCATCCACACCCTGACCACCATTTGGATCCCTTCGAGGACAACTGATATGATCGCTGAAATCTCTGTCGGGCTCAGGGTTGGCAGTATCGGCCGAGACCGAAATGGAAAAAAGAGGTGAAAGTGTAAAAAAAAAGAGAAAGAAGAAGAATAAAAAATAACAAAAAAAATAAAGAGCATTATCAAAGCCTCCGAGGGATGTCGACCCGTCGAGTCCCACCTTCTGTCCGAGGCCATAAATAAAAAGATCCTGTTTGCTTGGCTCGGACCTTCCGTCCAAGTCAATGAATAAAAAGAACTCTCTTTGCTTGGCCCAGACCTTCCGTCCAAGTCAATGAACAAAAAGAACCCTCCATGCTTGGCTCGGACCTTCTATCCAAGTCAATGAATAAAAAGAACCCTCTTTGCTTGGCTCAAACCTTCCATCTGAGTCGATGAACAAAAGAACCCTCCTTGCTTGGCTCGGATCTTCCGTCCAAGGTAATGAATAAAAAGAACCCTCTTTGCTAGGCCCAGACCGTCTGTCCGAGTCGATGAACAAAAAGAACCCTCCTTGCTTGGCTCAGACCTTCCATCCAAGTCAATGAATAAAAAGAACCCTCTTTGCTTGGCTTGGACCCTCCATCCAAGTCATTGAACAAAAAGATCCTCTTTGCTTGGCTCGGACCTTCTGTCCAGGTCGATGAACAAAAAGAACCCTCCTTTCTTGGCTAGGACCTTCCGTCCAAGTCAATGAACAAAAAGAACCCTCTGTGCTTGGCTCGGACCTTCCATCCAAATCGATGAATAAAAAGAACCCTCCTTGCTTGGCTCGGACCTTCTGTCCAAGTCGATGAACAAAAAGAACCTTCCTTGCTTGGCTCGGACCTTTCGTCCAAGTCGATGAACAAAAAGAATCTTCATTGCTTGGCTCGGACCTTCCGTCCAAGTCCATGAACAAAAGAACCCTCTCCACTTTGGCGCTCATCCCGTGACGATGAATAAACCACGCTAACTCCCGGTGCCCTGTCAGCATTGATGAATAATCCTTCGACCTAGACTTTTCATCTAAGCCGATGCGCAAACAATCCTCTTCAACCTAACACCAGCCATCCGTCCTACCGCGATGTTCAAGATGACCCAAATGGCCTAGACCTTATGTCTAAGGCCTGATGAACTTAATCCCGTGTGTTAGCATTGGCCCAATGCTGACGATGTTATCTGGATTGGAGCTTGACTCTGTGTCAGAACCAATCGATGTAGTGCACGGCTAGGACCATTCACGTGAAACTTTCTACTCTGATGGCGACCACCGGCTAGGCAAGAAGAGACACTCGCCGGTCCCACGCGCTGGTCCCTTGCTTGCGCCACCCGTGAGTGGGGGCATTTGTGGACATCAAAAAAATGATGATGATGTAGCACGTACGTCTCCGCATCCGAGAGCAAGTCAAAGATGGGAAGGCTAAATAAACCCCATGCCTTGCCCGATCAGGACGAGAATACACCCGAGGGTCTGCTACCTGAGAAGGAAGTCCCCCAAGCAGAATATATGGCCACGGCTCCCCAACCAGCAATGCAATGATCTGATGTTGGTAGAGATCAAGGAGAATTTAAGTAATCAACCTGATTTCATGTTAGCCGATGACAGCAGGTTATTATTTCGAGGAAGGACCTGTGTGCCCAATGTAGCTGAAGTGAAGAATAAGATCTTAGAGGAAGCCCATAGGTCTAGGTACACTATTCACCTTAGAGGTACTAAGATGTATCGAGATTTGAAAAGATCCTTTTGGTGGTCGAATATAAAGGGAGAAGTTACAGAATTTGTAAGCAAATGCTTAGTGTGTCAGCAAGTCAAAGCTGAGCATTTTAGACCTGCAGGGAAGTCAAAGCCACTCGATATACCCTAATGGAAGTGGGAAAGTATTGGTATGGATTTTATCATGGGTTTACCTAAGACTCGTAGTGAATTTGATGCAATATGGGTTATTAGGGATAGACTGACTAAGTCTGCCCATTTCTTGTCCATTAAGTCCAGATGGACAGTTGATGTTTTGGCTGCTTTGCATATGAAGGAAATTGTAAGACTTCATGGAATACCAGTCAGTATTGTGTCTGATAGAGACCCGAGGTTCACTTCACACTTTTGGAGAGGACTACAAGAATCCTTGGGTACTCGTCTGAATTTAGCACTACTTTTCATCCGCAAACAGACTGACAGACTGAAAGAACCAATCAGATTGTGGAAGATATGCTTAGAGCTTGCGTGATTGATTTTGGAGGTAGTTGACATGAACATTTGACTTTGATTGAATTTGCCTACAACAACAGTTACCAGTCCAGTATCCAGATGGCCCTGTTTGAAGCTCTTTATGGAAGAAACTATAGATCACCCCTGTGTTGGGATGAGGTAGGTGAGAAACCATGGTCGAGATCAGATCTCATTTCAGAATCATTTAAGAACATCCGTATTATCACAGACCGTCTGCAGGTGGCGCAATCAAGACAGAAAAGTTATGCCGATGGTAGAAGGAGAGCCTTAGAATTTCAAATTGGTGAGCATGTATTCCTAAAGGTTTCACCCATGAGAGGAATTCGAAGGTTTGGCATTCGTGACAAGTTAAGTCCAAGAGATGTTGGCCCATTCGAGATTCTGGAAAGAGTTGGGGAAGTTACTTACAGACTGGCTTTACCACCTCAGTTATCTGGAGTACATAATGTCTTCCACGTGTCTATGTTGCGGAAGTATGTTGATGACCCCACTCATATCATTCAACATGTGGATTTAGAACTAAAGGAAGATTTGACTTATGAAGAAAGACCCATCAAGATTTTGGATCGCAAGCAGTAGCAACTCAGGAATCGTTCCATACCTATGGTCAAGGTTCAGTGGAGCCGACGGGGAACGGAAGAAGCTACTTGGGAGTCTGAGGACCTTATTCGGAAGCAATACCCTGATTTATGCTAAGGTCAGTTGTCTTACTCCCTATTTCGATACGTGCAGTGAATTTGGAGGACCAAATTCCACTAGGGGAGGAAAAGGCCAGTGGAAGAGTACACAGGGAGACCCAATCCGACGAGAAACAACACAAAACAAAAAAAAATGGATAAAGAGAGAACAAGAACAAAGATGGTTTTATTCATGACAAATGGGAACCAAAATACATCAAACGTAACAAGGAAGGAGAAGAAAGAATAGAAAAGAAGAGGGGAGGAACGGGGGGGTTGAGCAGGGGCGACGGCTCCCTAGTCTTCCCCCTTTCCCTGCTACATTTCTCTCTTCCTCTCTCTTACTCTCTTCTTCTTTGGTGGTCGCCGAAGGGGAAAGCCCCTTTCTTCTCTTCTTCTCCTTCTTCTCTTCTCCTTCTTCTCTTCTTTCTTTGGTGTGCATGGTGGTCTCTTCTCTGTTCTAGAGGGGGGGCTCTATGTGTTGTCTCTGTGTATCTCCTCTATTCGCCGTGGAGAGGGGCTTTTAAGCCTCAATGGCAGGGGCCTTCGAGCACGGAGCGACCGAGGCGGGAACGTGGGTTATTAATGAGGATTTGACTTGGGTTGTCTTTGGTTGACAGGAGGTAGCCTGTGTGTCCCCCTCTCCGTTTGACACCTCAGCTACCTCGCTGTGCGCCGAGGATCTATAGGACATGGCGTAAGATCCTCCCTGCCGGACGCGTCGTTGGAGGAAAGCCAAGTCGCACCGTTGAAAGAGCTGGGCGTACCGCTGGAGAACCCAAAGAAGGCATGCCGCTGAAAGGGCGCGAGGGCGTGCCGCTGAAGGCCCGTATGGGCGTGTCGTTGAAGACCACGCTGGGCGTACCGCTGAAGGCCCGTATGGGCGTGCCGTTGAAGTAGATTTGGGCCCGTTTTAAGCCTGATTGAAGATTCACTTAGTTCTCTTCAGGGCCCACGAGTTGTGAGCCCCCCAGGGGTTGGTTGCTCTTCGCTGTCGTGACTCCGGGAGTGACTTCACGGCAGTATACTGTTTGTTCGGAGGGTCCGGATAGGACATGTTCTCTGCAATCTCTTCAGTTAAAGTTATTCATTGATGCTGGATTGGTCGAGACAGGCGGACGTGCAATTTTACACGTCCACAAGGAGCCACACACAACTTCTCGTCTGAGCTACGGATGCGACGAGGGAGGAGAGGAGCCGCGCGTAGCTCGAACGGGTCTTCCGAGGGAGAAGGCGACTGGCAGAGGGTCGATGTGTGGGGCGTCTGCGGGTGGGTGCACTGCATCGCGATCACCGGAGGAGAGAAGAAATCGCACCCAACTTCTCGTCTGACCTACGGATGCGACGAAGGAGAGAGGGCCAGTGCTGGGGTGTCTGCGGGTGAGGGCGGTGGGGTGTAAGCATTGAAGAATTAAGGATTTTACAGGGGAGATGTTGAAGACGGGGGTAGTTTAAGAATTGTAAACTTTTTCAAACCTGATGATGGAATACTCCATCGAATATCCCTTTGTTTAAGGTCGCTGACAAACCATGGCGGGAGGAGGTCATTGTATAGTTCAGAATGATGATGCTCAAGAGGAGTTGAGAGGGACCCCATCTCCACCCCCACCACCTTCGGTGGATTATGGGATGTTCATGCAAGGTCTGGTTCAAGCTATGCAAACCCAGGCTCAGACGCAGGCGACACTTCAGGCACAACTCCAAACTCAAGCATCATTACCCCAGGAGTAGGTTTTTGGAGGAGTGACCATGATGTAGAGATTTCGGCGGATAGATCCACCCTCTTTTAAGGGGGAGAGTCAGCCAATCATGGCTGAAAACTAGGTTCGCGAGATAGAAAAGATTTTCTGAGTCATCCAGTGTGCAGATGAGGACAAGACAAGTCTGGCGGCATACATGCTGCAGGAGAGAGCGGACAGATGGTGGGCATCTATTCTAAGGAATCAACCTGACAGACTCGAGCATGATATTTCTTGGGAAGAATTCAGATGGCTATTCATAACAAAGTACATACCGGAGCATGTGCAAGACAAGATGGAGCAAAACTTTCAGGCACTAACTCAAGAGTCGATGGTCGTGCTCGAGTATGAGGTCAAGTTTGCGAAATTATCTAAGTATGCACCGCACATTGTTACATATGAAAGAAGAAATGTGAAGAAGTTTGTGGTGGGACTATGACCATCACTTCGGACCCATCTAGTTGCACTAGAACTTGCTACGATGGAGGCGGCTCTTGGCGCGACTTGTCGTCAAGAGAGTGACATGGAATTATATCAAGCGGAGAATAGGACTTCAACAAAGAGACCATTAGCACCATTTCACCAATATGACAAAGGCAAAAAGGTGATGAAGAATCTATTGCAGTCATTTGTGACAGAGAAGACCACACCACCAGCAAGGAGCAATGACAAACCAGAATGTAAACACTGTGGCAAGCGACATGGCAGGGAAGTATGCTGGATAGCCACTAGCAAGTATCTCCATTTTGGCGAGAAGATGATGTAGCCTATAGCAGCTCAGCCAGTAGCAGCAACAGTAGCTCCAGTAGCAGCAAGACCAACAGAAGCACGACCCGCAAGGAGACCCCGATGTTGTAAATATCCCAGTGATTTTGATGATAACAAAACTAAGGACATATGGTTGCTAACGTGCATGGAACCAATATCTTAAATGAAGTTCACACACTTAAGCCCAATGTCATCATGCCCCATGTTGAGCACTTAACTCCTCCCAAATGCATGAATCCAACTTGGCTCCTAAATCACCCAGGGTAAGCTTAATTTATTCATTCTTACTTAACCCCGTCTTCGCAGTGGGGCGGTGATTGAGAGGTCAGAAGGGAGCCTGTCGCCACGCGCCGACCCTTCTTCCACATCGTCCACCTCATCGCTGATCGTTCTTCTACACTGAAGCAGCATGAATGCCCCAACAATTGCCAAAGTCTTCATCTTCAGAGTCGTCCTCCATGCTTCGCCCGAAGATGATTACAGAGGAAGGAGACGGCCGCTTCACAGGAGCGGGAGGAGGATGCAAGAGATTGCAAGGGAAGTCTTAAGCAGCGTGAAGAGGAGGAGGCGCTCTTCTGGACCTTTTATAGGCCGAAGGGGGAGACCTTTGCCTTAATTGATTTTCTCTTCGAAAAGATGCAAGAGCAAGACATACTTCCCCAAGAATAGCTACGCTACCTCCCTCACAAACCCTTGTGGGAATACGTAAAAATGGCAAGTCATTTAAAGCATAGAAGGATGAAAAGATGCCACCTCCACACTCGATCGACACACAAGCCTAATTTTTCAGCTACAAATTGTACGAGATCTCTGATTCACTAGCAACTGTGGATACGGTAAATCCAACTCAGTCAAAGGTGGTAATGTGTAGTCAATTGCATTTTGAATACTACTCTCATTATATTGAAAGAAAATCATTACACTGTCAAGTCCAGAGAGAAATTATGAGAGGGAAAGTGGAAATGACATAACAAGGCAAGTACAAATTTCCTAGTCTATCGAAATGGGGGAACTTTGGGAAGTTTGCGGCCCCTCTTGAAGCTCAGCAGGTGGAGGACCCTAGATGCTTGGAGATTTGCCCTCAGTACCATTGGTGATGGCCGGCCCAGGCAATGACCCCATTTGTATGGGAACTGCCCCGCTCTTGCACCCTCCTGAGGCACCTAGAGTTGGCGATCTCTCCTCTACCAAGGCAGAAGCACCTTCGCTCCACCCTTCATCACTTGACGTTGACAAGGGAGAGTTTGAGCCATCCTCATCAGAATCGTAGTGCTGCCTGGAGGGGAAGATGAGCTCGTCAAGGACCTGTTCTTGGGCCAGACTGGCTACCTACCTAAAGCCTTAGGCGAAACCCTTCTATAACCCTCGTCAGTATCTCGGCTCATAACATGCGAAGGTGGCCTGATTCAGGGCTTCTTGTTACTCCTCCGAGCTCTTATATCGCTCGAATGCCAGCACCCCGACTCCTGCTACGTTCTCCTCAAGCTCGACCACCCTCGTGTTGGCCACGACCAGCTTCGCTTCCACTTCAGCCAACCCTGCCCTGGCCTCAGTCAGCCTTGCCTCGACTTCGGCCTGTGCCGCCTCGTCCTCCTCCTTGGCCCGCTCGGTCTCTCAGACCTGGCCCTCGAGCTCCTCTCGCTCCGTCGTCCACTATCCCGAGCACGCTTCATGAGCTCGACGCTCTTCCTCCAAGAGCTTGCTCTTAAGCTCAGCCATGTACCGAGCTTGGGACAATTGCTCGGCGTATGACCGAGCATCCTCCTGGCTCACCGGATCATGTGCCTGGAGAGAAGCCACCTCCTGTCGAAGCACCCCGAGCTCGGAAGTCAACCGATCGATCCTACAGTCGGACTCAGCGCGGACCTGGGACTGAGCCCTTCCATCATTCACTAGTCGTGCCACGAAGTCAGTGATCTCAGCTCCCAGCTAAGCCATGAAGATGCCTCCTTGCATGACCCTTTCAAGGAGCATAAGAGGGGAACATCGTCGGAACTCCTCCCGAAGAGACGAAGGTGCCAGATCTTGACACCGATTGTACAAGGAGGCATGGATGGCGAATTGCCCTTGCTGAAGAGGAGGAGCCTCTTCTGAAAAAGATGAGGTCAGAGCGTCCTCTTCGGTCTTCCCCAATCTTAGGGCGACGACGCTTGGCTAAGCCCGAATCTACACCTCGACATCCTCCTCCTCGCCATGCACCCTGTCAGCCCCAACTAGGATCTCAGAGCCAACCTCCTCCCCCTGCGCTTCTACCAGCTCAGAGGAAGTCCACTCAACCACTGTGGGTACCTATGACTTAGTTGGTAGAAGGCTCAGGCGATAAATACCCTCAGCTACGAGCTCCTCGGTCAGGTAGGAAGTCTTCACCTTCTTCGATTGCCTCTTCTCGGCGGTTAGAGCCTTCATTGAAGCCAGCAACAACTACTCCCCAGCATCCATCCACTTGGACCCTCGGCGCTCAGAAGCATCATCTTGAGCAACTTGCTTGCCCTTATCCAGAGTGGAAGAAGGGCCTGTAGGAATTTGAGGCACGCTCGGAATAGTCGTCTCCTTCAGTTCAACGACCACCCATTTGGCTGGTCGCCCCTTGCCACCACTGCATCTTGTTTCCACTCAACAAAAAACAAGCCATTAGCAAAGGGCTTGACATACCGAAATGAGAAAGTGAAAGAGCAGAAGCTTCAGGTCCTTACCGTTGGGAGGCAGCGCCCAATGGGGATAATCCTCAATGTTGCTAAAGTCATCAACTTAATAGTGGTTCGGTGATCCTCCTGAAGAACCCTAATCTCCTATTCTAGCTCCGAGGAAATCACTGGCTGTTTCGTGAAGTTATGGTAAACGGGAAAAATCTACCAGCAAACTTAATATGCCTAGACTTGAAAGGATACGATGTTATCCTAGGAGCTGATTGGCTATCTACACACAAGGTAGTTATTGATTGCCGTGAAGGCAAGGTAACCTTTAAGGACTTTACGGAACTTGCCTACACTAGCCCTAAGAGTCGGAGCAAGTCATCTCTTATTTTAGCTCTCTGAGCTAGCAAGCTTATAAGGAAAGGGTGTGCATCTTTCCTTACATTTATCACCATAAAGGAGACTAAGGAGTCCAAGATAGAAGACATCCCAGTGGTTCGGGATATTCTGACGTATTTTCGGAGGATCTACTTGGACTACCCCCACAAAGAGAAGTGGCCTTCACCATCGACCTGATCCCTGGTGCTAGTCCAGTCTCTAAGGTACCTTATAGGATGTCCCCTGCTGAGCTTAAGGAGTTAAAAGAACAATTGATGGAACTTCTAAAGAAAAGGTTTATCAGACCAAGCACTTCCCCGTGGAGAGCACCTGTACTATTTGTAAAGAAGAAGGATGGATCGATGAGACTATGCATCTACTATCGGCAGCTGAATCATCTCACTATCAAGAACAAGTATCTGCTGCTAAGGATCGATGAATTATTTGATCAGATATCTGGATCGAAGTATTTCTCGAAGATTGATCTTAGGTCCGGATATCACCAACTGAGAATCAAAGAAGAAGACATTCATAAGACCGCATTCAGGAGCAAGTATGGGTATTAGGAATTTGTTGTTATGTCTTTTGGACTAACGAATGCCCCTGCAGCCTTTATGCAGTTAATGAATAATATGTTTCAGCCTCATCTGGATCAATTTATAGTGGTCTTCATTAATGACATATTAATTTCTTCAAAGACCAAGGAGGAACATGAAGAGCATTTGAGGATTTCATTACAGATATTGAGGACTAATCAACTCTATGCAAAGCTTAGTAAATATGAGTTCTGCCTTGAAGTAGTGTCCTTCTTAGGGCATGTTATCTCCAAGGATGAGATTTCTGTTGATCCATCAAAAGTAGAAGCTATAAAGAATTGGGAAAGACCAAACAATGCAAGAGAGATCCGTAGGTTCCTAGGTCTTGCGGGCTATTACAAGCAATTCATTAAGGACTTTTCCAAGATTGTCGTGCCTCTTACCAGACTAACTCGCAAGGAGGTCCGTTATGAATGGAGTAAAGATTGTGAAAGAAACTTTCAAGCTCTACAAGATCACTAAACTACTATCCTAATTTTTGCCCTACCAGTTGAAGGAGAGAAATTCAAGGTATATACCGATGCGTCTGGCATTGGTCTCAGATGTGTCTTGATGCAATAAGGAAGAGTTATAGCTTACTCTTCCCGACAACTGAAGAAACATGAAGAGAACTACTCGGTCCATGACTTAGAGTTGGCTACGGTAGTGCTTGCATTACAGATCAAAGATTATGACTTCACACTCTCCTATCAGCCAGGTAAAATGAATGTTGTGGCTGATGCTCTGAGCAAGAAAGTGCAAGTTAGTCATCTGTTGCTTTACGAATGGAAATTGTGGGAACAGCTTCCCAGTGAGGCAGTCAGTGTGGACATTCCTGCCGATCCGATGACAGTAGTTTGTGCTAGTTTGGCTTTGACTTTAGCTCTATATCAATAGATTAAAAAAGCTCAGTAAGCTGATTCTGATTTATCTCGCATTATAATGATGGATGACATTGAGTTTGGTGATGAGCTAGTTGTTAGTTTCTGTGATAGAGTATATGTTCCAGCTGATGATACTTTGAGAAATGCGATTCTGAGTGAAGCCCTTGGATCCCGTTTTACTATTCACCCAGGCACCACCAAGATGTATCAGAATTTGAAACAATAGTTCTGGTGCCCAGGCATGAAAAGAGATGTGGCTGTGTTTGTTTCTAAGTGCTTGACTTGTCAGCAAGTTAAAGCTGAACATCAAAAGCCAGGTGGAATACTGCAACCGTTAGAAATTCCAATGTGGAAATGGGATCACGTCACAACAGATTTTATGGTGGGCTTGCCTCAGACATCGTAGGGTTTTGATGGTATCTGGCTATTGGTTGATAGATTGACGAAAATAGCTAGATTGTTGTGGATTAAAGTCGCGTGGAGTGTGCAGAGATTGGCCAAGCTGTACATTGAAAAAATCATGCCACTGTATGGAATTCCTGTCTCACTTGTGTCAGATCGCGACCCACATTTTACCTCTAGCTTCTGGCGCAATTTCTAGAAGGCGTTGGGCACTGAGTTAGCTTTTAGTTCAGCATATCATCTGTAGTCAGATGGTCAGTCAGAGGGGACTATTCAGACTTTAGAGGGTATGCTGAGATCTTGTTGCCTTAACTGGCAGGGTTCGAGGAGTCAGCGCTTGCCACTAGTTGAGTTTCCTTATAATAATGATTTTCACTCCAGCATCGGCATGCTTCCTTATGAAGCACCTTATGGTCATCTTTGTCGTACTCCTTTGAACTGGTTTGATGCCGGTGACAGACTATTGACATGACTTGACATGGTTCAGTAGTGTGCAGATGTGGTTCGTCTGATCAGGTAGAGATTGTTGACAGCTCAGAGTCGACAGAAAAGCTATGCAGATTAGCGTAGATGTCCACTTCAATTTGAGCCAGGAGATATGGTGTTTGTTAAAATATCTCTAATGAAATGTGTTTCTAGGTTTGGGAAGCGTGGAAAGCTCAGCCCACATTACATTGGTCTATTTTCTATTGTGGAATGTGTGGGCCAGGTAGCTTACCAGCTTCAGTTACCAGTGGCGATGCAGGCTGTTCACGATGTATTCCACGTCTCCCAGTTGAGGAAGTATGCGTCTGACCCGTCTCACGTTCTCGACGATTCTGTTTGGCCAGTAGTGACTGCTGATTGCGACATGGGAGACAGAAGAATCCATGAAAAAGAGATTTTCAGACTTAATCCAAAATGGTACGTACCCTGCACCCTCCATGATTATCTGAAATTAATTTTGGGGATCAAATTCTTTTAAGTGGGGGAGGGTGTAGCACCTCGTATAAATGCTAGAACTAAAACTTCCTAATTTAAAGCCATACCTCTAAGACAACTCATACATGTGTAGGCCGTACACCTGAGGGAACCCTAAATGGGCCAACAAGGCACGTATAGGGGTTTTTCCAAGCAAAAGAGGAAAAGGCACCCCTTGCTAAGGCGCTATTCCAAAGAGCTCCCCCTTGAATGGGCGCTAATTCCTAAATAGAAAAAATAAAAGATAAATTATATATCCCTGTCCTACTAGCATGAATTGGACGCCCCCTTACAAGGGCACTATTTCAATGAGCGCCCCTTGAGTGGACGCTAATTCCTAAACATGGAACATAAGGACTCTTCCATTCCAACTAGAGTTAGGGTTTAACCCCAACTAGGAAGGTAGCGGTGGGTATAGCAGTTAAAGAATAGATATAGAAGTTCTTAATCTCATAGGATTCTTATGAAGGAAATTTATCTTCCAGTAGGAATCTAACCCCGTAGGATCTCTTTCTTCTATATATATCACCCTCCATCGATGAGCTCCAGCTACTGCTGATGTTCATATTGTTTCCTGCATCGACATCATCCTCGTCTACCCTGCCCCATCGACGAGCAGAGCCCTAGCTGCTGCGTGTGTCGACATCCTTCTCTGCTACTAGAGCGACAGCCGTTCTGGGTTGCACCTGCCGTAGTGTTAAGAGGAAGCCTTGCTTCTTTTGATAGTGCCGGCTAATCGAGTGTTGTCGTTGCCCTTATTATAATCATCTTCTTCCTGCGTGGGATCAGACGCGCAGTTGCAGTTACTGCTACTGCATATCTTCTTATTTTTCTCGTTTTGTCATCCCAATCAACTAAGAGAAGTAGGTGTTCTCAAGATACATCGCCCAACCTAAAATTTGGTTAGCATTAATCATGCAGATAGCACATAGCATGCCATTTTCTCTGGTTTCTATTTGATTTAGAGAATTTACAGTGAATAGCGACCCTTACCTGGGCGCTTATTCAACCAACGCCCTCGTACACAGTCGTTATTTCTTTTTGGGATTTAATAATTACTCATATTTAAAAATTAATAACTATGCAACTTGATATCAATATTAATGCATGAGTATAGTTCTGGAATCCTGATATTTTTCTCTTACTGTCCTTGTCTTCACCTTGGTAAATTTTCATTTAATTTGAAAGTGATACTGTTCATGTTAATATTGACCTGTAAGGAACAAAGACCGTCCCTTAGTCGCTATTTGGAAAGAACACCCCCACATGTGGGCGCTAATTTGAAACAACCAGTAAATATAGAAAATCTTGGAAATTAAGTTTATGACATTCAAGAACATCGACGTGACTTATCAGCGAGCGATGACCAGAATCTTTGATGAACTACTCTATCACAAGGTCGAGTGCTACATAGATGACCTGGTAGTCAAGACCAGAAGAAAAGAAGACCACCTAAGGGACCTCCAAGTTGTATTTCAGAGGCTCAGGCAATATGAACTAAAGATGAACCCTATGAAGTGTGTGTTTGGAGTGTCGAGCGAAAAATTCTTGGGTTTTTTTATCAGATATCAGGGAATTGAGATAGACCCCGCAAAAATCAAGGCAAGTCAAGAGTTCCCCCCACCAAGGAACCTCTCCGAGCTGAGATCTCTACAAGGTTGCCTGGCATACATTTAGCGATTTATATCCAATCTGTCAGGGAGATGCCATCCCTTTCATAAGTTAATGATGAAAGATGTTCCCTTTTATTGGGATGAAGAATGTCAGATAGCCTTTGATAAGCTAAAGGACTATCTGAAGACCCCTCCAGTGCTGCGCACACTGGTGAAAGGATGGTTGCTGATCCTGTACATAGTAGCCACACACTACTCCCTGGGGGTAATGCTAGCCCAGCATAATGAAGAAGGGAAGGAACAAGCCCTCTACTGCCTCAGTTGAAGACTGGTCAGAACTGAGGAGAAATACACCTTCATTGAGAAGGTCAACCTGACGCTGGTCTTCGTAGTCAAGAAGCTTCGACACTATATGTTGTCGCATGAAGTCAAGCTGATATCCAAGGTAGATCCACTGAAATATATCATGTCCCAACCGGCACTTAAAGGCCACTTAGGCAAATGGGCGGTGATCCTCATGGAGTTTGATATCTCCTATGTGCCGCAAAAGGCGGTTAAAGGCCAAGCCATCACAGACTTCTTCGCTGCACACCCGGCACCTAAAGATTGTTCGCTAGAGATGAAACTTCTCGATGATGAGACCCTGGAATTCAGCCAAGTGCAGCCCTCATTGTGGCAATTATACTTTGATGGCGTGTCCAGAATTGACACCCCAGCAACTGGATCAGCCAGAGTCACAGCGGGGGTAGGCATAGTCCTGAAATCTCCAAAAGGAGAAGTCATATATACATCCTATTTAATAAACAAGCCATGCACAAATAATGAAGTAGAATATAAAGCCCTAATAATCAGGTTGCAGATTGCTCAATCGATGGGAATTTAGATGCTGGAAGCATTCGGGGATTCGATGCTAGTAATAAAGCAGCTGGAAGGAGAGTTCGATGTGCGGAAGCAAGAGCACCTCCCTTACTACCAACTAGCACTCTGCCTGATGGCGAGGTTCTACTTCATCAAAGTGGAGCATATCAATCAGGGATAGAATGCTCAGGTGGATGCCCTCGCAAAGCTGGCTCGCTCTTTGGCAATCCCGCCAGACATAAGCCTGAATATAACAGTAATTAATCGACGATAGGTCCCCAGCGTGACAGAGGTCCTAGTCGATGAACGACAAGTGTGGAAATAATCATGCAGAAATAAATAATAATCAGGGGAGATCAAACTAGCACCCAAACAAGTATAAGATGATGTGGAAGAATGATCAACATGATAATCCCGGGTGCACTGTAGTATACAAACGCGGTCTGGTGGGAGATCGCTCAGGGAGATAAACGGCCTAGAAAGGACCGCGCAGTGACAGGGAGCAGTAAAAGAACAGTAAAAACATAGAACTAAAGTGAACTAAAATAACTGAGCCCAGTGCGTACCTGAGAAGACTGGACGGTCTATCAACCAACTGTGCAAACTGTGGAACGACCCTGGATAGACTGCATAGAGTCAGTGAAGACACAAGCGTATGAAGAATAGAAACGTACCTCAGCCAGCAAATGTGCACGGCCTTCAGACAGACCGTGGATACCAGTGAACGGTCCAACAAGGACCACTGAATCTAAGCAGGTTCACAGAAACCCAAACACTCGTGAGGTGGCAGGAACGGCCTATCGTCTGACCGTGGGAACACAGGAGCAGCCTGAAGTAGACCACTCAATCAATAACAGCGTTATAGCAATCAGAACAGGAACGCACCTGAGCCCAGAATAGCATGGCCTTTCATCTAGTCGCGGGAAGGCTTGAGCGGTTATGAAGGAACTGTGAACACCTCTGAGAATAGAAACCCGGGGTGGACGAAATAGCAACCTGAAACAACTTAGAAAATGTAACAAAGCACAGAACACAAGTCAGCAAAATAACAACACGATGGGCACTAGGCGTCCCACCGTGATCACCAAAAAATGGGGTGTTGACATGCTTTTCCCCTTTCCTTCTCTTCCTTTCCTTTTTACCATTCTATATCAAGATGTAGAGACAAGCGAAATGGAGATAGGAGGGTGGAAATGTGTGTGTGTGATCGTGATCCCCACCAAGATGCATAATGCAAAGGAAATGCACCCGTACCTTGGAAAGGGGGAAGACACTCACCTTAAGAAGCAGCGCTGGAAGTCATACACAGTTCAAGAAGAACTGCTCAATGGATGGAACGGTCGCTCGATAGGCCGCTCACAGTGCTGGAAAGAGAAGCGAGATGAAGGCTGGACTGGCAACAAAATGGTAAGAAGATGGCCGCGCACAGGATCTGAACGGTTTATGGAGGACCGCTCTTATCTACAAACGGATGGAAGAAGACCGTTCAACGCCGCCAGGCTTCAAGTTGTAGGACTTGATCCTCCACCCCTTCCGGCTGGCCAGAGGGGATGGGCCTCATACTGTGCTGATGCTAACCTACAAAACCACATGGAAAACAAGAGGGTAAAACCCAAATCAGTCCTGGAATGTGCAGTAACTATAGAACAAAGAGGAAACTAACATGATAGTATGGAATGGGCGATACCTGGGGTGATTTTTAAACCACTATAGGGTGTGAAAAACAAATAGGAGAGGTGTAAAAATGATATGTAGAGCCCATTTGAAGGAAACTACAATAAGTCTTGAGATTAAACACTTAGATGCTTCTGATATTGTCCATGGGCACTACATTTTCAGACTTTTCTTTTGAAACCACTATTTGATACCAATTGTTGTAGCTTTTCATTTTTCAAGAGCATTCTGGTGTGACATGCACCTTTTGTCATGAGGATGCATGTTGATCAGACATCAGCATCCCCAGTTACTCAGTGTAGCTCACCATTCTACTTCAAATAGAACAAAGGTAGCAAGCACTTCATAACCTTGTCCACTCCACTTCATTGATGAAGGGACTCAGTTTCTCAATGAAACAGTTGCCATTGCTCTGCCTAGAGCACTAAACTCAGCACACATTGATGCAGGATGGATGTGTGACTCGACTCCAATTGGATACGTGATCCTTGGACTCTAAGCAAGCTCGCGATCACCCCTAATGAGGGAATCGTACGGATGTGCACAATTGAGAAACTGGCAGTGAGCTAGGGCGACCAGCTCTCTCTTTTGCCCGGATCAGGTCACGGGACGGTCACGCTCTCTCTCGTAGCAGCGGTGAAATAAATATATCGAGCTAACGGCCCTAACACATGCTCTCTAGCAGTGGCATATAAAGCATATATGATTAAAGTAAAAAGCCGAGTCAAGGAAGCAGACACGATTCCTCCACGCTCTCGGCGTGGGGAAGATGACCCCGGCCGAATCGGAACTCCCAAAATAATAAATTTCATAAATTACAGCAGTGATTTCTATACCCACTCCATGTAGGGAGGTAAAGGGCGATACAATGGAACCCGGGAGTAAAGGGTTCGGGTTGATGGGCAACTTCTTGTGTAGCTTCGGTGGCACACGCACTCGCGACTGTGGGGCCCACGTGCTGGTCTGAGGGGCCATGCAGGACCGGGGTAGCACCGCTATAGTGGGGATGCCTGGAGGGGTGTTTTGGGGGATGGCGACGCGCTGGTTTGCCGGTCAGAGGCCGACGGCTCCGATCGTCACCCGCCGAGATTGCTTCTCACGGGTCTGCACTTGCTATTTCACAGCGCGCGATCCGAGAAAAGCCTCTACTGTGATCAGTCCCGACATCAGATCGATACGTGGTCAGTGGAGTTGGATACCTCTTTTGAAGTACTTCAACCTAGACCAAGAGAGATGAACTGGATCTGCATGGATCTGGTTTAAAACTATTTTTGAAGCTACTGTTGGACAGTTCCCAGAATCTCAGAATAGCAGGGTAGTATCCTAAGAACTGCCATTGACCATAGGGGAGATGTCTGATTCAGATCTTGAGCCGTTCTTCAAAGTTGTAGAGCATTACAGAAGGAAGATGCGAATATTTTTTGGGAAAGGTTTTGTGGAGAATTGAATTTTTTGGAGATTTTATACTAGACTATGGTCAGATCTAGACACTAGCTGACAGAACTGTAGATTGATCTGAAGAAGAATTGTCGCAAACGGTGTTTGCGACGAATTTTCAGACGGATTTCAGACGGATAGGGGCCGTCTGAAATCTCACTTTTTTTGGTAGTGGACGGGTGGCAGATCGAGGCGGCAGCGCGGTGACGATGGCGGCGTGAGGTGATCGAGATGGTGCCATTCTCGTGGCGTGGGAGTGTCGTTTGTGTGTAATCAAGATTTGGAGATCGGCGACGATTCGACAGATTTTGACTATCCTTGAGGTAGGGGGACGAATCCTTACCCTCTTTCCAGCATTCTCTGTGATTTCTAGGCCGTGGGGAGGTCGAGAGGGACTTGTTTCGTGTCAGGAAGGGGAATCACATGTCCGGGGTGTGAGCGTCGGATCTCTTGATTTGTGTGATTTTTAGTTAGTTTTTGGGCTGCATTTAGTACTAGAGGGGCAGGGGAAGGATTCCCCTTTTGTTTCCCCTTCACCAGGGGGGTGAATGGGGCGTGGGATCGAGTTTTCCACGCATATTTCGCAAACCGGGCTTGGCCTGGTATCGCGGCGTCACCAGGGTCGCATTCATGAAGAACACGACATGTCGTTCGAGCGCGTTCATCTGGGAAGATGAACAGTTTGGCGGTTGAGATCGCGCCCGCCCAACCGAGCGCGATGATGGAGATCGCGCCCACCAAGGACACCGCGTTAGTGACGCGGCAGAGGTTAGTAGTGTGCTCGTCTAAGCGTGTCTGGGGTTTTGACCCGGATCGCGCCCCTCGAGGGTGCCGCGTTTAGTGGGATCGCGCCCATAGCGTTGGGCGCGTTCTCGCGTTAACACGCCCACCACTAGAAGCGCGTTCTCAAGATCGGGCCCTGACCTTTGTGGGCGTCAATGTCGCACCCCCGGTGAGGGTCGCGTTCCTGTTGCCTTCCGATCCATGCTTCACTTTGGCAATTTAGCCTCCAGTTGAGCTTGTTTTTGGGTCCTTGTGGCGTATGGCCCGAGGGTTACCTTGAGCACCCCATGTGAGCCATAGGTGCACCTAGGGGTCTTCGGAGGAACAATTACCTCGGTTGGTGTATCGCGTGACTTGAGGGACGATTGGACCTCGTTCGTGTCCCCGGCATCCATATTCCTCATTTTGGTTACAGAGAGTCGGCGTCGGTATGGAGGGCTGCCTCTGCACCTTATTAGTGAGTAGCCGATGGTTTCTGTGAGTCAGGGTCTCACCTTGAGTGACACGTCCACTAGTTGTAACCTTCTTACGACACGCATGTGCTGACCCACTCGGGAGTGGTGGAGCGGCTTACTCGAGAGAGATGGCTGTTAGGCTGATTATCGTAGGGCCCCCACGCGTAGCCGAGTCTGGGCTTCGGGGGAAGAACTAGCTAGAGGATCTGACCTAGGGTGTATAGTCTGTGTGTGCACACGTGGTTGGGGGCGTCGGACCCGCACTGACGAGCACGACCCCAGCTAGCCCTTGTTCGTGGTCTGTGCACATTTGGAATTCAAGGTCTACGCATACATAGAAGTCTATGCACATACAAGTCTATGCATGCTTAGGGTCTGTGCACATGGTACATTAAGGTCGAAGCACATGTTCATTGTTGCATGCAAGGTCAGTGCACATACATGCATGATGTCAATCCAAGTTGATGCTCATTTATGTTTCTTGTGTTCATCAAGGTCAAAGCATATGTGTTTCTTATAAAGATCAATGCATATTGAATATCCACTTGTGATGACATGGTATTTGATAAGATGCTTTCTATTTTGCTGAGAGGCATTTAAGTATGAAAAGGCTTAAGCAACCAGGATCAAATATCTGGGTGGCATAAAGGTAATAATCTCACGTGGAACTTAAAGAACCAGATTATTAGCACGTGATCTAAGATAGGGAGAAGAACTAACATTCTGCCACGTGGATCGTCACAACCTCTACTCTTTTGACACGTGACTGAGTATCTTCCAGAAGATATTTTGGTGGGAGTGTTCCCTCCACACGCCCTTGATGGAATCTTATGGGGACCACAGGAATCGCGCCAAGGAATTTCGGATCTTCGGAGCCCCTATTCACTTATAAATTGGGATCATCCTCATCCAGGCGTGGTGCGGCAACAAGAAAGCATTCAGAGAGCTTTCAGAGAGCCGAAAGCGTGAGAGCTAGAGGAAGCTATTATAGAAGAAGGAGTAGCCAGAAAGAAGAAATAGGAGAGAGTGGAGAAGAAGATAGAAAGAGAGAGAGAGAGAGAACCAGAGAGCGAGCAGAAAAGAGATCGTGAGATCGTGACTGAGAAGTAGCCAGAAGATTTATGAAGATCTGATTGGTGTTGGCCTCTGGATCAGATCCAAGCCAACTTGCTCCTGCGAGGGCTATATTTTTCTCTTTCATCTTTGAGTTCATTGTTCTTGTTTTCCATTTCTCCTTGTTTGAACTTCAAGCTGTGTGTCAGTGTTGCAGAGGATCGGTTCCTCTGGACAACAAGCTGTGATGCTCAGTGGAAGCAAGCTATGTGTCAGCGTTGCAGAGGATCGATTCCTCTGGGTAGCAAGCTGCGGTGCTCAGCGGAAGCAAGCTATGATGCTCAGCAGATGCAAGCTGTGATGCTCAGTGGAAGCAAGCTGTGGTGCTCAGCAGTGTAAGCAAGCTGTGATGCTCAGCAGTTCAAGCTGTTAATCAGCGGAAAGCCTCACTCTAGTTTGAGTGGGGGATGGACGCAGGTCTGTGATAGCAGACCAAACCATCTAAAATCCTCTTGCCTATTGTGGGATTGCTTGCTTGAGTATTTGCTTAGATAGATGAATGTCTAGGAACGCTACCAATAGGATTCAATTGTGAATGCAAGATTACTTATATGATTTGAGTGCCTCTTCAATCAAATAGGTATATTAAAAGGCATGCCAGGAAGGATAGGTCACGCCTATCTGGAATGACGTCTTCCCAACTTGTGCTAATTGTGTGTTTGCGGGATAGGTCCAAGGGTTGATTGCATCATACCGACCACCCCCATAGTTGGTGTTACATCACGAGTCTTCTCCACCTCCCACGCCTTACACCTCGCCATCTACCCCTCATGCACCCTCCATGAGTCATCCTTCCGCCCTTCAACCGTCCATAAGTCTATTTACTGCCACACGTCAACCCTCCGCATATCAACCTCCCATGAGTCAGCCTCCCAGCTCCTCATACCCACATCTGCCTCCACCCCTGGTCAAGAAAACAACACATTCCAAGCAGGTGGATGCCGTCTATATACCCCCTCAGCCCGCTCCACATATGCCTTCACCAACTCCCTCCGCTAGTTGTCACGCTCCATTGCCTGCACAACCTCCATTGCCTACACAACCTTCACAACCTCCTTTGTCTCATACCCCTCGGCATCCATCTTGCCCAAAGCGGGATCCTCATCCTACGCTGCCAGAGTGTTTTACCGATATTTTCAAGGCTTTGATGGCCACTCGCGCATTGCCGCTCCCTCCGGTTGTGCCTTACCGACCCGCAGTCGGGGATATGCTATAGTTCTGTGAATTTCAATTCCAGCAGGGGCATTTGGTTGAGGATTGCCCCGAGTATGGAAAAATTATTTATGACCTGGAAGCCAAAAAGAGGATCGATTGGGCTGCGATTCACAAGGTCATTCTACATCTCCGCAGCCAGCAGCAGCAGCAAGAAACATCACCCAAGCAGCTGTCTCCATCTCTACAAGACCAAGGGCACCCCCGTGATCCTTTATCTAATATGGCACCCGCTCCATCATCTTCACCATCTCCATCTCCATCTCCTACCCCATCTTCATCACCTCCATAAACCCAAGCCTCTGCTCAGACTAGTGCCTCCCCTTCTACTCCCACTACCTCCACCACTACTTCCACTCCCAACGCCGCGCGACGTGTTGTGTCAACACGCCGACGTTGGGCCCCACAGCCTTCAACTTCTCCTCCAATGTCTCCTCCATCTCCACCACCTTTGTTATCTTCACCATCGCCTTCATCTCCACTACCTTTACCCTCTCCACCTTCTTCTCCATTTTCCTCATCGCCCGAGACTGAGCAAGCCCCACCATTACCTATGCCTTCGCCTCTAGTTGAGCCTGTCATTACCTCTAACCCTCAGCCCTCTAGGCCTTCTAGGTCTTCCACTTATCCACTACCTACTTCCACCCCACGGAGCGAGTGTGCATTGCCTTTGGTGCCCCTTGGGTCTGGTCCCCAGGGAGACAATGAGCTGAGTTAGGATGATTCAATACCAGTTATTCAATTCAAGATTCAATATTTCATCTGTCGCGTGTCGGTCCGCATCCCGGTCTCTGGCTATTTTGGTGATGATGAGCCTATATTGCCTATGACGGTTGTTAAGAAGAGTCCCCTTGCCTTGGTGCCAGTTTCTCCTCTAGTGAAGCTGGTGGCAATCTCATTGCTTGCCGAAAGTCTTACCATTGATGCCGTTATTTCTTCTCGCTCTGTTGCCATTCAGATAACTGGCCAAGTGGGGCTCTCCACCCATATTGTGCTAAGCCATACGGCCTTTAAGCAGATTATGAGTTCTATGTACAAGGGGAAATTGGCCATATCTTCCATGCTGTCAAAGGACATTCTGCATCTTCTATGCAATCTCCCTCGGTTTATCAATATGCTGGCCATGTCAATGCCGCATCTTACCCTCCCTCATCTTCATCCTTCTCTTCTATCAAGGGAGTTGTGTTTCATGGCTGACTACTGAGTGGAGCTGCCAAATTTTATGTTGCTTACGTCGAGTAAGAAGACTCCGTGGTTCTACGATATTCAGCATTTTTAGGAGTTATCTGTCCAAGAATGTCCGCATATTGTTAGCACCGGGTGTTTAGGGGCAACCGCCCTGATGAGGCTGCATGTTCATGACTGAGCCAGATTGTCTACCAAGTGAGCCCATTATTTAAGGAGATGTTTCAAATCAAGGAGCCTGAAGGTCCAAGCCCACGCCAGGTGGGGCCATTTTCAAGAAATTTTAGCTAAGATGGAGCGGCGATGCAAGTACAAAGGCCATTGGATGTGCACTCAGGGGTCCACTTCTCTTTAGCATACGGGGTTTGACCCGTGGGAGTTCAGACAAAAGTGCGGTAAGCCCAAAGGGTCTCAACGAGGTGATCTGCCCAGTCTGAATAATGATGAGATTTGCAAGTTTTCTTAACAATTCTGATGAGAGTTTTGTTTGTAGCCTCCGCTTGTCTGTTTCCTTGTTGGTAGTACGGAGATGAATGATGCAAATTGATGCCATATTTACCACACATGTCGCGGAGTTCCTGAGATGTGAACTGCGGCCCATTATCGGTGACGATGTCACGAGGAACACCGAACCTAGAGAGGATGTTATGCTTGATGAATTTCACCACCGTTGATGCCTTGACTTCTATGAATGCCTCAGCTTCCGCCCACTTCGTGAAATACTCCGTAGCGGTGAGTAGGAAGGATTTTCTTCAGATTTCTCCAGTTCTATCCTCCAGGGGACCGACCACGTCAAATGCCCACATAGAGAAAGGCCAGGGAGCTATGAGAGGGTGGAGTGAGGACGAGGGAGTGTGGACCATGTCCGCATGGAGTTGGCATTTGGTGCAATGACAGACATAGCGGGCACAGTCCTCATGCATGGTAGGCTAATAGTATTGCCGAAGGAGTTTCTGAGCGAGCATGCGACCATTTACATGGCCACCACATCCACTGGAGTGTGCAGCTTTGACAACTGCATGAGATTCAGTCTCGTCAAGGCAGCGGAGATAAACTCCACTAAGAGATTTGCGATATAAGAGACCACCTATGATGGCGAAGCATTCTGTGGCTCAGTGAATGGCCCGTCGATCGGGGGCGATAGCAAAATCAGGAAAGGAGCCATCCTGGAGATAGTTCTCGAAGTCGAAGAACCAAGGATTGCCGTCCTCGAGGTCATCTTTGGGCTCGTGAGAGATGACATGGACTTGAAGAGAGGACTCGGAGAACTGTTGGAACCAAGGATCTGAGTGCGAAGGGATGTGCATTCTTTGCACCATGACAATAGCTGGCGACTTTTCACCAGGAATTGGAAGAGAAGATGCTAGAGATGCCAGAGCATAGGCTAGAATGTTCTGAGCCCTATGCACTAGGGTGAGCTTCCTAAAGCGTCAGACTACCTTGCTAACCAAGTCTTGGTAGGGCTTTAGTTTCGGGCCCCGGGTTTGGTACTTGTTGAGGGATTGTTGGAGTATAAGCTGGGAATCTTCGATGATCCGGAGGTCCTTAACTCTGAGCGCCAGCACCATTTTTAAGCCCGTGAGGAGTGCCTCATATTCCGCCATGTTATTTGTGGAAGGGAAGGTTAACTGACAAGCACAGGGAATGATAATACCTTTCAGAGATTGGAGAACGGCTCCAACTCCACAACCCTTGAAATTAAGTGCACCGTCGAAGTAAAGAATCCGCAAAGGTTCACCATCTATGATGGCTCCTAACTCTTCATCCGGGAAACTCTCGTCGATAGGGGAGAACATAGGGAGTGGATGATGGACAAGGTGCTCAGCGATGGCGTGCCCCTTGACCGCCTTCTAACTGACGTAGGTGATGTTAAATTGGTTGAGAAAACTTTGCCATCTCACCAGATGATCAGTTAGTGCAGGCTTTTCCAAAAAGTATTTAATTGGGTCCATCCGCGCCAAAAGCTTTACTTCATGTGCCAAGAAATGGTGTTTTAGCTTTTGGGCAACCCAGACGACGGTTGCGCAAGTCTTTTCCATGGTATTGAGCACCAGATCTCCCATTTCGTGAGATTTTTGACCGATCTAAGGGTGTAGAATCATGGTAGGAGGGTTGGAGATGGATTTCCTTTTGTTTCCCTATCATCAGGCGATGATCGGGGCGTGGATCGGAGTTTTTAGCTTTTCCCGCCGGATTCGCACTCGGGTGAGCCTTGTGGCCCTTCCAGGGACCGCTAGGCTCCCTTAGCGGCCCTCAGAAGGCTGCTCAGCTACTCTGTAGTGTCGGCAGGCCTTAGCGATCCTCCCAGGACCTCTAGGCTCAGGGTGGCGATCACGCGATAGACCGCTACCCTCAGATTAGCGGTTGGCTCACGACCATTTCTCCAGTTTGACCGGAGCACCCTTAGGGTGCATGTTTTCGACCGTTGGGAGCCACGTACTGGCTAGCGGTCAGGGCATGACCATTTTTAGTTGCCTTGCGGTCCGGTGAGGACCGTTTGGCTGAGTAGCGGTCTGACAATAGACCGCTAGGCTCCCCTGCGGCTCGTTCCCTTGCGGTCATGGCTTGATTGCATGGCTGTACCTAGCTGTCCTAGGGAGACCACTAGGCTTGCTTTGCAGTCCTATGGCAACCACTAGGCCCGCCTTGCAGTCCAGAGAGGACCGCTAGGCTGAGGGGTAGTCCTGAGTGGACCACCGCTCTGTTTCCTTTCGATCAGTGATTTTCGTGAGTCGAGTCTTACCTCCAGTGACCTGTCCACTAGTCGTCCCTTTCCTGCGCACGCGGGTGCAGACCCACTTGGGAGTGGTGGAGAGCGTGACTCGAGTGAGATGATTTTTAGGCTGGTTACCGTAGGGCCCCTTGTCTTTGCAGCCTAAGTCCAACTGGGGGGAAAACTAGATAGAGGACTCGACCTAGAGCAGATAGTCTGTGTGTGAACACGTAGTTGGGGGCAGAGGACGCGCGCTGAAGAGCGCGACCCCAACTAGTCCTTGTTTGTGGTACTTGTTGCGTGTCTCAGTTCGCCTTGTTTTCTCGTGCGAGGTGGGGGTCCGTGGGATCCCTATTGAGCCTATGAAATGAGGCTCACCCATGTATTTTCAGGTGAGGCGGGTTCGTCGAGGGGCGCATCCGAGGTTCCTCGTGGTTCGTTCGCCCAGGGCTACTTGTCAGTTGCTAGAGCCGGAGTATGCCCCGTGTACTTTTACCTTTTCTTTCTACTGACTGTACTTATTTTGGACATGAGACACACTAGATCTTGTAGCTTTTAGTGACTAGTTATTTATTTAATTTCCTGCATTATTATTTAGTTGCTTATTGTGTTATCTCTGCAGTTACTTTTAGCTTCTTGTGTACCCTCACACCATCATTTAGCCCTTTCGAGTCTTCGAACTTGTGGGTGGTAGGCCGAGGTTCGAGATGCGCCAGTTCCTTTCTGGTACTCGGATCTCGGGTCGTTACAGGTTTTACAGGTCATCACTATTAAAACCAAGAAAAAAGATCTAAACTAACCTCAGATCTAGAGTTAGGGAGGGGCAAATGGGGGATGAAAAAATGTATTCTCCCATGTGGTCAATGAATAAATATAATAAAATAAAAAACCTATATAAGGGGGGCGCCCCTTTGAAAAGGGGGAGAGAATATGGACTTTTCTTCTCACTTGTCCCCTTGGTCCAAGTCCTCCCATGGACCAAAGACCAGCCCATGTGGGCCCTAGAACCTAGGTGGACCAATGGGAAAGAGGATGGGGGACCCTGCAGGACCCACTGACATTTTACATAGAAACCCAAAGATTCCTAGGGACTAACAAATTGGCTTATAAAGTCTTACAATTGCAAACCCAATTAACCCAAGGGTATAAATGTAAACAAAAGGATACAAATGTAAAAATAAAATATTAGTGCCCGGAGTTGATTTCCATCACTGGGGAAGAACCAGCTGTAGGATCTGACCTAGGACATATGGTCTGTGTGTGCACACGTGGCTGGGGGCGTCGCACCCGCGCAGACGAGCGCGACCCCAATTAGTCATTGTTCTATGTTCCTGGTTACTATACGGTGTCTCAGTCTCTGCCTGGGGCATCATAGGGAGACACCTAAAGCTACGGATTAAGTCATCAATGGACGCATCCATTCTTACTTCTGGTAGGTGGGTGCTCTCATCACGTGACGTGAGTTTGTCGTGACTCGAGGTCCCGTTTCTCATCTGCGAGATGAGCTTTTGCGTGTAGTTTTCGGGTGTTTTTCCAGAGCCGAGGTCTGGAGTTTTCGGTGGGCGTCACCGAGGGTTTTCCCCTAGATGGCGTAAAGTTCACGACGGTGAGGTCGTGACCGTGTTTTTGGACCATGTGGTTTCGGTGTGGGCCTTCGTGTGGTAGCACAAGCCTCCACGATAGAGGTGTCGTGACATTTTCCTAGTTGTGTGACTAGGGTGGTTCGTGGTCTGGTGGTCTCCCGACTGAGAGATCGGGGTGTTAGTTTCCTTTCCGATAGGAGTAGTAGTAGAGCTGTGGTTTCATCGGCTACCGTGTTTTGGGGATTCATGTACGACTGCGCTTTCTGTCATTTCTGTTGTAGCTACTCCTGCTATTGTTGTTGTTGTTCTTGCTGTAGTTACTGCTTTCCGTTGCCGCCGTTGTTTACGGTTGGGGTTCCGCAGGACCCCAACTGAGCCAGTGATAGGAGGCTCACCCCTGATTTTTCAGTGTTACAATTCTTCCTCGAGGCTCGAGGGTGCTACGTGGAGGTTCTTAGTTGCCAGTTCGCCAGACCGAATGTTCACTCGACATTGGGTACGCTTTCCTGCTTTAGACTGGACTTTTGTTGGCCTGGAGTCTGTCGTAGTTAGATTATTTATTTCTGTTAATTTTTGAATTGTCCTACTTTATTTTCTATTTCTGTGTGCACCACACTTATCCTTTTAGCCCTTCCGAGCCCCCTTCTTTTCTTAGAAATCTCCTGAATTTTCTTGTCAGCATAGCAACTTCATCTTCATCAGAACTGCTAGTTGAGGAGTCTTCAATTTCTGACATATCTTTAGAGCTTGGCCCTGCTTTGAGAGCCAGAGGCTTCTTCTTACTTACCTCGGTTTCCTCCTTGTTCTTTAAATTTGTTTCATTGGTCATCAAAGACCCTATGAGCTCCGCCACTTTGGTGGTTGTTAGATCCTTGGATTCCTCGACCGTGGTGGCCTTTGTATGCCAGGCAGGAGTCAATGATCTGACAATTTTCCTCACGATCTCCTATTCACTGTAGCTCTTACCTAGCTCTGTCAAGCTATTATTAAGCATAGTTAACCTAGCATACATGTCTGAAATTTATTCTTCAGGTTTCATTCAAAATCTTTCATATTCAGACACTAGGAGATTTACCTTGGTCACACGTACCTGGGATGTCCCTTCATATATTACCTCAACATGATCCCACATTTCTTTTGTGGTCTTGCATGTGGAGACTCTTGAGTACTAGACCGGATGAAGGGCGCACTGAAGGATGTGCTTGGCTCCCCAGTTCAAAGTTGATCATCTGATCTACTCTTTGGTCCAGGTGTCCTATTCCTCAGGCAACTCGAATGGCCCTTTGCTAATAACCTTCCAGATTTCGTAGTCTTGGGCTCTAATGAAGATCTGCATACGATTTTTCCAATAGGGATAGTTAGTCCCTGTAAAGAATGGAGGTCTGTTTATAGACTGCTTTTCGGGCATAGGTCCCTTTGAGGCCATATCACCAACTCTCTCATGGTCGTTAGACCACATATAGAGAGACCAAGCTCTGATACCACATGTTAGATGGTGATAGGCAGATCTAGAGGGGAGGGGTGAATAGATCAGCCCCTTCTATTTGCAGTTAAAATAAAAGACTACGGAATAAAAATGAGGGGCAGCCTAATTCAAACACAGATGCTAGATTGAACAGCGAGTATGTGTCCTAGAGCATACATCTATCTAAGAGCATACACAAGGAGGCACAAGAAAACCACACTAGTCAAGATATTTTAGGTGGTTCGGTCTCTATCACGAAACCTACATCCACCCCTTACACAATCGTGTGAGGCTTTCCTTGCGTAACCACACTACAATCCGCTGTCAAACAGCTTGTGGGAACAACCAACCCAAACCCACGATCTGAACACCCTCAGATCACCTTCCTACAGCCCGTAGGGTAAACAAATAGGGTAGCTTCTGAAGTGTTAAAGGAAGAAATGTATAACAAAATACAGAATAGATCAGACAGATGAATGAGAGTTCAAATCCAATGAATCTGTCGAATGAAGTGAGAAGACTCTCGGCCGATGAAAATGAAGCAGTCCCTCCTAGCAATGCCGAATGCAGATGAGAAAGTAGCTGGGACATGTGTGGAAGCGATCCTCTTCCACGTTAGCTCTTAAAGGGCATAGGATCGGGATTGAATGGTATACAAAACATGAGAGAAAGCGGAAGGGGCAGAGCCTGAGAGAAAGGAGGGACCCTATTCGCACGCGTCGGGTCGCACACGGAGGTGTGTGTTCGGTGGCCGGACTGAGGGACGGGATAAGGAGATAGGGGAGACGCCGGACTCTAGCGTACTTCGGGCACCCCCTCACTACGGCCGTATCCTTCTCAGGGCGGCACCGCACACTCGCCGTTTACGGAAAGTCGAGGGAGGACCGAGTGGCACGAGAGGCTTCTTAGTTTTGGGGGAAACATGGCTGGGGTGCGGGCGTGCCAGTCGATTTCTCGACAATCACCTGAGGAACCAAGGGTTGACCGGGAAGCGTCGCTAGGACGTAGCATGTGGGCTCGGGAGGCGGGCAACACATGGATAGAAGGGAGGTTCCATAGGTGCGAATGCGTAGGCGATTGTAGGGAATCGTGTACTGGACGTCTTTCCCCACCGACCACAAGCAGCCGGTGTGTATTTACATCTGATTGAATCCGAATACCTTCGTTCTAAGCTGAAGAGAAGTTTGTATATATCTGAAGCCATGGGTGGAGAGCAGGGGGGGCACTTCGCAACCAAGGGTTTGCATTTAACTGGGAGATGTTTGTTGAGGTCAGAGGAGCCGAGTAGTGTGGGAGAAGGCCGGGGCCCGAACGTGGATGCGGGGGCGTCCATTCGGGGAGGTAATATAATTTAAAAGAGTCACATGGGCTTTACAGGTGGGCCGTGGCGGCCAAGGTACAACTGGCGCAAGCCGCTGGACACTTCCGACAAAGAGGCCGGTCCCCGGGTCAATGCGTGATAAGATAGACATCCACATGTTTTACAGAGGCTCTCCTAGAGGCAAGGGGTATGCCCGATTTGCCGAGGGAGGACTAGACTGGGTAGCCGGAACATGCACTGACTGGCGACTGGGCGAGATTTGAACACGACTCGGGTTGAGTAGTCGGGTACAGCCTCGTGACGGTAGGACGTCCTGGCGTATGCGTATGGCGACCTCACATGGGCATCCCCGAGATGAGGGAGTATTTGCCGTTGTCATAATACTGCACGTGTAGAGGGAATGGACTTGTGCGTCATGACCAAACGCCGAGTGAGGGAAGTACAAGCGACATACCCTCGGCGTGCGTGAGCTGATTCACAAGTCACCCGCACACACAAATCACCTTGCTTGCTGCGTCGGTTGCCTTGTGCTGGTGCATCGGACGATCTGGCTTGCATGCATTCATTGATTGCCCCACCTTTTGAGCTTCTAAGGGGCTTTTATAGGGGAAGTTGAAGGGTTGTGGAAGGGTTTAGGTGGACTAGGTTGAAGGGTTGAATCTGGTCCGCATAAACCTAACAAAAAAATTATTTTTTAATTGTTACGGAGTAGGGGAGGGAGGGTTTAGGCGGACTAGCCCAAGGGGCTGACTGTGCTGGCTGTTGCGGCTGTTGTGGCTGTTGTGGAGCGGGGAAAAGGGATTGGGGGGTTGGTGGAGCGGTGAACTGGGGGTTGCGGGGAGGTTGCTGGAACTGTGGGGGAGTGGATTGATTGACAGCCTGCACCTGCTCATTCCTTTGGACTCCTTCGGTAATTGGACCATGTGTTTTTCTAGTGGGTTTGGGCTTCTGGGCCTCAAACAGGGAGTGAATAGGGGAGTCCTTGAATTAGATTTGGATGAACCGGGCCCTACTGTACAACTGATGCATGTTGGAGATGTCATTCATAGCCATGATATTTCTAAAAGTGGGGGTGGCATTAGAGATCAACAGTTTTACTTTTTCTTCTTCTGAAATCTGCTTGGGCACACGAGAGGCCATCTGCCTCCATCTGTCAGCATAGGTGGCAAAGTCTTCATCGGCCTTCATCTTCTCCGCCACTAAATTAGTGAAGGAATACTCTGGGCACACCCGATCTTGGAACCTCTGAATAAACTTTTCTTTAACAACTTTAAAACTTTTCACCTCCTCCAATGGCAGCGTATAGAACCATTCTAGTGCTACCCCGTACAACGAGTGGTGAAAGAGATACGCCATGAGGCGATTGTCATATTGGAATTGCGCTGACTCCTACAAGAACTCCCTTGTATGAATGAAGGGGTTGTCGTTCCCATCGTACTTCCGGTACGTGGGGTGCTAGGACTAGGGTGGAAATAGATGTCATGAAAATTAGGAACTAGGATGTCAGGAAGAGATTGTGGGCTGACCCATTTGTGAAGGAGGTCAAGTTTTTACTGCATGGCAGCCCACTTATCAAGAAGTTCCCATTCCTGAGATGGAGGAGGCAAGACTGGAAGGGTGGACCTGGCATAAGGAGTCGAGGGATAGGTGGCGGGAGGGGGAGGCCCATAAGAGGGATAATGGGCCAAGGATGGGCCCATGTCCGTGTGAGCTAGTTGGGCAGCCCCTGCTTGATGGCGTAGGAAATCAGCTGGGGACACAAGAGCCTGCGATGCGGGAGAGGTAGTTCCATGAGGATCCGAATGAAAAGATGGAAGGAGCGGGGTCTTCCCCTTATCACGGGTCTGATGGGCTGAGCTAGAAGCTTGGCCCACCTCCACGCTAGGAAATCGGAGGGTCCGGGGCTGGACAGGGGTAAGATCGATGGGAGTGACAGACGAGGCCCCTAGCCCACTAATTAGAGATGAAAATGTGGTGGCGGCAGTAGTCAAGCCCTGGAAAGAAACAGAAGACAGGGCATCCAGCCCCTGCAAAGCCTGGCGGAGAGTATGGAGCTGGGTCGGATCCAGCTGGGCCATCATGTGGAGAATTTGATGGGCCATTGATGTGACATAATAGGGGGTTGGACAGCAAGATGATGATATGAATCCTTGGACCTATGTTGCAAGCACATACAACGAGCAAATCCTCGGAAGGGACTAGAGACAAGAACAATGGCAGCTTCTAGATTGAGTCGTTAGGGTATTGTCGTAGTCTAGGAGAAGACCACAGCCAGTCACCTAAATCGACCAATCCAGACAACCACCGACAGACAGATACCGCCCTAAAGAAGGACCTAAGACAGACGGACACACAATACAAAATTGACCAACGGTCGATACGGCAAGCAGGACTATAACGCACCAGCATAGGGGCATTATACCCACATAACGCATCAAGAGAGGGGCGTTATGCCAACCAGACATGAAACTACATACAGATGATATAACGCGCTAGCATAAGGGCGTTATATCAACATAACGCACCAGAGAATGTGCATTATGCTCAACAGATAATTGCACTAATAAAATGACGTATAATGGACCACAATAGGCACGTCATACTCGTATAACGCACAAGGGTAGGTGCGTTATACCCAACAGACTCCAAAACACAATAACCACAGACCGAGGGCATATAACGGACCATGACCCATCCGTTATAGCCACAAAATGCACAGGGTGAGGCGCGTTATATCAAGCGCCATACCCAGATAAAACATCGATCAACAGACCATAACGGATCTGCACCTGGGTGTTATATTAACCATAACGCACGGGGAGGAGTCCGTTATGCTAACCAATTGACACGGTCTTCGATGTGAACACGGTCGTCGAGGGGTCAGACATGGCAGTCAGCCTCAAAAACCACCCGACCATAACGCACCTGGACAGGGGCGTTATGCTCCACATAACGGACCAATCTTGGTCCGTTATGCTCTAAGACCTCCGAAGACAAAAACTGATGAACGAAGCATAACGGTCTATTGGGAGACCGTTATGCACATAACGGCCTCTGGTAGGGCCGTTATGCCCATCCGACGATCAAAATGGTAAAACAGCCGAATCGGCCCGTTCCACGCCCCATGCATGCCGTAGCGCAGGGGAAATACATCCAAACGATGGGAAATCCCTTAAGGATTTCAAAAACACCACATGCACGCAATGAAATGCATTAAATCGCAAGATCCGGGTGATTCCGACGAATCGACCCAAATCGAGTCACCGGGGTTCCCGGACTCCTACCGGCCCCAAATGATGACGAACAGACACGAAACTGGTGAGGTTGGGATCCTGACATCTCAGCGGTCAGTTTGACACTAACTACATCGCGAATGGTTGCCATTTTTTGATAAATCCTACAAACCTCAAAAACTACGGTTTATGCTAAACTGGCTTGATCTCCCCCGATCGGCCACGAAATTACGCACAGAGACAGGAAAAACGTACGGAACGCGGAGGGAGTCCATCTCCCTACCTCCACCGATGAAATCGAGCGCCAAGGGTGACTAAATCGTGTCGAAAATGCCGTCGTGAACCAAATCGCCAACTTTGAATCCACCATTCGGGATCGCGCCAACTCCACGCCGTTCCTCGCTCCACCAGCAAGGAAAGTTTTTACATGGCCACTTCAAAGAAAGGAAAGAAAAAGAAAAAACCACATCAGGCCTCGGGCCCGTCACGAAGCTCAGAAGACAAAGGATCCTCAACAGCGAGCGACCCACCCTCAGCACCCTCGGAGACGGCCGGTCCAGACACTGACCCCGCCGGTGTGGGAACTGTCTCGATCGTGCGCCCTCCCGAGACTGCCGGAGTTGGTGATCGCTCGGATGACACGGAGGCACCCCGACTTCCGCCCTCGATCGACGACGGGAAGGAAGAATCCGTAGTATCCTCATCCGAGTCATAGTGTTGCCCGCAAGGAAATTCGAGCTCTCCGTGCGCCTGCTCGAAGGCCAGAAGGGTCGCCCGGCGGTAGCCCTATGAGAACCCCTTCCGTAGACCCCGACGGTAACCCGGTTCGTAGTAGGCAAAGGCAGCCTTCTGGAGCGCCGCCTGATAGCCCTCCGAGCATTTGTACTGCTCGAGCGCGTCCAACCCGGCCTGCTTCGCCTTTTCCTCAAGCTCGGCCGCCCTCCGCTCTGTCTCGGACTACCTTCTCTCAGATTCGGCTCGCGCCACCTCAGCCTCTGTCCGCTGCCGCTCGGCCTCTCGGACCCGGCCCTCGAGCTCCGCACGCTCGGCACGTTCAACCTGCACTTTATGCTCTGCGTCCAAGACCCTGTCTTTCAACTCAACCATGTAACGGGCCTGGACCAGTTGCTCGGTCGACTCCCAAGCCTCTTTCTCGCTCGACTCCGCTTGCGCCCTGAGCGAGGCCACCTCCCGCTGGAGGTCTTCAAGGTCGAGGGTCAGGCCTTCGATCTTCCGGTCGGATGCACCACAGGCCCAGGCCAGGGACTCCCTCTCCGAGTTGACCCGAGCGAACATATCAGTCATTTCGGCCCCCAGCTAGGCCACAATCAAGCCACCTTCCATGACTCGTTCGAGAAGCACGGAAGGGGAGCTACGCCCGAGACCTCCCCGAATTGCCTCTGAGGTCACAGAGCAGCACCTGCGGTACAAAGAGGCTCGGACGGCAAAGGTACCCACCGCAGGAGGGAAGGTCTCTTCTGGAACCGCTGGGATTGGGGTATCCCCCCTGGTACTCCCACTCCTGGGGTCCACTGGCTGGCTCGGGTCGGACCGCCTCATCCAGCACCTCCACAGCCTCGGTCGGCTGGGTCTGGGTCGCCTCACCTCGCGACCCCTCGGCCTCGACCAGCTTGGATCGGGATCCGCCGCCCTACGCCCCATCAGCCTCAATGGGTGCCCCAGCCTCAGTCGCCGCTGCCTGGAGCGCATCCACCTCGGCCACGACTCCTCCAACGGCGACGGCCTCCTCTGATTCAACGGTCGAGAAAGCCAGCTGCGTGCCCTCTTCGACTGGGCGAGCGGCCTCCGCCCTTCTCGCCCTTTTCCTCTCAGCAGCCACGGCCTTCATCGAGGACCCAGCAAAAGAGGAACTCAGCAAAGTCTCACCCCTAAACATTTGTTTCAACCCATCATTGTGCTTCAGAAGGCTCTACAATGCGATGTAGTTGGTGGCAAATCGTGTGATGTCAGGCCTCAATAGTTCACCACCACAATGCTCTCTCATCCATGCCAATACAAGTGTGTGGTTGTAGATATATTTTGTGACTTTTTGTGCCACCTAGGCCACGAATTTGACTACACGAAGTTGACCAATCTCCTTCAGCATCAGATCTACACAGTTTGCTGCACAGGGGGTCCAGAAAATTTGTCGTCTGATCCTCATCAGCTCCTCCCTAGCCTTCTTATAGTTCGAGCCATTGTCTGTCACCACTTGTACAATGTACTCCTCCCCAATCTCGGTCACCACTTATTCCATCAATCACAAAATATATTGGTAACTGTGGACTTGGTCTGACGCATCCACTGATTTGTGAAAGAAAATCGATCTGTCATAATAAATAAGGAAGTTGATCAGGCTACTTTTTGTGGTGCCTGACCATCCATCACACATCAGTGTGACTCCATACATTGTCCATTTTTGTTTGAATGAGTTAATATAACTCTTAATCTCAGCAACTTGATCATCAAGATATATGCAGGCCAACTCTCTCGCTGTAGGTGGTTGCACGTGTAACCCAAGAACTTATGCTTCTTGAAATATTGGCTTGTAGTAAGGGCTGTTGGCCGCATTGAAAGGCAGACCCACGTGGTGCCACCATTTTGCAACTGTCTGACCAAGTTTCCATTTAGGCCCCTTCTGGCCATATGCATCATCCATCCTCATTTGCTTGTCATGCTCTCGGGATAGTGCACCGGGCTCCACATCTTCAATGTTGATCGATTGCGTCTTTTTTCTTTGTGAACTTGAGTCACCAGTCAAGAAACTCCTTATGCCCCATGGTTGTCGAGTCGTAGATGAACCACCACTTCCTGATGCTCCGATCCTTGCCGCCTCACGACTTCGCACTCTCATTTTCTCGGGATGTCTTGCCTCGTCCCTACTTTGACGCACTGCCTCACGAAACTGCGCTTCATATGGATCATTCACCATGACAACCACATTAGGCTGGTCAGTACGCGTTTGTAGTTCTTCGTCACTGGGTGTCCAAGCACATTCATCCTCGTCGCTGCCGCTTGCTCTTCTGCTAACTGCCACTTCATTTCTTTTCTTCTTTTTTTCCTTTTCTTGCATCTCAACTCTCTTCTCCCGTAGGTGCCTGGCCATTGTAAGTTTCACATCTCTAGGCACATGGGTACACCCAGCAACCTCAGAGTATCCTGCACCGGCTCCTCCTGTCAAATGCTTCTTCAACCGAGACACGCCTCCTCCCCGGTGTTCTATTTTACAGTAGTTGTAACGCCAACACCTACGGTTGCCATTCAACATAACTCTGTGTGATCATCCAATATCATTTGGTTGTTCTCCCTGCCGAAACAACAGCCCGTGATCCGGCCCCTTGAGCTGAAAGAATATGTCCCCTGGGAGGAGTTCGAGTCCCTTGAACTGGTTCCCGAAGCAGAAGCCCAGGTAGAACAAGAGCCTCCCTTGTGGGCCGAATTCCCTCGAGAGCAGTCATCGGCCGCTGCAGAAAAGAAGAAGAAGAAGAGAAGACCCAGAAATAAGAAGAAAAAGGAGGTCATCGTCGCCTACAACACCCTCTCGGCGCTATTCGACACTGTCCTCTCTCTGGAGGAGGAAGAGGAAGGGACGCCCTGTGAACTAGCGGAGGCGAATCAGGCTAAAGCATCCACCTCCCAGCACGCCACCGGATCGGGAAGAAAATGGGGATGCCCTCCTCCGGCTGACTGCAACATCCTGCTCAGGGGGGAGCAACCATACCAAGTCCTCGAGCCTAAGGTTCGAGGCGTAGAGGTCCCTCCTCCATCGGGACTCTACCCTGGAGGACCCAAGAGCTGGGGCACTCCCTCATTCACCGAATTCTTGATGGCCCGAGCTGGAGGGCAGCCACGCCCGCAGGGGCCCCGGCCGGCCAAAGTAGCAAGCAGCCTCCCAGCTCCACTGGCCGTCAATCGGAAGAAGAATTTGACGGCGTCCCTAACCAAGCCAAATTCATGCAAGAAAGAGGGGAAGCCCAATCGACCCCGCAGGCTCCACCAATCACAGCAGATCTAGTAGACCAATCGTCCTCTGACCCAACACCTCAAGCCAAGGGCGGGGGCAGATGTGGCAAGCTCGAAGAGATGAACCTGCTTAAGGTGCGTGCTATTGATCGGATAGTTAGGCACCTCAAGAAGATTCCGACCGGGTTCACCGTCTGGGAGATGCTATCCCTGGACGAAGAAACGTGACAAGCCATCATTGTCGCACTCCAGACGCTAGCACACCTTGAAGCCTGTCTAGTGGAGATGTCGCCAGAAGTGGCCGTGGCCTTCATAGAAGATGATATGCTTCTGCCCACCTGTAGTCACAATAGGCCGCTCTACATGAATAGACAGCTGAATGGATAGCCTATCAACAGGGTCTTGATCGACCCAGGAGCAGAAGTCAACATACTCCCCTATCGAGTGTACCAAAAGCATTACTTTGATGTGCACCTGGTCAAAGTGAAGAACGTCAAGATTGTTGGCTTTAACTAGAAATGTGAGGTGCCCATGGGAGTTGCAGAATTTGACCTGGCCTTCGACGACTTCATCACCAAGGTCTAGTTCCATGTAATCAACTCCAACACCTCCTACAAGGCATTGCTTGGCCGGCCTTGGCTGCACTAGAATAGAGTGGTGCCATCTACCTTGCACCAATGTATCAAGTACCCCTGTGAGGGAAAAGAAGTCAGAATCTTTGCTGACCTCCACCCGTTTGAGGTGTTTGAGTGTCATCTGTCAGATGCTAATCTGTACCTAGAAGAGACAAAGTAGGTTCCTAAAGCTACCCAGGACAAAGGGAAGAAGAAAATAAAATCGAAAGACTGGTTTCCTCCACTGCCCCCAGGCTATGTGGCTCCTCTGCATGTGCCGTTCATTGCAGAAGAAGAAGGGATATTTAGGGTATTTCCCGTCGCCATCTATCCCACACCGGGGACACCCCATCTCGAGGACCTGCTAGAGGATGTCAGAGTCTCGCCGAGAATCATTAATCCAATGACGGAGCTCGATTGTCAGGTGACCGAGCAGCTGAGGACCTTTGAGGTGCCGAATCCTGAAGGCCCGCCCACCATTTTTTATGTGGCCGGAGAACAGCCAGTCAGAGGAGATGATGATTGCCGGCTCCCTGACAACCTTCATGACCCACACGTCCCAATTTCAGGGCTTCCCTACATGACTGACCGCGCAGCTGAGGTGGTCAGAAGATAAAGGATTCCCCTTTATCAACCCTCCAGCCAGAAGGAGATGTTTGAAAAGATGTGGAACCTGCCAAACCTGGACCAGAGGCTGCTACGGATTACCAAGCATCCGGGCCTGGGCTTCTCATCGAAAGATTATTATGAGGCTGACGTGATATCAGTTTTGGCCCCGCGCGGCGGTGACCCCGTCAAGGCTGCAGCTCTGCAGGAAGCCCGCTACAATAAACAACCTATGCCACCAGCTGAAGAGACACAAGACGAAGAAGTATTCCTCTAGAACCCCCTCCACTGCAAGCACGCAAGGAAGGTCATTCCCTCTTTCGAAGGGTCGACCTCAAGGGACCGCATCATCAGGGTTCCCTCATCCCCGTCTGTTGGCGAGGCAGGAAACGGAGGCATGGGCCATGCTCCAGGCCCTCCCCAATGCGACCCCATCATGTTCGCCCTATATCAACAACAGCAACAGGAGATCGAGATGTTGAAGACACAATTGGCCGAATTGACTGCACTTGTGGCAGACCTGATCCAGGGCTCCCTCCGCCCGTGGGGTGAATACGTGACTTGGTCCTGAGCCACCAGTCCCGACACCTCCGTCCAGTCAGGGAGGGGGGCGAGGAATACGGCGAGTCCTTCAGCCAGACAGCTAGCTGGGTGAGGCCTTACATTACAAGAGAAGTTGCAGAAGCCCTACTCCTTCCCAAGAGAAAAGACCCGAGGCATCTTTGATTGGGCTTGTCACTACGGCAGGGTTTCCCCCCTGAGGTCCAAAAGGCCTCAACATGTTCGGAGAAGTGGTGACCCACTATTCTACCCCTATCACTAGATACTCGGCCATGCCATTGAGGACTATTATGTCTTCAAAGATATTGCTCAAGGCCTGATCGATAGAGATGAGCTCAGAATGGGAGATTATGTGGTGGCCCCGCCGCGTCCCCATATGACAAGCAACCCCAGGGGAGGAGTCTACACAATATCTATCCAACACCAGACTCTTGAAGATGCAGTGACCTCGGCCCCGGTCGAAGCCATCTATGATAATTACCTAGAAGACTCCAGAGCAGCCTTGTGCCCTCCCGTGCCAGGGAACCCCACAGGTCCGCTGACTGCAATCCAGGAGGGATGCGAGGTGAACGCCGCCTCGGCATTGGGTCACGAAGAACAAGAAGAGACCTACGACATCCTCGAGGCCAAGGAGGGAGAAGATCAAGACTTTGTCGATTTGCTGTCGACCTCATCAGAAATTAGAGATGGCGGTTAGGCTACTGTTGATGAGCTAATCGAAATTAATCTTGGCATGGAGAGCGACCCTAGGCCGACCTTTCTGAGTGCCCTCATACCTCCTCGGGAAAGAGAGGAGTATGTGACGTTCCTGCAGGAGTTCCGTGATTGCTTCGCTTGGAACTACAAAGAGATGCCTGGTCTCAGCCCCGAAGTAACCCAGCATATACTGGCAATTGATCCCAAAGTGGAGCCGGTGAAGCAGCCTCCCCGGCGCATGTGACCGAAATTGATAAAGCAGGTCTGCAAAGAATTCGACAATCTCGTAGACGTCGACTTTGTAGCAAAGAATCAATACACCACCTGGCTGGCCAACATCATGCCGGTGAATAAGAAGAATGGACAGATCAGGATCTGGGTGGATTTCCACGACCTGAACAAGGCCTGTCCGAAAGATGACTTCCCGGTGCCAATCATCGAAGTGATGATTGATGCGACTACCGATCATGAGGCCCTTTCATTCATGGACAGTTCATCCAGCTATAACTAGATCTGGATAGCCGAGTACGACCGGATCCACACATCCTTCAGGTCACCCAAGGGGGTCTTCCATTACAAAAGAATGCTCTTCGGCCTCAAGAATGTCGGCGCCACATACCAGCGGGCGATGACCAAGATATTTGATGAGCTGCTCTATAGCAAGGTCGAAGTGCCTGGGCACAGGCTAAAGGCATTACACTGACAGTAGCTCCGAGTGGAACATATAGCTGCGTATGTTATGGGAACTACATCGTGTATTTGTTGGAATACATTTCAGCGAGTGCGTCAATGAACTTAAGTAACCCGCTTAGTATTGCAGATTACTGTGCATTTAACGGGGATGAAACGGATAACTCCTGTGGAGGAAAATACGATGAATATGTAAGTTGTACCAAATATTACAATGATCATAGCGGAACAACAGCACTTCCGATTGTGGATTTTGATGTGTTCTTGGAAAATCAGCTTTGCCACTGCCTGGATGAATACTGCTCTGCATTGAGCTTGACTTTACAAAATTTGCAGGATGAGCAAAGAGATTTATTGGAATTCTGCCATGAAATCAGCGAGGTTCCGTGTGTCATGGATACCCCGATGGTAAACTTTGAAACATTTGAAGTAACTTTCGATGACCCGTGTACAGAATTTTATCAAAGTAATAACGAGGTCAACGCACAAATTGAGTTCAACGAACAGATCCAGGCTTTCTACACCCAATTGGGTACAGACTACATTGCACATTGTATGAAAGCCACGGAAGATATGTCGATGGAGTACAAAGAAATTGAACACCATTACACATTGTATTACTATGATCAGGCAGGAAATCTGATCAAAACGGTTCCGCCGGAAGGAGTAGAATTTTTAGATCTTAGCAATCCGGCTATTAAGAATGCAATTCAGGCTGACCGTTTGAACAATACGCACCAAGTTATTACGAGTCACCGCATGGCAACGACTTATCTATACAACTCACTGAATCAACTCGTTGCTCAAAATATGCCTGATCAGGATGCTATGAAAATAGTTGAGGCGGTCCTGCCAAATGGACTTCCAGTCGGTCTGACTACCACAGCAATCCAAATGCTGGATGCTAACCAGGGATACCTTACGGGATACATGGATGCTACAGGAATTGCTCCTTTGACATACCGAGGATATTTATTTAAAACCACCAATGGTGGACTGAATTGGGTGCGCATAACGAATACCTTGGGAACAGATCTGCGTGAAGTGCGTATGGCAAATACAAACCTCGGATATGCCATGTCATCTAATGGGTTAAACCTTATCACCAACGATGGTGGCTCATCCTGGGATTTGGTAAATATGTTGCCTGTTTCAGATTATGCAGATTGCATTGCGATGGATCTCGTGGGTACAGATGCTTATCTCCTGCATTCAAGCGGTCGTATCCTTAAGGTAAATCCTTCCGGGTTGGTGAGTGTATACCACAATACGTTACCAGTGCTTTCAGGGTATACCATTCGGGAAGTGAAAGATTTTACCCTGCAAAACAATGTGGCGAATTTAAGAGGGATTCTCTATCTGGTAACACTGCGTGATGGTGTTGAAACCTATGACGCAACGATTATTACAGTAAATACTGGAGGGACGCAGATGAAAGCAGATGAGACTAGGTAACTGTGTAGATTATTGAAGGAGCAAAGATAACACAATGAACAAGACATTGGCTATTTAGTGAAAATTCTAGTTGACTGAAATAAGCAAGAATATTTCAACCGAAGTAGGTAGATGTGCAGCCATGCAATTTAAAGACATGATTTATGCTCCTCTTATACGCATGCATAAGTAGTCAAGCAGAAGTGCCAGGCTGAAGAGATAACATTCCTGAATGCGATCAATTTTTCAGGGTTTACTATTCATTTGAGCAACCCTATGCACAGAGACAAATTCTAGAATGCATGAGCTCCACCAATGCATGTGCATTCATGTCAGGCCCCCTTTTTGAATTTTCAGGTGATGGCATGCAATCTATTTTGAAGTCAGTATATGTATGATGACAAATGCACATGGGTAACTTATTAAATGTAGGAACTCCCCCTGACTAAATGCACTGAATTAACCTTTTTGGAGTTTTCAATATGAATCAAATGCAATCAACATTTGTGTGCATGTGCACTGACTCCCTTTAACAGATTGCCATATATGACACTCTGAATGCAGCATATGCAATGACAGTTATGTAGAGAGTTTGATGAGTTATGCTCATAGACACTTAGACTGATCTATGTGCAGCATGACTTATGGTACCAGGTAGAGGACTTGGTCTTAAGGACCACCTTACACATAGTAAGAACCTCTAGATAGATTTCATCTGCCCTTTAGTAGCTTACCAATTGATATACCATAATGGTCATGCATGACAATGAACTCTATGCATCAGATTTTCAATGAATTAAAACAAATGTCTGTGTAAGATATACAATGTAATACAGACAAATTTCAAACATCATTCATATGCATTTTAGATTCTCAAAAAGTGATATACAATTCAGTTCACTTTCAGTGCAATATAAGCACAAATAATTCAGCATATGCATGTGAAGATATGTGAAAGTCAATTTCAGATATGAGAACGTATGCATGAAATTATGAATAACAGATCAAACATGATATGCATCTAACAGGAGAATTCAAGTAATCAACTTGACGAGTATAGGGATGTTACCTGAATTTTGCAGACATGGGGTTTTACCTAGTTCGATGCCTTGGTTTATTATCCCTTTTATTTCTCAGCTCCAAGGCACACCTGTAAAACACAGATCTTATTTTGTGTTTCTAGGTACCCAAGACATCTTGGGTCCTTCATAGTTAGTAGCACCTCTGATGGGTGCTTTCCACAACCTTTGGGCTTTTATATCATCAGATATCATTAAACTGTAGTCACTCATAGAGTGCCCAAAGCCTCCACAGTAAAGACATGAAATAACAGATTTTGAATTCTTTTTATGCACATTATTATAACCAGGGAATCTATGTGCATTAACATGAAAAGTTCTGTTATTTGCATGTATATTTTGTTTTCCATAACCTGTCGACGGTGGCCAGTCAACAGGTCAGCACCCCACAAATAATGAAGTTGGTACAGTCAGGGGTTCTCAAAGTGGACAGGTTGTGCTATCAAGCTTAATTTTGTGACAATATTAAAGCTAGTCCTATAAAGCTTAATTTACTATGTTTGAGCTTAATGTATTTACTATGTTCGTGCATAGGCCCCTTTAACTGTTAATGTTCATATGCAAGCAGAAGAGGCACAACTATGGGTTCCCAAAGTGTAGTTGGTGGCTTAGACAGTTTGTCTCAGGCATCCTCTTCAAGGGGTCGCGGGCGGATGGTGGCAGCTAGGTTTAGAATGTTTTAGCTTGTTGTCTATGTCTATGTCTGTTTAAGACTGATATTTGTGTATGTTTAAGTCAGGTACATTGGCCAATGTGGAAGAGTTTGTTTGGATGGCCTTTTTTGTATGTGTTTGATTAGATGAGTTTTTTTGGTGAATGAAACTATTGGTTTATATTCACAAGTAAATGATGAATGCATGGTGTAAGGATGATAGCATTGATGGTGTACTACTGTGATTTCCTGAAATTGAATGAAACTATTGGTTTATTGTTGATCGAATACAAACTGGGCTAATGTCTTACCCATGTACATGATAATCTAGCGCTTTCGATGGGTCTTTGTTAGGCCTGGACCCAGTGGTTTATACTATGGTTTATACTCACATGGGATGTGATTAGGTGGTTCACATCAATGTGGAAGAGTTTGTTTGGATGACCTTTTTTGTATGTGTTTGATTAGATGAGTTTTTTGGTGAATGAAACTATTGGTTTATACACACTTGGGAATGAGACAAGGGTCGACACCCATCTTCACTATTTTGCATGGACAATTTATCCAAATCCTGTGTAGCACATATTCATGGACTATTTGCTATTTGCATAGGACATATCATGTGGTTTATACTCACTTGGGAATGTGATTAGGTGGTTCACATCAATTTGCTATTTGCCTGGGACAACAACGTACAAGTAAATGATGAATGCATGGCGTAAGGATGATAATATTGATGTTGTACTGATGTGATTTCTTGATATTATTGATACTGAAGAGAAATTATTCATGGACTTTGCAAGTGTGTACTGGAAGACATTGCGCTTGCTTTGATACTGCATTAATATACATGTTGGAAAAAAGTAGGCATTGTATTACTAGGAAGATTAAACTTCTTCTCCATTACAAGGATGATTAAATTTGCTCCCCATTACATTAAGAGATTCAACACTCTAGGTATAATCCCCTAACCCAGTACAAAAACGGAATGTGTATATATTCCATTGTTAAAGCACCCTTCACCCTAGGTAGTGACAGAAATAGAACAAGACTCCCAGCCCCATTAGGCACAAGAACAATCTCTTCAGAGACACTTTCACGCATAATTCATTGGCTCTATTATTTCTTGCCAGTGTCAGGTCCACCTTCGCTTGTACAAGCAAACGGATTGGCTGAAGCATTTAACAAAACCCTATGCACGCTCCTTGCTAAGATCGTCAACTCCCACAAAAAGGGACTGGGGAGAGAAGATGTATGAAGCACTGTGGGCATATCGTACTGTCTACAAAATCCCTACGGGTTGTTCACCCTTCTCACTTGTATATAGCTCCGAGGCGGTAGTCCCCATAGAGCTGGAAGTTTCGTCACTCAAGGTCACCATTCAATATGGTCTGGCCCGTGATGAACAAACAAATGCTGAAAGAAGATTTGAAGAATTGGCCGAGCTAGAGGGAAAACACCTTCAGGCGCAAAGGAACATCCAAGTATACCAAGCCCGCATGGCAAATGCCTTCAACAAGCTCGTGAAAGGATGAGAATTTAGAATGGGAGACCTAGTCATGGTCAAGAAAAAGGAAGTCATGGCTTCCAATCCAAAAGGTAAACTTGCCACTAACTGGCTGGGTTCGTATGTGGTCCAAAGGGTCTACGAGGGGGGAGCCTATGTGGTTATCAACCACCGTGGAGAAGTGCAATTCTCACCTCTCAATGGGAAGCATCTAAAGCTCTACCATGCAGTGCCATTGGCGAATGATTAAGTTACATTTAAAAAAAAAAACTGTGATGATTGACATTCTGTCACTATACCAACATCAAACTGGACCTTCTGTCTGGATAGATGATGAAACTTTATATTCCTTTGCGTTGATGTTAATCCCCACATCAACGATGAAACTCCCACTTTTCGGTGACTAGCTTCGCGCCTAAGCTGCTGCATACCAACGTCAATCTGGACCTTCCGTCTGGATAGATGATGAAACATTATCTCCCTTTGCGTTGATGTTAACCCCCACATCAATGGTGAATGTTTTTGCAGGATCAAAAGGCGACATGCAAATCTAAATGTTACATCAAAATAAAATGGGGCTTAAAATAGAGGTGCCCCACCGGACTTGTTCAAACATCCGGAACAAGGGCAAAAAGGGCTATAACCCAGCTGCGGTGAAAACTCGAAGGGGCACTGCAGGTAAAATCGGGTACCCCGCCACGTGAAAATCCAAAGGGGCGCGTAGGCAAAAGCAAGAGGGGGCTGGCTCTGGTGAAAATCTGAAAGGGCACTTGAGTCAGTAATGTGGTTCAAAAAAAAAGAATGATGATCATGAAATGATGTTGCTACCTCAATTCTTATTCACGTCGCACAAGAATCCCTGTGTGCGACGGATGCACCATGTTCCACCGGCGTAAGCCTTATGCCTATGCTGTAACACACTTCTTTGCTTCAGCATTTAACCCATGCCAATGAACAAACTTACTATCGAGTTTCATCATCATCGATCAGATTGATGAACAAACCATCGACTCGGACCTTTGGTCTCCATCGATAAACAAACTACTTTGTTTTGGCATTTAACCCATGTTGATGAATAAACCTACCATCAATTTACACAAAGCAAGTGAACACCCTGACGGTGTCATCTGTGACTTGAGCCACCCGTTTCTTCCTTGGCGGATGTCGCGCCAGCATTCCACCCCCTCTCATTGAAGACTTCTCTTGAGCAGAGCGTGCATTTGAGGGTGACTCACCACAACCAACCGTCTCTAAAGAACGGTGCCCCTACTAAGGCCATACCCGAGATACAACCTAGCCTAAGAGGGAGAAATTGAAGAAAACTGGGGATAAGCTTCATGCAGGGTGGAAGACATTAGGATTTGAATTCCTTCCAGGGTACCACCCCTCAAAGAGATAGATGTTCCACTGGGGCTTTGTGTCTTTGATTTTTAGACCTTTATTTATTAGGCACGTATGTGACCCGGCTCATGACGTCCCGCGAGACTTTGCCACTCTTGCCATACCTTTCTTTTCATAATTTTGCTTTGATTTCATATTCTGTGATATTTGATGGCCCTTATTGGCTAGATATTAGCATGAAAGCTCATTTTTATCGAGGGTCAAGACTGCCCCTATTTGAGACCTCTCTCGTATTAGGGCACCTAGGTTGGTCATCTTGTTCGTCAATCTCTTGCCCCTACACTCAGCTGAGCAAAGAAGAGAAAAAGACCTTTGTGTATACCCAAAGCATCGCCAAAGCAGTAACGGTGTTACTCTAGAGGAGATTAGGTATGGCTTGCCATAAAGTATGTGGAAAACCCATGGCCAAAGGTCACCCTCAATGATCAGGGAAAGAACTGGACTCCCAGCACGGAGCTATCACCAGCCTAGAGTGCTGTAGAAGCAAACTCATTTGACTAAGCAAACTAACTAAGGCCTAAAGCCACTCAACCCTGTTTTAAGGAACCAACATTAGAAATAAGTACAGAAATAACAGAGTAATAGCAATGATAACATGTTCTTACATAAACTAAAAGATACCATTACAAATCCATAGAGTGAAAACCAACATCCTGAAGCGATCTTCACCATCGAGCTTTATATTTCCTTACTTAACAGGATGAAAGAAGGAGAGGATAGCAAAGGATCAAAGATTCCTCTACACATAGGAGTGACAGACACCAAACCGGACGAAGAAGGATGAAAGGAAGAGAGACGAGGACTAGAACTCCCTCATTAAGGCGCCAAGGCCCTGATGACATGGAACCAAATACAGAATAAACACAGATTAACTGAAATCAAGGCAAGCCAAAGCCTCAAAAATAGCAAGAAAAAGGGTGAGGAGGAGTAAGTAGAAAGAGGAGAAGAAGCATCATCCGACGTGGTCAGAGAAAAGGAACGAGAATCACCCGAAAGGGTCGGGGAAGAAGAGTTAGGATCACCCGACAGGGCCGGGGAAAGAAAATGATAGACACCCTACAGGGTTGGGGAAGGAAAATAGGAGACACCCGAAGATACCAGAGGAGAAGGATCAGAAGAAGTCCTGAAAGTGGGATGAAAGGTCTGTTTCTTTTCTTTGGTATTCACCCTATACCGATGATCAAACCCCTCCTCACTCGGGCTAGAAATATCGGTCTGCTTGCTTATGCGGTGAAGCGGTTCCCTCATCCCTTCGCTGAAGGAGTGAGCGCTTTCCCGCGAATTCGCACCGGACTAGCACTCCACAAGCCCGGAAGAACAAACATCTTGTCAAAGAACTCTACACTCGTGGGCCCCACGCGCTCGTCCCTCGTTTGCACCTCCCGTGAGTGGGGGGCATTTGTGGACGATAAAATTTGCTATGTGGTACGCACATCTCAGCACTCAGGAGAGCAAGTCGAAGATGGAAATACCGAATAAACCCCATACCTTGCCCGATCGGGACGATAACGTGCTTGGTGGTTCGCTACCTGGCGCGAAAAGCCCCTTAAGCAGAAGGCGTGGCCACGGCTATCCAACTGGCTATGCCTACGCCCAAATGAAGAGAAAACCCGAGAGTTCGGACACGGGTTCGACATGTGCTAAAATCATCCAAAATTCTAAACCGAGGCTCAAAGGCTTCAAACCAAACACCGCGGAGGCAATGCATTGAAACCGGAGCATTTCGGGAATACATACGGTCATTCGGATGGCCGAAACGTAGAAATAAAGCCCAAATCAATGCGCATCTTAAATTGACGCACCCTAAACCAGCGTGCCCTAAATCGGCGCGCCCTAAACCAGCGCGCCCTAAACCGGCGTGCCCCCCTTCCATTTGGCATTAATCCAGTGCACCATCTTTTCCCATTGGCCATTGTTTGCTCTTGCAAAACCTTAATTCTGCGCCGCTTAAACTGGCGCCACCCTTTGTCCATTCCTTCCTATTTGGTTGCTATCTCGGCGTGGTCCAATTTCCTTTGCCTTTACAAGCATATTGATACGGCGTGCTCCATTGCCATTCCACCTTTGCAAAGCTTGTTAAAACGGCACCACTTAAACCGACGCGCTACATTCCCTTTGCCCATTTAGCCTTCACCCAGTGTACTACAGCTTTGTGTTTGTGTATGGTGATGCTATCCCGGCGCGTTATCTTTTATCTTGTTATTGTTAATCCGATGCACAAGACCTCGCGCTGATTCAACCCAAAGTCATCCATTCCACCTAACTTTGGTGCCCTGTCTCCCGCGTACATATTGACTGCGAACGGCGTGGAGCGGCAAGCACACGACAATGTCTTGATCAAGCCTCTGCAAGTCAAAAGCTGAGTTATCAGCGCCGAACAACCCGCAGGCCGGTTCTTTTGGTCAGGAGGAAGGAGCTGCGACTGAGTTCTTCCCCAGAAATCACCCCCCTTGGATCCTCTATGGGGGAGAATATAAAAGAAGAGAAGGGGCCAAGGAGAGAGGCTTCTGCGAGAGTTTTGAGGAGAGACTACGGGGCTTTGCTGTGGTTCTGCAGAGAGCTTGCAAAAATAGAAGGAAAGAAGAAGGATGTTATAGTAAAAGTATTGATGTATTTATGGGCTGTTGAGTTCTGTTTTCTTAATTAGACAGCATGTTGCTAGGGCTAACTTCGGGGTAGGAACCTACTAATGAATAGGGCTTATGAAATAATTGATCAAAGTTTATTTCTCTTCAATATATTGCCCTCTCAAGATCATCTTTCATATCCCTTAATTTGATTGAAAAAGGGAGTAGAATAAATGTACTTTAAAATTGTTAGCTTGTAAATTTACTTTTGCAGGTTTAGTTAGAACTTATTTTATGATCGCGCCACTCCAGAGGTGTCGAATGGACTGTTTATACTTGTTTCTCGTATGTTTTAAGCCTTAATTCTTGAGCATCGAATGCCTCTCCGTCGGATATTCCTTCTGCCAGACTAGGTGTTCATGTTTCAAGGCCTCCGTAAGTCTCTGCGAGCTTGGGATTTTCACTAAGACACCAAGCATGTTATACCACCAAATCCTGAACAAATTGAACCCATGAAGGGGCGGAATTAGGTTCTGTTCGACGTTCTGCCCAATTTCTATCCAGTTTCCTGATAGCGGCCTTAGCTTGACTGACTCCTGATGGTAGCGGTCGCGCGATAGATCACTTTCTGGTGAACCGATACCACCCGCTTGGTACCGGTCTCCCCTAGACCACCACCTTATGTTAGCGGTCCAGTTCTAACCGCCATCTTCCTATAGCAGTTCAGTGCTGACAGCCTCTTCATCTAGCATCCTGAAATTTCTATTTTCCATGGTTTTTGTGTGTTTAAACCACTCTAGCCTCTCTAGGCTATTATACCTTGAGTTTATGACCTTTTATTGGCTCTATTTTGGTATTTATATTCCTCCAAGCCATTCATTATCCTTCTTAAACTCAGTTTGCCTACATGACTTTTCCTTTGATTGAATAACCTAGATGATTGGAATTCTTCAAGGAAATTTGTTCCCTACTTGTGTTATCTTGTCAACATGACTTATCCTTGGAATTCAGATGTCATTAGTAAATTGTCTGGACATATATGATAAGGGACTTTGGGTCCAATTTGACACTCAATGCTAGGCATAAACTATTAGGGCCCAGATCTAGCCCTAGGGGCGAGGCAATGCCTAGACATGTATATACCGATATTATGAATGATCGGGTGTGGCATTGCACCAACTATACACAAGATTTGATCTAGATAAATTTACATCATGGGCATCTTCCGTACATGCATGACTTGATATGCTCGAAATAAGGTCTGGAAGGGACAATTTGTTGATATGAATACTAGTGCTCGTGGTCTCTTGTGCGTGCTCCAGGCTACATGTCTCTTGTTTACCTTATTTACTTGAGCACCCTTGTGGCCTTGCTACTCTTTTACTAGTGATTATGTTTTTATTGTTTTCCATCAGGTATCATTTGTTATTTTCATGCATTGTTAAATAGTTAATCACTTATATCTGCCTTAAAACTCCAGGGGAGTCCGCAGGAACTGTGGTTAATTTCCCTCGAATAGCAAATAGCTGGTCTGCAGTCGAAGATGGCTTGGCACTGGCAAACTCGATCATCCTCGGCCCAGGACGATCAGACTGAAGCGATTGGGGAGCTACCTCAGGAAATAAAGTGTAGACCCAGGCGTTGAAGAAGTGCACTGGACCAACTGTCCGTGAATTTCTGGGGATGCGTGATTTGTGAAAATCTCCCAGCATCTTGTAAATCAGGCAGAGAGCCACCGGGCAGAGGGACAGCTTCATCCCCCAGGCCATCAGACAGGTGGGGTAAATTGCCTCAGGCCTGATAACAGTCTCATCACCCTGAGGGAGGGCGAATGAGCAAAGCCAATAAGTCAGATACACAGCACAATGCATGACTGCGTCAACTCCTGTGGGGTTCGGGCCCCCTTATCACCCTTCCCTTGAAGTGGATGGGAAAGTCGCATGGTGACAGACCCTTTTCTTCCGCTTCACTGCTGTCGGAGCAACTGCGGGGAAGTCTTCATATTGTTGCTCCCCACCAAAGAAATGTTGAAGCCACGTGCCCATCCGTACGCGCCTCTTCTCGCCAGGCTTCCGCGCTTCCCGTGAATCAAGGGTCAAACGCAGCAGGATGTGGTATGCCTTCGTCAAATAGCGATAGGCCAAGCCTGTGAAGTATTTTCCTTCACCGTCTATCTGGTCCTTCAGCCAGTCCGGGAAATAAACCTCTTCATACGGCTCTCTGTCTATTGGCAAGCCGCTCATTTGGGACAGACTCCAGAGATCCAGCGAAGTTTCTCCCTCTGCAGTAAGAAAGTATTGTATTCTAGGCAGAAGACTTCGATCATCCCGCAGCGCAGTCCTCGGGAGATTGGATACTGGTACCGGGAGGCATATACACTGTGGTAGACATCGACATTCACCAAGATTGTAGCATACTGCTGCAGTACATAGTCTGTAAATTCAATAACTCTCGGCCTAAAGGCATGAGCGTCAGTGACCTTAAGCTCTCTGAACCACCCCACGGAGATTTGATGCTTGAAACAGATTGCCAGGCAGTCCAAAAGAAAGGGCTCGTCTCGATACCCCCATTTCAGCGAGGCGAGAAATAAATCATATATGGGCTTCTCTCTGTCAACGCGCCCGGCAGTCTCATTCCATCGAGTTGGCGTAAATTGTGGCGCTCTTGTCAACAGCCCAAGTTCGGGAGTCAGCTCCTGCAAGCCACGGATGGCGTCCCATTTTCTGAGTTCTCCGGTAAGGTATATGGGCATACCTCGAATAACAGACTCGTTCAGGCTGTCTCTGTCTGCTAGTAAAGCTCCCTTAGGTCGATGGACGAGAATTATATCATGCTTCCGGTGAAGGTTGAAATGTTTGATGAAGGCCATCAAGTGCTTGTCCTTGGGGTGGTCCAGTCTGACGCCATCCCCATGCTGGGTTGTGCATTCCTCTCATTCAGTTGTCTCTTCAACAACTCGATCTCCTTCTGATATCGCTGTATCATGTGCAGCATTGTGGGGTCATTGGTGGGAAGGTTAAGTATGCCCCCCGCTTGTTCGACTGGTGCACCTTCAGATGATGTAGAGGGCTCGCCACTAGCGCCTCCGGTGGTGACAACATCAGTAGCTAGGGCCACAGAGGATTCTTCATGAGGGGTCTCTTCGGTGTCCACCGACGCTATCTCGCATGCTGCTCTCCCTCTTCTAGTGAGAGGACCGGGTTTGGCGGCGAGTCTGGCTACCTCTTCGGGGTCAGTGGGTAGTGCCCCATGTCGACCAAAGGCTCCCGCCATGTTGCAGGGGTAAGCCCTCCAGTTCTTTTTCCTCTTCGCCATCCTTCCTGATGGCCTGTTTGGGAACACCAATCTGTCTAAAACTGATCGTCGGGGTGGCGCTTCCTCCCGCAAAGGGGACTGGCCTGACTCCTCCGAATAGTTCCTCGATCCTGCGCCAGGCACCAGCTGGGTCTCTTCTTTTCCTTGAAAGGCGGAGACCGCCGCCCCCAGTAGTCTATGACGACCCCTAGGAGTGCTTCCTGGGCTTCGGAGATAACTCCTCACAGCTTGCTCAATCCCTTCCCACTCTCGGTCAGGGAGAGCAGCCGGTAATCGCACGCCGATGGTAGCAATAGGGGTACAGGCCACGGGCGCCGGGCGGGGGGCCTGGCGATGGCGCCTGTGGTGTTGGCGACGGGCATCTTTCGACAGGGCCGGTGCAGCGACTGCTGGCTGGCAAATTGGGGTCGTCATCTTGACCCTTTCATTTCTTCAGACCCTCCTTGGGCAAAAAATGCCGGGTCCTGCCTAGACAGGTGCAGTGGGCTGGGCCTTCTTGGAAACCTAGGCTTGTTTCAATTCGGCCAGCCTGTGAGCTGGTACATTCTTCGGTGCCACAATCGGGACGGAGGGCGTCACCCTCTCTTTCATCTTCTCCAGCCCCTGGAAGGAGTTATGGACTGGGATGGTGGGGACAATGCGGTCCGACATTATTTGAGACTTCTGCCTATCCAGGTGGACACGGACGCCTCCGATGGTCATGGATCATCCGGAGTTGGAGATTCGGCGCCCCGGGGCAGTGCCAGCATTGTTCCTTCGGAGCCTCCTCTGGTGGGATGCCGAGCCCTGATGAGACGGGCCGGCAGTCGAGTGCACATGGTGCACATTGCAGTTCAACGTCTTTGCAGGGACGCCATTGTTATCCTTGGCCGGGGCTCGACCAACGGCAGCTTTAATGGCTCCCTAGAGGGGAGCGTCGGTCTCGGGCTCGTCGGACATTTCCACGTCCAGTATGTTGATGAAGGCCACCGCAAGGAAGTTGGGGAAGCCGACCATGGGAGGGAAGCTCCCAAAGTTGAGGGGGACGGCGAGGTATCCTCCCTTGACATCTGCCTACTTGCATTTTGCACTTTCCTATGCTATTTCTTTTCTACCTTAGTTGACTAAAGGCTTGGCCCATTGACCCTTTTATCAAGGTCAGAAGGACATCCCCTTGCTTATTGAGCAAGGGGCCAAGTCGAGCAAATTAACTAACTTGTTTGCTAAGATGTGACACACAAGAGCAGGAGAAGTACAAGCACACAAGGAACACAAAGGACACAACTCGGGTAACATCAAAATAACGTGTTTCTTTCATTTCACTATCAATATCATATACATGTACAAAAAACATCAAGGGGGTGGTGTACAACATAGTCTCTCTAGCTCTCATCACCACCCACCTCTCTCCTCTCCCTACTCTCTACCTCACCCCTATCTCCGGGAGGAACTCGTGGGGGCCTCATCGACCCCTAGCTGGCGGCTGACCTCTCACCCCATGCACACTCTTCCGCCTTGTTCCTCTGCTATGTGGAGGAACCCACCAAGTAGCTTATGCTGGAATAGGCATTGGGATGCCCCTCACACTGTGCCCACTCTCGGCCTCTCCGATAGCGCTCCTCTACCTTCCGTAAGCGCTCCTCGAGGGCACTGAGGTGGACCCTCATCTCGAACAGCTCGCGCTCATGCTCAAGCTGCTCCCTCGACCACCCCTCCCTCTCCCGGGCTCACTCCCGCCTCTCCACCGCAAGGAGGATCTGCAGCTCCACCGTCTCTTGAGGAAGCTCCTCCCTCTCTCAGGCTCACCTCCTCTCTGCCTCTTCCAACTCTGTGACCCGCTAGTCATGGATCGCAAGCTCGGTGCCTGCCAGCACGGCCCGAGTGAGCGCCTCCTGCAATTCTTTAGCCTGCATCATACAGTAAATTTTATATGCATCATCATATATTTATTTTGTGAAGAAAAAAATGTGCATGCATGACTTTTGTAAGTTAACCTATGCAGCCAAGTTGCACTCCGCTGCCTCGACACACGCCACTGCTCTAGCCAGTCACTCCTCTAACAAAGCAATCTCGACAGTTGGGTCCCTCGTGCTCGAAGAAGCACCTCCTGCTCCTCCTGCTACTGCTCCCTGTTGGGCACGCTGCATTAACTGAGACTGTCAGTGGCTAATCACTAAGAGTTTAGGAATAATGAATAGCATATAGGTAGCATGCATACTCACCAGGGACTCCAAGTCTGCCCACCTAGTCGCGAGCTGGGCCTCCACACTGTGAAGATGGACTTACATGTCCATCGCCACTGCATCCTGAGCATCCTGCATTTGTCACATGTTAGCTAGCATATTTCCATATGCATATAGAATTAAAATTAAAGCATGCATACGTACCCCCACTAGCTTCATTTGGCATCAATCGGTGTATGTCTCCTAGTAGCGCCGCAAATATGTCGTGCTATCCTATGCCAGAGAGACAACTGGAGTCCTGCCTCTCTGCCAGTCAGTGAACTACTCGGGGAATCACATAAAGAATGGAACAAGAAATAGAACATGTATATTATTCCAAATCATCAAGACATTCAGCAGCCAAATGATCATTTCAAGACCGCATGTAAACTCCTAACGGTCTAACGATAGACCGCTAGCCGAGGGTGGTTCACATTCCACGATGAGGGCGACCCAGATGACAAACGGTCTAGGGAAGAACATTTGAGAGAGCTCAATGGTCTAGCGATACGCTGCATGGCACTAGGAGGTTTCAAAAAAAATAGATTGGTCGTTCTCCCTCTCACATTTGATTCATTCATCTCAACACACAAAACCTTCACCCAACCCACTCCGGCGACGAGCACCAGCGGCCACCGCGACGAGCACCCTCCCCCCCTCATGCAAGGATGGTGAAGAAGAGAGTCGTTCATCTCCTCCAATGACGTTTGGAGGAAGAGGAACCACCCACGACGGCGGTGGACCAACCGACGGCAGAGGAAACTCTGGCGGCCCATCTGGTGGAGGAGGAAGCTCCCATGGTGGAGGAAGGGGCTGCAGAGGCCTCTAGAGATGAGGAGGGCGCCCACACGCTGGAGGAAGCCCTGGGAATGGTGATCGGGTGACGATCATCAGAAGCAGGCCTCAATACCCAAAACCCATTTTTATTTTGATTAAGGATGTGCATGTGGGTAGGCCAGGATGGGAATGAGTCTAGGGACCCATTGGAAGGTTGTAGGAGCCTTCAGGGCCATCCCAAAAGATTGGTGGAAAATCGGTTGTGGCGGCGAGGGGCAAACGGTCCTTCCAGGGACCGCTTGGGAATCATGCGGTCTTGTCCAGACCGTTAGTGGAGAAGAAATGGTCTAGAGGCGACCGTTTGGGATTCTGAAAGGGAAAATGATGTTTTTTTAAATGCAAATGCATTGGTTTGCCTGCTCTATATAAATGACTACCTAAATGTTTAAATGTATGCATGGGAAATGGTAGATGAGGATCTCCTGGCTGCAAGTCCGGGCAGTGTACCTAGTGCTGTCAGACTACCAGAGAGAGGCTGGCGATGATTGGATTCGTCGAGTTCTTAGGGATGGAGGTGATGAGGATGGACACTGCATTACTGTACGCGCTACACGAGCGATGGGACCCAGTTAGTAGAGCCTCCCTATTCCTGTGGGGACACATGATCCCTATGCTAGAGGATGTGACAAGGATCACGGGACTCAGAGTGCACGGAGGGCTGGTGACGGGCACGACGTACGCCGACTATCAGGAGTTGGCACGGGAGCTGCTGGACTTAGAGCTAACACGACCTGGGCGTCACTCGTCCATGCTGGTGAGAGTGACCCTCTAGGAGAGCCTGGGGTTGAGAGGAGCGGTGATAGCCGTAGGCGAGCTACCCGAGGACCACCTAGGGAGGCTGACAGATAGAGCCAGATAGAGAGTGGCTATAGGACCAGGACCGCAGGGAGACATCATCCTTCGCCGCTTCCTGATGCTAATGTTTGGGAAGCTACTCTTCGCGACGAGGGTGGATGGACTGAGCTGCAAGCTCCTCCCACTGCTGAGAGACTTAGACAGAGTCGGGGAGTACGCTTGGCGTGCTGCTACATTGGCATTTTTGTTTGACTCCCTTAGCACCACCGATCCGCAGACGATGCTAGGTGGCTTATCGCCTTTGCTTTAGGTAAAATGCTCCACTTTGCTTATGCTCATGCTTATGATTATGATTATGATTATGCTTATGATTCTTACTGCTACATGTTAACAGTTGACAAATGTAGGTATGGAGATACTTGTACCTCCCTGACCTAGGGCGGGGAAAGGAGGTACATCTAGACCGGGTACCCATTGTGAGGTGATGGATGGCAGTTAGGGACACGAGGTCGCTACGCCGCTTTACGCGGGCGATCCACAATGACATGGACACATTTTCCTATGCATTAGTAAGACTCTAGACTTAAGTTTCTAAATGCACTAAAAATGCTTCTAAATGTTGACACTTAACCCAAATGCCTGCCCTTTCAGGTGCACTAGACACTGTATCATGACGAGGGTCATGAGGGACGGCCCTGGGTGGAGGTGGCCCAGGCTTACTCATGACGGGACGTGTGGCTGCACTACATGAACATCATCGAGCCACTTCACTACTGCCTGATCATAAGGACCAGGGGCGTCCACTAGTTAGACGTGGAGTTCCCTGCTAGAGATGACGAGCGCGTGGGATGGTCCTCGAAGGGACTGAGCGGCGAGATTGACTAGATCACCTAGGCGATCGACCAGGTGTGCGACTAGTCACAGAGAGGCCGGGAGGTGAAAGCCCGAGCTACTAGTGATGAGACCTATCTGAAGGCCTACCCTAAGAGATATGGAGACCAGGTGTTTTACGACGCCCTATGACTTGTATGACTTTCTAAACTTAGGCTTTCTAGTGATTCCTAATGCACTGACACCTAGACTTGCTACATGCAGCTAGACCCCCAGGGATGGATAGCGGAGCTCTAGGGTCTCCTCCACTCCACCGTACAGCAGAGAGATGAGTTCCAGCGCGCGCTGGAGCTTCTGGTGAGTTTTATTTATGCTAGACTTAAAATGCAAATGCTTATGGGACTTGACCAATTAATCTTTGATCTCTAAATGTAGCGAGCTGAGGGGACACAACGGCAGGGACCAGATGCTCCTTCTTCTTCCTCCCAGCCAGTTAGAGGGTGAGCTGAGCGAGATGCCAACATTGCACGAGCAGTTGCTCAGGCCGAGGAGGCCGAGGCCACTCTCGCGGAGAGGGTAAGCAAACCAACTGACCTCTCTTCAACTAAATGCTCATGCTGATGCAAAATGCAATTGGCTGACCATGATGAATACTTATGCAGATGAGGGAGCTGACAACAACACTGAGTGAGGCAGAGCAGCTTTGAGCAGAGGTGGCGGAGGTGACCCATCTTCGCGCAGAGGTAGCACGATTGAGCACGGGAGCGGCCCACCGTCGTGCAGATGAGGGGGAGGTAGAGTGACTTCGAGCAGAGGCTGCGAGGCTGAGGGGTGAGCGAGACCAGCCCCGGGTGTCGGTCATCGAGATGAAGCGAGTGATAGCAGGACTGAAGGATGCCCTCTGACTTTTAGGAAAGAAGTCGGAGCCCAGCAGGTGCCAGAGCACCTCACCCAGCAGCGCGTATCGAGTTTACTTCACTGACTCCTCCAACTACTGGAGGAACGAGGAGGAGGAGCGACGACACCGTCGCGAGGAGGAGAGGACTGCCATAGAGCCGCCGACGAAGTGGCATGAGGGCACCAGCGACAGTGGGGGCTCAAGAGAGGGACCGACTTGAGAGCCACCTTGTACTCTTCTTCTTTATGCATGTACATGACTCTTTTTAGTTATAAAAATGATCTTTTTATCTTTTGTGTTAAAATGCAAATGCATGGATGCTAACCTTCTAGCCATGACTGATAATGCTGACCTCTAAGATTGTCAAAGAGAGAGGGAGAGCACGGGAGGGAATGAACTACGTAGGGTAGACCGTAGTGGCAAAAGAACAATTGATGCAGGCAGGAGAACCAAGAAAACGATCGTATGAACGACTGCAAGGAAGATGAAACGGTCATTCGATTGACCGTTTGGGGCAAGGGAGAAAGAAGGGGGTGAAAGAAAGGACAAACGGTGGCTTGGCAACCGCATGTGATGCCTAGTAGTCGCTCGATAGACCGCATGGGCGAAGACACAGTTAAATCCGATTGGGACTCTCACGGAGAGTCCCAATCTGTGGCCAAAGGTAACCAAACTGCACTAAAACTTATCCTAACTTAAATTGGGGCCACCTAGCCTCAATCCCAATGCACTAAGGTTAACAACACATTAGTAATGTCTCGGAGTTGGAGAGCACAACGGTTCACCCTGGATACTATTTTGAAGGCTCATCAGAAAAAAATACATGTAAATATCCAAAAAAATATCTGAAACACCTGGGACATTACAGCCCTCCCTCGTTATAAGAATTTCGCTCTCGAAATTAAGGACAAGCACCATGCCACAAGGGGAGAACGTCACAATCAACTGACGACGCTGTCAAAGCCCCAACCAAATCTTGATACTCATAAAAATCATGATCCTTAGGGGCATGGCCAGACAATGATCACGGTCAATGCCTCGCTCACCACCCAAGACACATTGATCATCAGAGTAGGCACATGCAAATGAGTACAAGTCTGGCGTCACCTCAGCCAACACGAAAACTAACCACGACATTACAGCCACCATCTCGCTTACTTAGAAAACGCAACCCTCATCACAAGAACCAACACCGGTCAACGCTCATGCTCGGCGGACTATCCGAAGACCAGCTTCACAACCAGTTGACCGATCTCACGCCCTGCACTAGGGACAACCAACACTGAGCTTCCACCAACTCACACCCAGCAAGCCGAACACCCTCAGCAACACGGCCAACTCTGCCAGAAGACCACTTCTAGCAAAATCCTAGATCCAATCCGGGAAGGCACATCTCATGATCGGCCACCCAAGGCCTCGCTGGCACACGGCTCTCGCCATTCTTGAGCCCGTACAACCAGCATCTTATGTCTGTGAAAGACCATCCACTGGTCACCAGATAGATGCCAATGGGAAACCTTCACCAGCCCAGCAGGCAGGATCCGAACGGCGACAGGCCATCCGCTGACCATCCACAGACCATTATCACACCTCGAGCCCAATCTCTCTCAGACACCGCATCCGATCCAGTTCTCATGCCAACTCTACCCTCTCAGGGGAGCATGGCAAAACCACATGATAGGATTCCACAATCCTTGATCCGCAACAGCACTGGACTCAGGCTTACAGGGAAATCCTCCCATGTTAGTCACGAGACGAAGGCTCTCCATCCAACAACATCCCTCCAAGGACCTCATATGCAGGCATCGTCCATTACATAGTCTCATCCCATCTTCATCACAATTATTCCAAATGGATGCCTGTCAATCCTAGTTCTGCTCTCTCCACAGAGTCACGGGACACAACCTGAACAATTCATGGCACACATCTCTGAGATAGACATGTGCTATCTGCTACCATAGTAGCCTGGTCGACGACACTGTGACCAATAAGCACGGATCTCCAAACATCACAGATCTTATCATAGCTAGCCACTCCGCTAGCCTCACCAGTCGCTCACAGCTACCAACTAGAACCCATAATCAAGTCTCGAAGATTATATCTCTAAAACCACGATTCCATCCCGAGGACACAGCTTCCAACAAAGGAATTGTTGGGTTCGGTGCAATGGATTCAGAGGGGGGTGAGGTAGCTCGTCGGCTTGGTGGTTATTTTTAGAGGGGAGGCTTCCCGTGGGGCGGGAAGACACAGGATCTCCTTCCCTTCCCCCCACTGCCGGCGGTCCTCCTACCAGAATTTCTTCGCACCATTATGGCTCTTCGCTCGTTTCCCATAGATGGCACCAGATGAAGAGGCGTGATCTCATGTCGGTCTTGAGCCGTGTGATCTTAGGAGAATCTTGATCACGATCACCACGTCTGTATGAATTGCAAGGCAGGAAACGGATCAGGGGTGCCTAGGAATGGATCCCTGGGAAAAATCCTTCGATGCTTAAGTCAGCAAATAAGGTAGAGCACAGGTGTAGAGGGAGATGACAGGAGGAAGAAAGGGGCGCGAGATCGTTCTCCACCAAGAGGTGTGGTGGCTCTTACTCAGGACTATTGCTTTTCCTCACCGGAGGGTCTTCCAGGGTTTATATAGCAATCCATTTAACGTAAGAATCTAGGGAGTCCGCGGAGCAGAGGGGATTCGGGGGAGGATACATCCTTATTATAGGCTTATTATAGCATGAGGACTTTTGCTCTCCCTAATCTTTTGGAGTTCCATGCTCCTTAAAGCTACGTAATGGATGCTTGGATAAGCTTTCAATGGTCGGTCCGAGCTTTGGATGCCAGCTGGGGGTCTTCCCGAGTGGTGGGCACGTAGCTCAAATAAGGTGCTGTGGCCCCCGTAGGGGCTTTCCCGATCAACCTGTCGCTCGGACGTTCGGACCCGAGGGTCACCTAGGATGTGCTGATCTGAGTGGATTTTGGGCTTGGAATAAATGGGCCCAGAATGGGGATGTCACTTTTGGGAAGCTGGCCTGGTTCGGTCGAATTAGACCTGGTTGGGCCGTGCTCTCAGGCGGTTGATTTTCCCCCTCTCCAGGTACCAAGTCATGTAATTAACAAGTCAAGTCATGAGATATTGGCTATTTCATTCAAGCAAGTAAAATATTCATTCCGGGTCAAGCACGTCATGTCATGTCATGTATCAAGTCAAGCACTTTTATGGATTATGGAATGTCATAAATCAAGCTAGTCATGCACTTCAGTGCAATGTCACACCGTGATTAATCAACTCCCATGGGCACAAGTACTTTCGGGTGCTCCTCCCAGGACCAGATTGGGCCCTATATACATAGGCATTGGGTCATGTATATATTTAGACATCCACTATAATTTGATAGCCAATAGAGTTCCAAAGGAATAAGCCTTTGCAGGATGATAGGGTAGATTTACAGAATTTGGATTTCAAGGATAGGAATTTATGTAGGGATGAGTTATGTAAAAATCTGAGATATATATAGAAATCTGGGAAAAATGGCATCCAATAGGGTCACCGCCAATTCTGAATTCATGTCCACCATTGTGGTCTCTCATTCTGGGAAAAAGGTTTAAGCACGAAGAATTGACGTCTTTATAGTTAGTTGCCAAGTAATCATGCCCAGAGGCGGCTTCTTTGTGTTGTCATATGTTGTGACAGTAATGTTGGACGGCCAAATCTGGCTCTCAGATATGCCACACATTTTCAGTGTACTTGGTGGTAGAACATTAATTGATGCGCCGGTATCAACTAAGCATTGCTTTATCGCCACCTTGTTAATATCAACTGTGATGCATAGGGCATACTTCCTGGCTGGTTGCGGAGCCAGTTCGTGCGCGTAAAAGGTGATGGATGGTTGGCTGCCGGCTAGAGTTAAGACTGTAGTAATCTACTCGATTGATGTATCTTCATTCACCATCACTTTTTGTAGATATTACTTTATAGCCAGCTGATGTGCAGTGGATCTTTTGATTAATTCCAAAATTGAGATCCGGGCTAGTGTTCTGTCCAGATGTTTTAACAAATCATATTCTATGCCCGACACGGATTCCTGTTCTTGCTCTGCTTGTTCTTGTACGGGCTCCTACTCCTGTTGAGGAAACACTGAGTGGAACATCCGTCCACTTCGGAGCACCATTGTTTTTGATGCCTCTGTTGGGGCCAGAGCATGAGTTGGGTTAGTGGAGGTAGAGGGAACAATGGAGGGTGTGTCGGCTGCTGGTGCAAGATTGGTGGCAGGAGGGGTTGTTATAAGAGGCCTTGTCGGCGGGGGATTATTGGAAGGCAGAGGTGGAGGTCGTGTAGTTGGTGGACGGATAAGGAGAGATCGCGGAAGCATGGTAGGGATAGATGGGGTTGGTTGTGGTGGAGTTGGCTGTGGTGGAGCTGGCTATGGTGGAGTTGAAGGAGAGACGATCGCCGGCAGGGGGCGGATAAGGAGAGGTCTATTTGACGGGGGGTTTTGAGGTGGAGGATAACTCCTGGGTGGGCGAATGAGAAGGGGCCGTGGAGGGGTGGAGTTAGGGTTGGGTGGCACTGGGGTAGTGGAGCATATGAGGGGACGTGGAGGTTAAGGAGACGCAGGTTGAAGAGTTCTTGATAAATGGGTTGGCTGACTGGTGTTTTGTGTAACAGCCCCGACAGAGGCATTTTCTTCTTGCCAATACTACCCTCTCTCCACTTCATGGATTGAGGTAATAGGGTTTACTTGCAGATTTTACACCGGGTGCTCCGGTAATGGATCGTTCACTATCCCCATATTAGGCTGGGGTGTAGGAGCCTGCTATTGTTGTGGTCCCTGTTGTGGTTGTTGTTGTTGACCTTGTTACTATCGTGGTGGTCTTCTTGCCTTCATGGAGACCACTACCTTTCTCATCTCATCCCAGTCTATACCTCCCTGATCGTTTAGATCATATATGTAATCTTTGGAATGGAAGCAGTGGGTTATATTGTGACCCAGCTGCCTATGAAAAATACAGTACCGAGAGGTATCAACATTCTGTGGCCACACCGTTCTTTCTTTTAGCAAATGGAGCAAGTTGGCAGCCATTAGGGCAAGATAACTTAGATACCGAAAAGATCTAAACTATCAAGAACAAAAAGTAATCGAATCTTAAAATATCCATGACAAGATCTCATTACTACAAATATCCAAAACTTTGAGATGATTGGTGCATGAATTTGGGTACAATATTTTATACTGTTGTTCGTGCGCTCCGTGGGCAGATCCAGGGGATGTGGACCGCGGTGACCCGGATGCGGGGTATTCGGTGACCGGACTGAGGGGTGGGACAAGGCGATGGGAGGAGACACAGGAGTTTGATATATCTTGGGCATCCCCTCCTGTAACTGTATCCCTCTCCGGGTCATACTGGACACTCGCCTTTTACGGAGAACCGAGGGGAACTCAAACGGCACGAGAGGCTTTCGGGATCTGTGAAAACAAGACTGGGATGCAGACGTGCCAGTCGATTTCTCGACAATCACCTATGGAACCAAGGTTTGACTGGGGATACGTTGCCAGGACGCGACACATGGGCTTGGGAGACGAGCGACACGTGGAGAGAGGGGAGGTTGCATAGGTGCGAGTGCGCAGATGATTGTGGGGAATCGTATACTGGGTGTCTTTCCCCACCGACCGCAAGCAGTCGGTGTTAATTTACATCAGATTGAATTTGAACACCTTCGTTCAATACTGAAGAGGAGTCTGTATTTATCTGAAGCCACGGGTGGAGGGCAGGGAGCATTCCGTAGCTGTGGGTTCGCATTCGACTAGGAGGTGTTTGCTGGGGTTAGGGATGCTGGACCCGCATGCCGAGTGGTATGAGGGAAAGTTGGGACCCGAACGTGGATGTGGAGACATTCATTCAGGTGGTAATATATTTATGAGAGCCACGCGGGCTTTACAGGTGGGCTATGGTGGTCGAATTACAACTGGCACAAGCCGCGGGACAACCCCGACATGTGAGTCGGTCCCCGGGTCAATGCGTGATAAGGCAGATATCCGCGTGTTTTACAGAAGCTCTCCTCAAGGCAAGGGCCACGCCCGATTCATCGAGGGATGGCTAGACTGGGTGATCGAAGGAGGTACTGGCCGGTGACTGGGCGAGGGCGGGGTGCGGCTTGGATTGAGCGGTCGGGCACGGCCCCCTGATAGCTGGGGGTGCGGCGTCGTGACGTATGTCTGGTCGTCGTAGGATGACATACGTGGGCAGACCCAGGATGAGGGTGTGTTTGTCGTTGTCATAACGCCTTTTGTGTAGCGGGAGCGGACTCGTGTGACATGGCTAGACGCCGCGTGAGGGGAGTACGAGTGACATACCCTCGGCGCGTGTAAGCCGATTCACAAGCCAACCGCGCACACAAATCTCATCCCGTCCGTCTTGCTTGCTGGTGCTCTGGATTGGATGAGATCCACTTGCTCTGGTTGTCTGCACCGTGCTCTTCCCACCCCTTGAGCTCTGAGGGGTTTTTATAGGGGGAGATAAAAGGTCAGGGAAGGGTTGCTTATAAATTTAGAGATGATTTTGTACGAGAAATTGCAGAGGCTGATCGGCCTCATATCGCTCCGATACCAATTGTTGGGTGCGCAACTAAATCTAGAGGGGGAGTGAATAGATCCTTTTAGAAATTTATGCCCAAATCAAAGATTACAGCTAATTCAAACTGAACAGGAGCAGAAACACTTGTCACTTAACCGAACTTGAAGACTTCTCTCATCAAAGGCCAAGGCAATGCTTAAACTGAAATTAAACTAACCAGTAGATGGCTCTTACAAAACCAACTCACATCGACACTTGCTCTTAATGGACTAAACTTCGATTGAACACTTAGCAGGTGATGTCGTGATTAACTGATCAACAACCAAAGAACTCGAACATAAACTAGCTCCAGTTAACAGTTCTTACAGAACATATATCAAACATTTAGCGAAGTAGCAATGCTGAACAGAAATTAAACTAAGCTCAATCCAAGTAAACATTCAACCAATAATCACCACGAATGGCCAGACAAATGAACTAGTACTTGGCGGAGATTTGATTCCAGAACCCCTCCTCACGCAAATTGTGTATCACCACACTTTTTGATATACCAGTTAACTAGACTTCCCTGAATCACAAGATGCGGTTAGATTCAGATTGAAGAAGGGAAGCAATCACACCAAAAAGCCAAACCACTGCACAGATGATTTTTAGGTGGTTCAGTCTGCACCCAGCAGACCTGCATCCACCTCTCACTCAATCAAGTGAGGATTCCCTCGTTCAAAGCAAGAACGTGGAGAAAACTCCACTACAAGACGCTGCCACACAGCTTGAACGAGGGAGACAAATCCCTCACACCCTGATCTTGCACCCAAAAAGATCAGAACTACTGTCACAGGCAGTAAATGGAGGAACCAATCCTCCCTTACTCTAAAATCTCAGAGTGAACCGTGTACAGCAACCTGCTATGCACACCACCGATCTTGCACCTAGCAAGATCAGCACGATTGCTCAGCAGTTAATGAGGAACCAATCCTCCGAGGAATAACTCCTCATGTTGACTAACAACTTGCACCAACCCCAGACTAGGGTATCAGAATTACAATGTAGAAGGAGAAACAAGAAAACAAGAAACAAGATAAAACAATGAAAATGTAGCTCCAAGGAGCAAGATGACTCTGGATTTGATCCACGAGCCAAGGTCTCGATCAGATCTTCAATAAAGCTCACGGCTACTGTCAATTGACTCTTTCACGAACTAGGTGTGCAGTCTGAAAAAGGGCTCTCGACCTCTCTCTCTTTTCTTCTTCTTCTCTTAGACTCTTTTAGATCTTCTGCTACTTCTTCTCTTTGAGATCTCTCAAGGAGGAACACTGCAATGGCTCATGTAGCTCTTCTATTTTCAGCCCTTGCAGCCCTCTTTCAGCCCACTGTAGTAGCTCTTCTTCGAGCGAGGAAGGGCAAGATTGTTGCCTTGTCCTGAGGGGTCTGTATGCGATACGGATTCATGGGAAAGGTGTCTGGGTGATTCTTCGTGATTTTGGAGGTACTGTGTTACCTTGATTTGCACGCCCGTGTGTTTGGAGGGTCCAGGTGACTCTGCATGTGTGTTCTGGGTTTTCGTGTTACGCTTATGTGAGTGCCCGTGATTCGATGCGAGTGCTGTGGGCCTTCCCAGCACAATGTGAGTCTTTCCAGAAAGTGGTTTCTGCGTGGGACAGGTGTATGGCCTTGAACTATGAGTTCAGTCAACCAGCCTAGGGCTGGAGGTTCTCTGTGTCTCCCTTGGATGAGGGATTAACTCAAGGACTTATGAGATGCCTTGGGAATTACATCACCATGGTTTCAGACCTAGGGATTAGTCCAGATCAATAGTGTTGTGCCGTGCGTGCAGCGGTCTTGACCTGAGTCTCGTGACTCAAGGACCGTTAAGTTTAGTAGGTCTAGTGGGCTGAGTCCGATGGCTTCGAGCCACCTGTTACTTAGTGTTACTCACGATGGGTGTGTGCGTGGTTTTCAGTGTCCATGTTTTGTGAGCCCCCACTGGTCGTAGCCTTCTTACGGCACGCGTGTGCTGACCCACCCGGGAGTGGTGGAGCGGCTTACCTGAGAGAGACGATTTTTAGGCTGCTTACCGTAGGGCCCCCACACGCAACCTGAGTCCGGGCTTCGGGGGAAGAACCAGTTGGAGGATCTGACCTAGGGCGTATGGTCGGTGTGTGTACACTTGGCTGAGGGCGTCGGACCCGCGCTGACGAGCGCAACCTCAGTTAGTCCTTGTTCTGTGTTCCTGGTTATTGTACGGTGTCTCAGTCTCCGCCTGGGGCGTCGTAGTGAGACACCTGAGGCTGCGGACTAAGTCGTCAGTGGGCGCATCCGGCCTTGCTTCTGGTGGGCGGTACTCCCATCACATGACATGAGTTATCATGTCACGGGTTTCTGTTTCCCATCTGTGAGACGAGGTTCGTGTGTAGTTCGGGTGTTTTCCCGGATCCAAGGTCTAGGGTTTCCGGTGAGCGTCACCCAGGGCTTTTTCCTAGACGGTGTAGAGTTCACGACGGTGAGGTCGTGACTGTGTTTCCAGACCGCGTGATTTCGGTGTGGGCCCTTATCTGTGAGTATAGCCTCCACGACAGAGGAGTCATGGCGTTTTTCCTGGTAGCGTGACTAGGGCGGTCGTAGTCTAGTGGTTCGTGTCTGGTTGTTCCCCGACCATGGGATCAGGGTGATGGGTTCCGTTCCAGTACAGTAGGAGTAGCTGTAGAGCTGAGATTTTACCGGCCCCCGTGCTTACCGTTCCTGCTGTTACTATTGTTCTTGCTGTAGTTGCTACTTTCCATGCCGCCGTTGTTTTCGGTTAGGGTTCCGCGAGATCCCTACTGAGCCAGTGATAGGAGGCTCACCTCTAGTTTTTTGTTCACGTTGCTGCATGTGGTCTACTGGTCTCCAGTTGTTCCGCTAACTGTGCCGCGTTCTGTATATAGTCACCATCTATGATCACCATTGGACTCTTCTCGCAACTAATCGCCATTTGCACATCTTAAATCCATACACCATCTTCTCACGAGTTTTGAGCTTTTGAAGGGGTGCAATGAATCAATGGTGATGATAGATGATAGCGGCAGGAGAGCATGATCGGTGGCGGAGACAACAAAATGAAGTAGAGATAATATAGAAGACCATAACAACGTGGGCCATGTGGGATCCCAATAATTAGGTGGGGTCGGGGTGTATACGTGAAGGAGTATTTAATTACCAAGAAGGATGGGGACTTCCTTGTGGGGTTTAGGGAAAGGGTATGCCTTGGAGCCGTGCCGGGGGTGGATGATGAGGGGACCGTAGACGGTAGCCCGGAGGGAGGAGGCGTGGGCGTGCCACCACAGCGTCCCTTCTTGGCCCACGACGTCGAACTTGTAGGTGTATATGCCGCCGGGCCTGATGGGGCACTGTGTCACGTAGTTCGGCCCATCGGCCCAGCCCGATAGCAGTTGGAACACCCCGTGCCTGACGTATCACATCACACAAATCATGCGGAAGGTTAGGCACAAAACAGAAATTACCATATTAAAAAAAAACAAACTCGGCATGGAGGGCTATGATCACCGATACAAAACATGTGGGACCCCACGCTCCCACACGTGTCTATGACCATGAGCCTCATGATATACGGCTTTTGGTACGTGTGGCGTGCCGCTCACCAGTGGATGGTGATGTCGTAGGGGGACCGGTTGATGACGTGGATGACGACGGCGTCGCCCTCGTGGACCTTTATGGTGGGACCCGGGAGGCGCCCGTTCACCGCAACCACCGTCCGCTCTTGGCACAGCTTGCGGACCGTCAGGTTACCAACCTGATCAACAAACGTAACGGGAACGAAATAGACCCAAGTTTTTGGTACCGATGGTAAAAATAAATAAATAATCATCTAGGCACCAGGCAGATATAACTAAACGTATAAATTAAACAGCCCGAAGATGAGTACCAAACTAAACCCACATATGTCAAAACGTGTAATCATGTGCTGGAAGGATAAATCAAATGTGGAAGATGGGCTACGAATATATGTATTGGAGCCCTTGGCCAACTGGGGTGGCCCCTTTGAGAAGATGAACACTGGACGTGTCCTCATGGGTTTGTTTCATCTTTCATAACCTCCTCTTCTGATTGGAAAAAATGTTGGCATACATGTAAGATAAAAAGAGACATTAAGTAAGAATGAGCTAATAGTTATTCCGTGGTTAGAAGGGATATTTTCTGGAAGCCCAAGTTCTGATTTCTTAAGGGGCCTCATGCATGGAGAGCAGCCGAAGATCTATGAACAAGTAGAAGCAAAACAAAAATCCTGGTCGAAACCCATCAGCTAGATGTCAGCATTTCAGTTAATTAGAAAGCATAATAGAAAGCATGTAGAGGCATTTAGGCATTTTACCTGCAGGAAAGGCGAGAAGCCACCTAGCATTGTCACCCGGTCAGTCGCACTGAGTGAGTGGAACAAGAAAGCCAGCATCGCTGCTCCCCATGCATATCTCCTCACTCTGCTCAAATCTGCTAGCAGAGGTAAGAGCCGACAGCTGACCACGTCAGCCCGTGTCACGAATAGAAGCTTCCCGAACAAAAGCATCAAGAAGCGTCTCAGGACACTGTCACCCTCTGGTCCCGGCTCCGCCACCACGCTCGGGCACACCTGCTTGACCACCCGGTCGATGTGTTGCTCCGGTAATTCTCCCACTGCTACGACTACTCTCCGAAGTCCCAAGCTTTCTTGCAGCACCGATCACGATAATTGGGACGATGGACGCCCTGGCCTCATCAGATCTAAACCAGGAAGCTCCTGAGCAAGCTCCCGGTAGTCCATATACGCCCACCCGATCATCGCCTTGCCATGCACTTGCAAGCCACTGATTCGGGCCATATCCTCCAGAGTCAGTATCATATGCCCCCACGGGAAAACAAATGCTCGGTTGACTGGGTCCTATCTTTCTTGCAAAGCGAGTAGGAGTGTTGTGTCTACTCTGGCTACTTCAATGCTTAGGACTTCCCCGAAGCCCATGGTCGCCAATCTCTCCCATTGGTACTCCGACAGTGCGAGGTAGACCGCCCGGACTTGTAACCATGTAATCCGCGTTCTTCTTTTCCCCTGCACGTTTAAGACATAGGGTCAGTCATAAAGTCATAGGGATTATTTGCATTGCATTTACAACAAGCAAAACAACAAAAAAATCAAAAAATAAAAAATTGATTTCTTGTTCTGTTGCACTTAACGCACTCACCCAGGTGCGTTAAGAGCATAACGGCTACTGGTAGAGCCGTTATGCTCCTACGCAGCCGGCGTGGTAATCTCTATTCTGTAAGCCTGTGGGAATGGCCACAATGGCCTACAAATGACCCTAATGAGTCCCCAGACTCAATTTATCCCCTTCAATCACGCTTGCAATCAACTTTGGAAATTCAAAAATCAAATTTTTAGGGCAAAATGGCTTACCTCCGGGTCTTGCCCTCGTTTCTTCTTCTCCGGGGGAATGGCCTCTTCTTCAGCACCCATGGCCTCCCCAGCTTCTCCCTCAACTTCCTCTACCTCTACTGGAGCCGTGGGAGCATCTTCTTCCATCGGTAGGGTCACTGCCGCCGTCATCTCTTCTTCCGCCGACGTGCTCACCGGTGGGGAAGCCATCTTGCATTCCTCCCTTGCCTTCACCTTCTGAACTACCTTTCTCTTCTTCCCCTTCTCACGAGTCATCTTGGCTGGAGGGAGTCTCGCCGGAGCTCGTCGCCGGAGGGAGGAGGTTGAGAGAGTTTTTGGAGGGGTTTCTTGTGTTGGTCTCCGGTCGACCCGGTTGTGACCCAGTGGTTGACCTTTGGCCTCGTGAATGTCCCGGACACTGTGAGTCCTGTGTTCATATTTCTGGGGTGTCCGGAGGTGTCGCATTATCTCGATTAGCACGCTCGTATGTTTTGAGGGTCTGAGTGACCCTATGTGTGCTTTGGGTTCTGTGAGGCACTCGAGTGAGTCCTCGTGAGCCAACATGAGGGTGGAGGGCCCTCTCCGCGCGTCGTGAGTCTTTCCGGAATGTGGCTTCTGAGTTGGCCATGTGTTGGGCCCCAAACTGTGAGTTCAATCTCCCAACCTGGGACTGGAGGTCCCTTGGGTTCCCTTTTCGAAGGAAGGGTCTCAACAGTCGTGAACTACCTCGTGAGTCATCGCTCCGTGATTTTGGACCTAGGGATTAGGCCATATTGACGGCTCAGTGCTGTCACGAGCGACGGTCTTGACCCCAGGTCTCGTGACTCAAGGACCGTTGAGTTTAGTAGGTCTAGTGGGCTGTCTAGAGTTCGTGTTACTTGCAATGGGTGCATGAGTGATTTTCTGGGTCCACGTTCTATGAGCCCCCACTGGTCGTAGCCTTCTTACAGTCTGCGTGTGCTGGCCCACCCAAGAGTGGTGGCGAGGCTGACCCGAGAGAGACGGTTGTTAGGCTGGTTACCATAGGGCCCCCACGTACAGCCGAGTCTGGGCTTAGGGGGAAGAACCAGTTAGAGGACAAGCCTAGGGTGTATGGTCTGAGTGTGCACACAAGGCTGAGGGTTTCACACCCGCGCTGACGAGCGTGACCTTAGCTAGTCCTTATTTTGTGTTCCTGGTTACTAGTACGGTGTCTTAGCCTCCGCCTGGGGCGTCGCAGACAGGCACCTGAGGCTATGGACTAAGTCGTCAGTGGATGCATCTGGCCTTGCTTCTGGTGAGTGGTACTCCCGTCATGTAACGTGAGTTGTCGTGTCCCAAATTTTTATTTTCGTCTACAAGATGGGACTTCGTGTGTAGTTTCGGGAGTGTTCCTACAGTCGAGGTCTGGGGTTCCGGTGAGTGTCACCGAGGGCTTTTCCTTAGACAGTGTTGAGTTCACGACGATGAGGTCATGATCGTGTTTCCAGACCGCGTGATTTTGGCTTGGGCCCTTCTGTGAGGGCAGGCCTCCGCGACAGTGGTGTCGTGGCATTTTCCAAGTAGCGTGGCTAGGGCAGTTCGTGTCTGGTCCCCCGACCGTGGGATCGGGGCATTGGGCTCGTGACTTGATTGTCCCCCGATGGGGTGATCGGGTCGTATTTTCCAGTACAGTAGGAGTAGCCGAAGAGCCGAGATTTTACCAGTCACTGTGGTTACCATTACTATTGTTCTTGTACTTGCTACTTTTCGTGCCATCGTTGTTTTTAGTTGGGGTTCCGCGGGACCCCTACTGAGCCAATGACAGGAGACTCACCGGGTTTGACTGGGGATTTGACTGGGGGTTTGACTGGAAATTTGACTGGGAATTTGACTAGGGATTTGACTGGAAATCTGGGTTACCAAAAGACAGGAATGCCCTTGCTATAAAAAGGAATTTTGTTTCGAGGGCTCTGCCCCCGGAAATCCCCGCAAGGGGCGCTGCCCCCTTGACCCCCGCGACCTGACCGGACAGGTCGAACCCGGCAACCTGACCGCGCAGGTCGATTCGCGTGCGAGGGTGCACGATGGTGATGCAAGACGCGATTGGTTGCTGGGAGTCCTGAGTTGGGCTCTAGCTTGCTTTAGAGTGGCTGGAGGCATACGTGCCCACCAGGTGTTCGGGGAAATTCCTGACACGCGCGTATGGGACCGTATAAGGATGGCGTGGGCTCCCGAAGCTTGCGGTCGGTCCAGATGAGTCTTCCTTTGACTTCAGAGGGTTGGAGGGAGGCGACTCAGAGGTAGACCCCGACCTCGTTGTTGCATGCCACATGGCGTGGCTTGTAGTCAGGGCGCCCCCGGGTCGGCCCTGGTAGCTGTGTTGAACGTGGGTAAACCCACAAACTGAGTGATCGGGAGCGGGCCCAATCGATTGTTGATGTTGCCACGGGTCACGGCTAGCTGGATAGAACCCTTGGTTGGGCCCAGTGACTGGTGCAGTGCCCTGTGCTCGGGGGTGATCCTCGGTTGTTATGTCGTGCTGCCTGGCCTGGTGACTCATCTCGATTCTCAAGGCCGACTTGACTGGTAGAGCACCTTTGGCGTTGTGCCATTTTGCTCTATTTAGGGAGTATTTTCCTATGCTTAATTCTCAATTAATTTAGAGAAAATAAGCGGATGCCAACATATGTCCCCCACGGGGCGTGCGTCGGAGGTGAAGACGACGGCGTGTGACCCGTGAGCCTTGTAGGTTTAATTTCTCCCGGCCCTATCAGCGTCGTTGGAGTTTCTTGTTTTGGGAGTTGATGTGCCTGTTGCGATCTTCCATGCGACGATGGCACGTTTGCAGAAGACCGTTAAGTCTGGGAGGTCATAGAACTAGATTCAGGAGAGACCTGAGCGTCTGGTGGTCATTTTGCCGAGGCCACTGAGGGCATGGAGCTGGCGGAGATAGCATGTATTGGATACACACGTGGTGCTTGAAGTTGTAGCCCGCTATCGGTGACTTGGGAATTATGTTTCTGTTTATCTCACGTGGTGGGCTTCTGGCAAAGGTGTGCAGGGCCCGCGTCACGGGAGTAATCTGGTCTAGGCGCTGAGCTCTCCATACAAGTGGTCACTTCGACGATTGATGGTGTAACCTGGCTGGATGCCAATACCAATGGCGGAAAGAGGCCAGGGGAGACTGGCTTAACAATGCTTCTGTCTTTGTCGTCTATGTCTGGGGCCCTCTCTTGTGCAGCGGGCTTTGTCGATTCTCTGAGAAGAGGCGGCTTATGGGAAGACAGGACTGTCAAGCCCATCGCACCTTGTAGGGCGGTTGGTGAGTGGTGGGGAGGCTAGTTGTGACTCCCTTTCATCATCTGAGGTTGTACTGGAGGGAGCCATGTCTTGCCCCCAGAGGTGGACCTGTGGATTGCGATTTATGTTTTATCAGGTTTTCTACCTTGTTTATGTCAAGGAGTGCCATGAGTATTTTTCGTTCCTTGGCCTATTCCTCGGTGAGCTTGGTAGTAGTCGACAATGCAGCGTAGGGGGTTCGAGGCTTCCCTATCTTTGGAATCAGAGGGCCACCAACCCCTCAGCTTCTGGGATTGCTGGTTGGCGACGAGATGATTGCCGCTCAGACTAGGGCTTCGAGGTGAAGCCTAAGGTTGGCTGTTAGCGGTCCACCATTGTTGTGGTGGTTGATTTTTATTGGGGGATGCTAAAATCATTTGTTGACCGCCTATGGGGGTGCATAGGCCAGGCTGAGCTTTGACCACCTTATGTTGTAGACTTGTCACACCTTTGAGGTGTTGTGGCTGGAGTTGTGCCGTGGACTTGTCTCGATGAGGCGTACTATTCCATCGGTGGTGAAGACTGGCACACCTAGATGTGTCGGCCTGGTGTTGCTGGAGATCAACCTTGGTGAGGCACGTTGACCAGGTGTTACTGAGGGTCAGCCTTGGCAAGGGCCGTTGACCTGGTTTTGTTGGAGGTCGGCCTTGGCAAGGGCCGTTGACCTAGTGTTGTTGGAGGTCAGCCTTGGCAAGGGCCGTTGACCTGGTGTTGTTGTGGGTCTGCCTCAGGGAAGCATGCCAGTTGGGGGGGTTGCTGCAGATCTACCTCGACGAGGCATTTTTGTCTGAAGTTGTTGGAGATCTGCCTCGATGAGGCACCTTGGTCTGAGGTTGCTGATGACCTGCCTCGGTGAGGTGTCTTGGCCTAAAATTGCTGGAGATCGGCCTCGGCGAGGCATCTTGGTCTGAGGTTACCGGAGACCTACCTCGGAGAGGCGTCTTGGTCTGAGGTCGCTGGAGACCTGCCTCGGCGAGGCATCTTGGTCTGAGGTTGCTAATGACATGCCTCGGTGAGGCGTCTTGACCTAAAATTACTGGAGATCGGCCTCAACGAGGTGTCTTGGTCTGAGGTTATCGGAGACCTACCTCGGTGAGGCGTCTTGGTCTGAGGTCGCTGGAGACCTACCTCGGTGAGGCATCTTGGTTTGAGATTGCTGAGGACCTGCCTCGGCGAGGCGTCTTGGTCTGAGGTTGCTGGAGACCTGCCTCGGTGAGGTGTCTTGGTCTGGAGTTGCTGGAGACCTGCCTCGGTGAGGCGTCTTGGTCTGAAGTTGCTGGGGACCTACCTCGACGAGGCATCTTGGTCTGAAGTTGCTGGAGACCTGCCTTGACGAGGCATCTTAGTCTGAGATTGCTGGGGACCTACCTTGGCGAGGCGTCTTGGTCTGAAGTTGCTGGAGACCTGCCTCGACAAGGTGTCATGGTTTGAGATTACTGGGGACCTGCCTTGGCGAGGCATCTTGGTCCGAAGTTGCTGGAGACCTGCCTTGGCGAGGTGTCTTGGTCTGAGATTGCTGGGGACCTGCCTTGGCGAGGCTTCTTGGTCCGAAGTTGAGGGATTTGCCCCCAGAGAGGCGAGTTGGCTTGGAATCATATTCGGCCGGCCCTTGCGGTGTATGGTTGAATGTTGATGCCGCTGGCTGACCGTCATGGTGGGATAACCGAAGTCGAGGCATGTGCCCCCTGAAGAGTACAAAGACCACAAATGATGTTAGACATGTAATAATCAAAGTGTGGTGGATGGTACCTGTTAGTGTGATGGTTGACCACCGAGGTATATTGACTGGAAATTCTGCTTGGCTGATCGCTGAGGTATATATTGCCTGGGAGCCAAGATCGACTGGTTGCTGACGTATGTTGACTGGGAGCGTCGAACGGCTGGTCACTGAGGTATGTTGACTGGGAGCACCAATCGGCTAGTCATTGAGGTGCCGTTGATGGGATTGCTGCTAGCTGACCATTGAAGCGTAATGATTGGAGAGTGTGACAGATCGACCCTCAGGGGTGCGTTGGTCTAGGGTTACCGCAGACGGGCCCTTGAGGGATGCCAGTCTGGGAGGTATCTTGACTGGTTCATGTTGTTGTTGTTGTAGGTTTGCTTGCAAGGCGAAGTTACCTATTGTTGGCAATTGGAAGTTGAAGGCTAGGAGCTACATACTCAGACTAGAGACCTGCCTAGCTAAGGGACGTTGGTCTATTGCTGGGCACTGGAGGTCAGAGGTTGGAAACTGGAAGGCAAAGATTGAGTACTGGGGCTGGAGATTGTGACTCAGATACTGGAGGTTGAGCACTGGGGCTGAAAGAACTTCCAAGTTCCAACTAGGAGCCGCGTAAACGCGATCTAAATCAAATAGATCCAAGGCTTCGAGTGGGGATGGAAGAGCACAAACTTAAAATCCGTGATAAAAAAGCCCGACGAAGATGCTGCCACATGCTGATCAGGCAAGTTTGAGGGAAGACAATACACGTTTTATTCCATCTCATAGATTAAAAAACATAAAACCAATCACAATTACCTTTTTCTGAACAAAGGATCTCGATGAATGATCATCATAGGGAATTACAAAGGAGTGCATGCACGAACAAAGCCATGGTGCTCGGCGCGGCACCCTCCAATCATATACAACGAAACCGGTGAATGTCACATCAGAAATGCTCTAGCCTATCATCATCACGCGATAAATCAACCAATAAATGAGATCTGCTCTCAGCCTCAACGGCAAAGGGGAGAAAAGCCTGCTACCAGGTGGGGAGAAAAGGAGACAAAATAATACAGAGGATACAGAACAACCATCTCTACACTGTAACTGGATTGGAAGTGCAGCTTCAACCCACCGACCTACCATCTGCGGACAACCTGATATTTGTACATGTATGCTTGAAATTAGTAACCAGCCATTGGGGGCATTCCATAGGCCGGCATTGGAGGCATCCCCATGCCACCCATGGGTGGCGGTGCCGCAAAAGGACCGCCAAGCCCAGGACCTCCCATGCCGGCAGCACCAGGAGGGGGCGGTAGTGCAAGAGGCAGCAACTGTGCATACATATTCTGGAAAGAGAAGCAAAATAATTAAGATTTAGGGCCAAAGTAGTAAAACAATGGAATCAGACACCAGACACATTGGTGGTCGTGCATAAACTACCTGCTGAGAGACTAGGTCCTTCTCTTCTTTCTCTTTAGCTTTCACTTCATTGGAAGCTTCGACTTTGTCTTTCACAAGCTCATCTACTTTAGAGGTGTACTCACGGATAAACTACAAATATACCAAAGTCATCAGGAAAGCATTCCAAAATAGCAATTGCTTGATCATGATCCTAGAAACAGTTGGCAGTATTTTTGGAATCACCTGAAGCAGGTATGGGAAGGCGAAGTCAATCATATTGTTCATCCATGCAAGTTCAAGAGCAACATCTGGCCGAATAAGATCATAGCAGATGAAGAGGCATGATGCAAAACATTCCTTCTTCCCCTGTATACACACATGAAAAGTTGCTCTATGTTAGAACTGACGGTAATTCATAGTAAAATCATGGGATATTAGATGATGCTAACTAAATAAGAATCAGAGTTCTCAATTCTCATTGTCCTCTAACAATTACTGCCAAAGTCCTTTGGTATATCAATTTTCTTTTCAAGAAGGTGACCTGAACACCATAAATTCATTAAAGGATAAGAGAACACAAGAAACAGCCCAGAAAAGAGCGAATTAGAAAAGAAAGCCATCTACCAAGATGGTAGTGCCTCGCCACCACAGTAGCCCCTTTTTTGTTGACTTTTCCTCCTTTTTGGTATAGCTTTATGTACCTCGGGGAATGCCTCGGGCAATCATGTATTTTGACATCTCATAGTAATGAAACATCTTTATTTGCCACTAAATCGTGACTTCATGTTCTCCTTTTTTCCTTTCTTTCTATCCTAGTCAATTAGCTTAGCCCGGATATATAAGTTATTAGGGCAGGAGAGCGCTCACACCTTCAGCGAAGGGGTGAGGTGTTCGCTCCACCACGGCGTAACTATTCTCGGGGCCAAGCCCTTGGCTAATGTAGACCGAGAGTTCGAAGCACGAATGTGTAGGGGTCTCTTGGGACCACAAAATGAGGTGAGAAGACCTATCGACAGACTCCGCTGATGGTGATGAAGTTGCCAAGAAGCCAAAAGTGCGCTCATCATCGAGGGATGGGTTGACTTATGTACACAGACGGAAGGTCTGAGCCATGGGTTTGTTTGTAGACTTTGCCAATGGTGACAAGGATTGAAGGTAGGGTTTATTCATCGGTATGGGTGAAATGTTGAAGCAAAGGAAATTCATTGCTTAACGAGGGCGAGGGGTCCAAGTTAAGGGAATGCTGGCCGATCTTGCTGATGATGTCAAGGGCCAAGCGGGTATTGACCGGTCTTGTCGATGGTGACAAGGGTCAAATGCAGGTTTGTTCGTCGACATTGGTTAAATGCCGAAGCAAAGGTACATTCATTAACAAGGACGAAAGGTCCAAGTTAAGGGAGAATGTCGAACGATCTTGCCGATGATGACAAGGGTCGAACGCAGGTTTGTTCGTCGGCATTGGTTAAATGCCGAAGTAAAGATATATTCATTAATAAGGACGAAAGGTCCAAGTTAAGGGAGAATGTCGATCGATCTTGTCGATGATGACAAGGGTCGAACGTAGATTTATTCGTCGGCAATGGTTAAATGCCGAAGTAAAGGTATATTCATTAACAAGGATGAAAGGTCCAAGTTAAGAAAAAATATCGACCGATCTTACCGATGATGACAAGGGTCGAACGTATATTTGTTTGTCGGCATTGGTTAAATGCCGAAGCAAAGGTATATTCATTAACAAGGATGAAAGGTCCAAGTTAAGGGAGAATGTCTACCGATCTTGCCGATGATGACAAGGGTCGAACGTAGCTTTGTTCGTCAACATTGGTTAAATGTCGAAGCAAAGGTACATTCATTAACAAGGATGAAAGGTCCAAGTTAAGGGAGAAATGTCGACCAATCTTGCCAATGATGACAAGGGTCAAACGCAGGTTTGTTCGTCGGCATTGGTTAAATGCCGAAGCAAAGGTATATTCATTAACAAGGACGAAAGGTCCAAGTTAAGGGAGAATGTTGACTAATCTTGCCGATGATGACAAGGGTCGAACGTAGATTTGTTTGTCAGCATTGGTTAAATGCCGAAGCAAAGGTACACTTTACGGCCCTATTTATGACCGCCAAGTGTTTGTGTTCTCTGTGTGTGGTTAACTGCCCTTTAGCTGACCGCTTGGCTTACCCAGCGGTCAAGCGATCGACCGCTTATCCCCAGAGTGCTGTTTTCTCAGTGTTTTGGCTTCCAATTATCTTGGCTCAACCTTGTGGTTTGCCCGTTGTCCCCTGGATGTCTTTGATGTCCTATGAGGGCTGTGACTATGTTATAAGATAGCCAGGAGTGCCTGTATATCGAGTGGTATTCTGTACTACTTTAGAGTCGTTATTGGTCTCTGGTCAACCCGGTGTGACCCAGTGGTTGACACGTGACCTCGTGAGTGTCGCATCTATCCTGTGAGGATCGAGACATAGTTTTGGACGTGTGGAGGTGTGATTTTACCTCGATTTCTATGTCCAGGCACTTTGAGAGTCTTTATTTGGATCCAGTTGTTTTGTGTCGTTTCTTTTATCAGTGTTTTATTGTGACTTTGGATTAGGTATTAGGCTGATTGGCGACATGTTACCACTTTCGTACGACAATCTTGACCCCGAGTCGTGAGACTCAAGGATCGTTGTGTCAGTAGGTCTAGTTGTTGTCCTGAGTCTGGTGGTAATTTGGTGTGCTGCCCTATGCTTTATGCTTGGTGTTTTATGGTACGTGCGACAGTGCATGCTTAGCTTGTCCCTACTTCAGCACTGATGTTTCAGAGTCTCTGTGTCCTGTGAGCCTCCACTAGTCATAGCCTGACGACACTTTCCTGTGTGTCTGCCCACCTGGGAGTGGTGGCCGGGTGAGTTCCCGACAGACGGTTTTTAGGCTAGTTTCTGTGGGCTCCCTTGCCTTGCAGTAACGTCCTACTGGGGGAGAAAACTAGCTCGAGGCCTGGCTCAAGGCATTGAGCTTGTGTGTGCACATGTGGTTAGGGGCATTTGGACGAGTGCCGACGGGTGTGACCCTGACTAGTTACTCGTTACTATTGTTCCTTGTACTCGGTTCTATGAGTATCTCAGTTACTGCCATTCTAGGCGTGTGTGAGAGATACCTGTGGCGCAGTGTAAGACATTAGTAGACGTATCTGGCTGTTCTTCTAGTGAGGAGGTACTTTTGTCACCTGACACTTAACTCATTGTGTTTTTGTGACTGGTTTTCATCAGGATTGACGTGACTTGTCAGGTAGTCTTTGTTGGCTTTACTCGCGGTCTAGTCTAGTGTAGCATGCATGACGCTCTAGTTGTGTATGCTTTAGTGTTTCTTGACTGTGTAGGTCTTTTCGAGGGCTTTTGCCTATTTTGGTAGGCCTTCACTTTGGAGTAAGTGCTTTGTCGACGGATCGGCAACGCCCGACTTTGTGAGATCGGGGTTCACTTTTCTGTTGCTGTTTGGAGTAACTTAAAGAGCCGAGGTTCGTTTGGTAGTCATGTTTCTATTCGGTACAGCTTTACTCTTTCTACATGTTATGCTTGCTGATCTAGGTCCAAGGATTGTCATTGCATCTCCTACCATCATAGGGCCGTATCACATCAACTTCAACCAAAAGCCCTCTAGCTGCTCGTTCGGCAGCCCATCAGGGCCTCACCCAGCAACACGATGAAGCTCCATTCGATAGTGACGGGAGCATTCATCTAGCAACACAACTAAGGCCCCACGCCCATGGGTCCTTCACCCCTATATAAAGGGGAGGGGTTGCAGTGGATAGGGGTATCGCATCAGAACCGAAGAGGAGAAGAGAGAAGAGGATCGATCGATAGAATTGAAAAGAGGAAATTGCCCTCCAAGAGGCTCAAAAAGAGAGAAGCTCCAAGAGGTGTCCGAAGGCCCTGCACCAACATTCCCAGAGAGGGGGAAGGAAAGGAAGAGAGTGAAAGAAAGGTGAGAGAGGTGAGGAAGGGGGGCGAGAAATGGAGTCAATGCTCCTTCTCCCCCACTTTGGTTGTATTTCCTTTCTTCTTTACATTCCCCGAATTGTACTTGCTTCGATTCATGTTTTTTCTCTTTTTTAGGATATGATCAATAAATGAGAATGAATAAAACTGCTCAGTGAATGGTCTTTAAGCTTCGATGGCTATGTCTCTCGATCCCCATGATCATTGTCCACTTCGGCTTTCTTTATCTTCACTTATTACCATTTACACTGCGATCATTTCTCTTTTCATGAAAATAACTATTAGTTTGCCGATTTGGGAGCACATGCGTTGCCCCCTTGAGAACCCGAACTCAAAGCTTATCGTCCACTGTGGATATGGCCCCGGGAAGAAAGGAAAGGGGGTGGGACAGCACTGGTGGCTCCTTAGAACACCCTCTACATTTTCGTTTCTCACCGAGTCTGTGAGGAGAGATCATTCTGGGAAAGGGTGAATGCTCCCTATCCTCTGCTTCGTGATGTAGACACACTAAAATTGATGCTAAGATGAGTAGATCTCATGTCGCAATATAATGCCCCAAAGTGGATTCCATTATGGGCTTAATGGGAAGGTTTATTTTCTATTTTTGAGTATTTTTAGAAATTCACGTCTGCTATGTTGGATGCCAATTTTTATGGGCGACTGCCAGTTAAGACGTCAATTCTTGGGCTATTTGTCGACTTCTTGAAAATGGCGACTTCTCGTGTAGATGCCCATTCTAGCTCATTTATAATTATTTCCAAATTTTGATCAAAGAATCTTCATCTTCTCAAAAGGATGCCAATTGATTGACGTCTACTATGAGCGACGCCCATTTTTATAGTAAGTCCAATATTTCTAAATTAAGCCCAGGAATGAGCATCCAGACTGGTGGACGCCCATTTAATTGGCGGCGTTTACTTTGGATGCCTATTTTCTTCCATCACTGCTTTGGCCTGCCCTCCTTCCCCTGGTTGTTCCCTACCTATGTTGGCCTTTCTTCTTCTTGGGGAAGTGAGCATCATGAACCCAACTCAACTAGTTTGTGCATCTTTAGAGTTATAAGATCTTACCATGTCCTCTTAAAGTGTGTAAGCATGGATTGCCATTTGACTAGCATGGTTTACCATTTGACTTGAATCCAAGCTGAAAATGACTCAATCACTCATGGATTTAAGTTCCAAGAATCCACTAAAGCTATGTTTCCTGCATAACCAGATGGTCACTATATCAGCACCTTAGTTATCAAGCATTTCTTAATTCACTACACAAAGACACACACACATAAGATTTGTCATTATTGAAACATAACTACCTAAAATCAACTAGAGGATCCAACAGATGCCACCAGTGCTGTAACAACTACACCAGGCGCCATCATTGCTGCGTCCTCCGCCACAGGCAACCACCTTGGTTACCCCTTATCTACAGTTGGCACATTTATATCCAGAACTGATCGATCCAACTGCTGTGAACAAACTGATGGTGGAAAGGATGATCGAGCTGAAGCTTGCTGAGCGAACCGAAGGCGACTACGTGGCATTTGATTCCTACCGGGTGCCATACCCACCGCATCATGCTGCAAAGCGGCTCCATCTGGGGATCAGCAAGCTGCCTAAGTTTGACAAGTTCAACGGGAAGGGATCCCTGAAGGAACACGTCACTTATTATATGGCCGTCATGGGCGATCTAGCCACAGATGAGTCATACTTGCTGAAGTTTTTTGGGTCCTTGCTGACGGGGCTCGCATTTGAGTGGTATTCCAGCCTCTCAGCTGGGTCGATCAGCGACTGGCTAGATATGCAAAAGAAATTTAGAGAGAGATTTCATGTCACTGAAAGGGGGGTCACGGTGGCTGAGCTCTACTCAACAAGACAAAGGGTAGATGAAACAACCCTTGAATATATCAAGAGGTGGAGAAACCTCAGAATGAGATGCAAGCGGCCTCCACACTAGGAGGACGCTGTGCAGATTTACGAACAAAACCTCGGGAGGGAGGTATTAGAGAAGATGATCAGCATGGAGATCCGGTCATTCGATCGCTTGAACAATATCATGGCTGAGGTGGAGGCTTTCCTTGCGAGACCTGCCCCTAAATCGACCATTGCCACCACACGGAAGGCAAAGGCAGTAGAGCCCACTCAATGCCTAAAGAAGCAAACACTCTTGATATCAAGACGTTTGAACAACAAAATGATAAAGGCAAGAAGGCAGTTGCTCCTCAGCCTGCTAAAGATGGAGATAATAAAGAAGGCCCCTCTCTAAGGGACAAAATAAAGAAAGCCTACTCTTTTCCGAAGGAGAAGACCAAGGTTCTGTTTGACTGGGTCACCCAGTACAATAAGGTCATCGTGCCTGAGCCAAAAAGGCCAGAAGACCTGAAGAGAAGAGACAGCCCGAGGTTTTGCCCTTATCACCAAATGCTACGGTGCCTGATTGAAGACCGCTATCCATTAAAGGATTTTAAAACCCTCTCACTTAGTAATTGTTTAATTCTCAAAACAATGCCGCCAACAAGGCAAAGAGATCTTCCCCAGACGGATGAGAGGGGATCGGGGGTAGATGACCCAAATGGGGCCAACAACGTGGCTGTCCATGCTCCGGCGGTGGGTGGCAAACAAGAGCCCAATGCAAGGATTAATCTAGAGGGGTTTATGCAAAGCTTTCAAGGACTGTTACAGGCCATGCAGCTACAAATGTTACAACAGCCAGCGCCTGCACCACGCCATGACTCACCTACGCTCGATCGATTTCTAAGGTTGGCGCCTCCTATCTTTAAGGGGGAGAGCCGTCCAGAGGTGGCTGAGTCGTGGCTCAGCGAAATGGAGAAGAAATTTCACGTGATGTGATGCCTCGAGGAAGAGAAGGTAAATCTTGCGGCTTATGTTTTACAAGATCAGGCTGACTTGTGGTGGAAGGCCAAGATGCGGACCACCTTCGCGGACTACCACGATGGTGACATATTATGGGAAGAGTTCTTGGTTGTCTTCTAAGAAAAGAATTTTCCCGAGCATGTGCGAGATGCTAAAGAGTAAGAATTTTTTAGCCTCGAGCAGGGAAACATGTCGGTAGCTGACTATGAGGCCAAATTTTCAGCTCTGGGTCAATATGCTCCACACATATTCGATGACGCAAGTCGAAAGGTGAAGAAATTCGTCAACGGGCTGCGTAGCAATGTCTGACACTATGTTGCAACCCAAGACCCTGACTCCTACCCTACGGCATTGAGGCTTGCTCACCTAGCCGAACAAGAAAATGCAAGGTAACAGCTGAAGCCATAAAGATTTAGGGGACATATAAGGTTAAGTTCTAACGAATGCTCATGCATAGGTTCACCGAGTAGAAGTCATCGGGCAAAAGGCCTATGCAGACAAGAGGGAGGCAGGACAAGGAAAAGGTGACACGTCATGAGCCAATAACTAAGAATAGGCTGGGGGTTCCGTTCTGCGTCTATTGTGAGGGCAACCATTCAGGGCAGGAGTGTTGGAGGTCAAAGGGAAAGTGCTACGAATGCGGCGAGGCCAGACATATTGCGAGGAACTGCCCCAAGAAGGCTCAACAAAAGCCATTTCCCCTACAAGAGAAGATTCAGCACAAAGGGCGAGTCTATGCACTGATGCAAGAACAGGCAGACAATACCCCCACCATGGCTGAAGGTATGCTCCTTGTGGATAATGTTTATGCAAAGGTCCTGTTTGACCTGGGGGCTACACACACATTCATATCCACTAGTTTTGCTAATCAACTAAAGAACCGACCCCAAGCCACTTTCTTCGGGGAAATGATAGTTAGTATTCCGACTAGGAAACAAGTCCACACCAAGCTTGCGATCCCTACCATTGAGGTCAAAATATATGGGAGAAGATTTCTGGGGGAAGCATACATCCTAGACATGGCCGATTTCGATCCTGCTGCTCATAGACTTGTAGCAGAACCCTTGGCAGAGCTTGCAACATCCACACCGCTGCCAACTGTGTGAATCTGCCCGAGCCCCCTTCTGTGGGTTCGTTCATCTCCTAGTCCTCTTCGCAGCAGAGGTGGTTTCATCCCTTTTTGACATCGGCACCGGTCGTGGCGCTCATCCTCCCACGACTGTGTAGATCAGGTGCAACCCAGTCTGCCCCGACTGTGTGCCCTACTTTCAGTTCGTACCACGCCCAACCTGTTCATCTTCGGCCTGAGGCATCTTCATCAAAGTTGTGACCCTCGATGACAAGAAACCAACCCAGGTGGTTTCGTCCCGTTCCGACTTCGGGGCAGAAAGTTCCACCATGGCCTTCTCCTCCCTGTCCCGCTTCTCACCCAGGAACCTGAGGCTTGCCACTTCTGCGACCACGCCCGGCTCGATGATCCAATGTCTGCCATATCTTGAGGGTACGTAGACCTCCCTATCTTCTATCCCACCGAGTTGGTCCTGCCTTCTTTCGACATCGCCTCCGCCCGGAGCGACCATTTTCCCTCGCTCGCGCCAGACCCGGAACCCTCTGTCTGCCCAGGACAGACTGCCACATAGTCGGCCCCGATACTCCATCCTCCGCTCAGTTTCAGGCCAAGCAGTCTTCTACAAAGTCGTGACTCTAGACGATATGAAGCCAACCCAAGTGGTTTCGTCTCGTTCTGACCTCATCACAGAAGATTCCACTATGGCCATTGTCGACCTGTCCTACTGCTCGCCCAGGAACCAGAGGCCGACCATTCCGGCATCCATGACTGGCACGGTGATCCAACGGCATCCAGCTCTTGAGGGATCATAGTGCTCTCTGTATTCTATGCCCCCGAGTTGGTCCTGCCACATTTTGAGCTCTACAGCGAGCGTACCAGTCATCGCACCTCGACCGTGCCAACCTGTCCGGCGAGGTAGACCCGCGCAGGCCCTCCACTGCGACCTTCCCCACTTTCCAGCGACCTCAGATCAGTGTCCAGATCTCAGGAGTTCTTCAGCATCCACCAGGCTTCATCCAGGCGCTGACGGCACCTCATTTGGACATCGGAGCTAGGCGTACGGTATGGAACAAGCTGGCGTCATCCTGACAAGGCGGTGCAGATCCGCCGTTTGAATTCCCCTCCCCTTGTTTCCCCCCCTCCTGTGCGAGGGTAGTGCATGTATGAATTGCCCCATCCCCATGTTCCCCCTCCCTGCGTGGAGGCTTTCAATTGGTTGTACACACAGGTCACGACCGAAGCTATAGCGACGAAGTGTGTCCGTCGGGTGCGCACGCTCCTGGCTCGCCCTCGTCTCCAATCGGTGCCGGTCTTTTCAGACTTGGCAAGGTATAGTTCTGACCCTCGCTCCTTGGGCATTGCTTTCTTAGTATCTGTTCAACGTTCACGCCGAAGGTGAGGAGAGCTCGTTCCAGCCGATTTATCTCCCAGCACTCACAAAGGTGTAGGCCGTTCTATGAGCTTACCAAGCTGGGAGTCAAGTTTAATTGGGATGACAAGTGTCAGGTAACTTTTGACGGACTAAAAGACTATCTTTCAAATCCTCCTATCCTGAGGCCGCCAAGTCTGGGCAAACCACTTGTTCTCTATATTTCTGTCCTGGATGACTTAGTAGGTGCTGTCCTTACGCAAGTTGATGAAGAAGGTAAGGAGAGGGCAGCCTACTACTTGTCAAAGTTTCTCAAACCCTGTGAGCAGAGGTATACAGCTATGGAGAAGACCTGCGTAGCTTTAGTTTGAGTAGTTCAGAAATTAAAACATTACTTCTTAGCTCATGAGGTCCATCTCGTTGCTCCCATGAATCCCATCAAATTTCTTCTCAAAAAATTCATCCTTACTGATCGATTAGCATGATGGCAAAGCTTCCTTTCCCAGTTCGACATCATCTACATTTAGTAAAAGGTGATTAAAGGTTATGCCATCGTAAAACATCTTGCTCATCATCCTCTTCCTCAATTTGACCCTGTTCGTGCAGAGTTTCCAGATGAGGAACTAATGTCCATTAATCAACCTTCTGATCCCATGTGGACGTTACATTTTGATAGAGCTCTGAATTCTCATGGGAGGGGGATCGACATGGTCCTTTTAACACCTGAGGCTATCACCATTCAACTTGTCTCTCAGCTCGCCTTCCCTGTTACAAATAATATAGCTGAGTATGAGGTTCTTCTGGCCGGACTACAAGTCACTCATCAATTTGGTGTCACCCAATTGCAAATCGTCGGTGATAGTTAGCTTATTCTTCGCCAGGTGCTTACCAAATGCCACACCCTCGATCCTAAACTCAAACCCTACCAGGAACTTACTTTTGCCTATGCCAAGCTCTTTACCAAGGTAATCTTCATCCATGTTCCTCGCAGCCAAAATATCCTAGCTGATGCTCTTGCTTCGCTTGCCTCCTCCTTGATTTTTCTCCCCGAGCGGGACTTTCACGCTACTATTAAGGATCCTGCATTCCTTAGTGTTAAGGAGGAGCTACTTAAGAAGGTTAAGAAAGAAGAGATCATTGAGAACAAGGAGGTTATGCTATTGGATCTGGAAGAAGAATTAGTTGACGAGGGAAAGCCATGGTTCTACGAGATCACTAAATATTGCCATGATCAGTCTTATCCTGAAGAAGCCATGGCAGAAGAAAAGAAGGCTATCAGAAGAGTTGCCCAAAGATACACTATGGTTGGAGGCATGCTCTATAGAAGAGGTCTTCTAGGTGTTCTTCTCAGGTGTCTTGACGATGATGAATCATGAAAGCTCGTGGAAGAGGCACATTCTGAAGTCTGTGGGGGGCATGTCAATAGCCAGATGTTAGCTAAGAAAATCCTTAGGCTAGGCTTCTATTGGCCCTCTCTAGAAGAGGACTGCTCCTTGGCGTCATGACCTTCCGCCTAAGTCAAGTTGTATGGCATCATGACTTTATGTCTAAGCTGTTAAATATTCTTATCTGGCATCATGGCTTTCTGCCTAAGTCGATAAATATTCTATCTTAGCGTCATGGCCTTCCGCCTAAGTCAAGTTGTACAGTGTCATGACTTTATGTCTAAGTCGTTAAATATTCTTATTCGGCGTCATGCCTTTCTGCCTATGCAGGTAAATATTCTGCCTTGGCGTCATGGCCTTTCGCCTCAGCCAAGTTTAATGGCGTCATGACTTTATGTATAAGCTATTAAATATTCTTGTTCGACGTTATGGCTTTCTACCTAAATCGATAAATATTCTATCTTGGCGTCATGACTTTATGTTGAAGCCATTAAATATTCTTGTCCGACGTCATGGCTTTCCGCCTAAACAAGTAAATATTTTGTCTTAGAGTCATGGCCTTCCTCCTAAGTCAATTTGCACGGTGTCATGACTTTATGTCTAAGCCGTCAAATATTCTTGTACAGCATCATGGCTTTCCACCTAAGTCGATAAATATTCTGCCTTGACATCATGACCTTCTGCCTAAGTCAAGTTGTACGACGTCCTGATTTTATGTTTAAGCTGTTAAATATTCTTGTCTGGCATCATGACTTTTTGTCTAAGCCGGTAAATATTCTGGCTTGACGTCATGGCCTTCCGCATAAGTCAAGTCGTATGGCGTCATGACTTTATGTCTAAGCTGTTCAATATTCTTGTCTGGCATCATGACTTTTCGCTTAAGTCAGTAAATATTCTACCTTGGCTATATGGCCTTTACCTTAAGTCAAGTTGTACGACATCATGATTTTATGTCTAAGCCGTTAAATATTCTTGTCCGGCATCACGGATTTTCGCCTAAGTCGGTAAATATTCTATCTTGATGTCATGACCTTCCGCCTAAGTCAATGTTAGGTTGGATGGATGCTAAGATCTAGAGGGGGGGTGAATAGATCTACCCTCTAAAATTAACTACAGTAGGTAAACTAGATGCGAAATAAATAAAAGACTACTGTAGAAGTAAATACAACTCACAGAGGAGCAAGTATGCAAGTGAACCAGAGAGATCCTAACCAATCATCTATGCAATATTGGAAAAAAAATGCAACCACCACATAAGCAAGAGAATGATCAGATAGCACAAACCAATCGCACAGAACACCAGTGATTTTAGGTGGTTCAGCACAAGCCTACATCCATCCCACACTCAACCCGAGTGTGGCTTACTACTGATTCACAGCTTCACTCTACTGATCCACAGCTTTGGGGAATAAATCCCTATGGACCACTGATCCACAGCTTTGGGGAATCAATCCCAGATTGCTGAGCCTCACAACTTGCTCCCACTGCGTCATTTCTTCTATCTCCATTCACAGGTTCACCACATAGGTTTTAATTCACTTCACTATCACATGAGACACATGAAGTGTCAAAATACAACTACAACAACCCAGAATGGGGATCTCACAGGTCGTACGCCCTCGTCTCCACCTCTGACGCACGCCTCGTGAGGGGTATTTGTTGTATCCAGATAATTTTCTAATAAAAATGCTAAGGAATAAGGGTTCGGGAATTTTCCCGAACACCTTTAAGGCATGGGCTATCAAGCCCTTCCAACAACTCGATGGGACTGACCCAGGGCCCCAACCAGCTGGTCGTGACATGCGGCGATACCAGCAATTGATTGGGATAACTCTTGATTGCTCAGTTGCCGGCTTTCCCTGTGCTTTACACGGCCACCCGGGCCAACCCGGGGGCACCCCGACTACAAGCCTTGCCATGCGGCACCCAGCAACAAGGTCAGGGCCTACCCCAGGATGCCTTCTTCCAACTCTCCAAGGTCAAAGAGAGACCTAACTACATCAACCATAGGCTTTGGCGGCCCACAGCACTCATATACGGCATACACACGTGTGTCGGGCATTTCCCCGAACACCTTGTAGGTGTATATATTCCAAGCTTTCTAGAACAAATCGTGGGCTGACCCGCAGCTCCAAGATACCAGTCGGGTTCTACAACAACCCTCCAGCAAGTCGGCACCACCCTCGACCCTCAGACACGTGGCGATGAGCCACTTGTCTTTAGCTCTCGGGCCAACCTGAGGCTACCCTGCCAACTAGCCGTGCAACGTGGCACATACCACGAGGCTAGGCCCACATACCCAAAATGTCTCTTCTCAGCTCCCACGAGCTCACATCCTTAGCCCCAGCCCAAAACTAAGGCCCACCAGTCACCAATCCAACCCGTTCGAGAACCCGAGATGTATTGGACATTTACCAGAACACCTTGCGAGCAGGAACTACGGCTCAATAACAACAGCCCCTATGGGGTAATCCCAACATCCCAGGGCCCTTTGACCTTTAATGGACACCCCCGAACGACGACGGAAGACCACCGAGGGCCATCCCTCGGAGTAGCAGCTCGCTCCGGGTCGAGTTCGCCCCGGGTGCGACCGCACCCCGAGGCAGGTGAACCCACTTGGGGGGCGAGCCCTCCACCCACCCCAGTGGCCCCATGGCCATTTCTTGGTCCCAGTCACTCCAAGTTCGTGCTCCTAGTTCATGCAAAGGTGGCGCAATGTTCACCGACGTAGCATGTGTGGAAGGATTCGACAATAATGTTACACGTTGGGTCCACAAGTGCGGGCAATATCCTCCAACAGCCAGTATCCTTTTGTCCTCTTCCTCTTGGTCAAATTATGCAAAAAATACAAAAAAACTCAGATTTTATCGAGAGTGGGGATCACCCCCCTCTCTCTCTACCCTAATCCGCCTAAACCTCCCCTTGGTGAGGGTTTATGCATACCAGCCTCACACCCAAGGCAGGTCCACCTAAACCCTTGGGAAAAATAAGAAAAGTTTTAGGTAAAATGGCACCTCCAGACACGCAAAAATTTGGTCATGGTCCCCACTGGGTGTCTGAGACATCCACGAGGTCATAGGTCAACCAAAGGGTCACAACCGAGTCGACTGGGGGACAAAACAGGCCAAAACACTACATTTCGGTCGACCAACCCGCCTGGGTCAGTCGACCAACAAGGGTCTGTCGACCGGACCCACAGGGTTGGTCGACTGGCCCACAGCCAAGTGAAAGCCTGCCCTGGTCGATAGATCAAACTGGGCCGTTCGATCGATCGAACTGGGTAGTTTGCCCAATCCGTGGCGAGCACCGTTCGGTCGACCAGACCTCTCCGGTCGATCAATCGAAAATGGTAGAAAATCGACCGGACCCAACCTAGGGGTCCGATTTCCACGCCCACTCAATCCCGATCGAGGGGGAAAACATCGGGGACCATTCCTCGAGTCCCAAAGCATGAAATGCATGAAAGAAAATGGTAAAACATCGCCTGATTCATCGAAAACCGTCACTCACCCTAAAATCATACTTTTAACCCCCAGTATGAAATAAACCACTCACAGCTCGGCTTGGCCTACAAAACGCAAGGAAAATGAACTACACGGGCTTGGGAACCATCCCCTACCTCCACTAAAGATTTCCCACGCCAAGGACACTGATTCCTTGTAAAAATGCCTCACAAACCGCCGCTGGGTTTTAAAATCCACAGATGAGCACCGACGCGCCCCCACTTCACTCTGCACTCCATCCTCAATCACTCACTGCCTACGCCACCTCCACCTTACCCTCGCCATCCTCCGTCGGCCACTAGAGAAGTGAGGGTAGTTTTGTATTAATTATTCCCATCCCCACGATCCTCTCCCTGCATGGAGTGTAGCGTTATAAGGCTGTACTAACAGGTTCGCATCGGAAACCGTTGTCGACGTTCTCATGTGCGCGTTCGTCCCTCATCAAATTTGGTATCAGAGCAAGTTCCTAGCTTGTTCCTACAAGTCAGGTCCTGGGTAGGACGATATGAGTTCACCTTCGGTGATCTCTACAGAGGCCCTACCAAATGGCGCCCCCACCGTGCTGTCCATCCATAAGATGGAACCCAGGAATTGGGTCTCTCAGGACATCGTCGATGCCCTAACCAAGACCGGCAAGATTATATGCAATGGAGATCAAGTCATTGTAGAGTTTGAAACGTGGATCGACCGGGTTCCCTACTTCGATGGTGCATGGTGCCACATTAGCACATTAGCCGGTCCTCGCATATTCCTTGGGAGTGGTGCGGACACCCGAGCACATGAGCGGTCCGGGTCAGGGAGTCACCGGTACCGTACACGGAGTACCACGCGAGCCACGATAGCTTCCATTTGGCTCGGAGACAGTCAGGAGACTCCCCATTGAGTCTTAGTATTTATCATATTTATTTGGGCTTTATTTGTGTGCAATGTGTGCTTATTTGATTAGGTTTGCGGTCCAAACGGACCCCGATCGACGCGTGGGAGGTACCGACGGGACGGGCTCGACGCGAGGATTGTGTTGATACCCTTCTTCCCTCGGATAGTGGAGCATGGAGACGCACGTGAGCGAAAAGACGGCGTGGCCCCTGTCGCTCGGTCTGCACTAATTTGCTATCTTCGCCGCGCAAGAGGTAGGGGAACGGACTCCTCGTCTCGCCAGAAATCCATTGACGCCTCATGCGTCGCCATCTTCATCATTTTCCGTGCAATTCCTTTTTTGGGAGATTTTGGGGTTAATTTGTCAGTTTGTGTGCCTCTCTTGATTTCTGGTCCAGACAGCCACTGATCGAAGCAAGGGAGATACCGTTGGATTGGTCACGTCGCGAGGATCGCGTTGACACCCACCTTTCCTTGATCCGCAGAGCGTGGAGTTGAGTCGGGCCTGGAGGCACCGCGTCGCCCTCTCGTCGGATCGACATCGAATCGTCATTTTCGTCACAATTCGGGGAGGGGGATGGATTCCTTTCCTCGTTAGGACATCGCCGGTACCACTTGCGCCGTGGTCCGATGCCCTCTGCATTGTTTTTCATGCATGTTCCTATTTAGTTCATTTTTAATCCTTTAAATGTTGAAATTATCTCCATGGGCATCATATTTCAATTCTAGTGGCATGCGTAGGTTTGAATTGATGGTATGGCCTGGTGGGTTGATTTGGTTTTGTGTATTCCCGCGTCCCCCGTCGATTTCGATCGATCGGGAGGGGGTTTTGATTGCGAACTCTGGAGTTACGAAACCCAGGTGACATAACACGCCACCCCCGGTGCATTATAGTCATTTGGCGCACCCCTGCTGGTGCGTTATATCATCTGTGAACTGTGAGTTTTCTGTGGATTTTCATGTTCGGGTGGCTTTAAAGTGCCTCGTCTTGTGCGTTATAGTCCCTACGTGTTGAGTTAAAGGTCTGCTGCCTTTAACGCCCCTGTCCCTATGCGTTAAATTCATATGACGCCCCTGGTTAGGTGCGTTATATCCCGTGTTTACCTATGGATTCTGACCGTTCTGGTGGGCATAACGGCCCATGGGAGGCGTGTTATGTTCCTATAACGCCCCACCCTTGGTGCGTTATATCCCTTATCAGTTGTGTTGTGTACCTATTAACTTTAACGCCCCTTCTTCCGAGTATTATAGTCCTATAGCGCACCTGTTCTGGTGCATTATAGTCCCGTTTAACTGTAGATTTACATGAGTTCTGTCAAGCATAGCGGTCCTGCCTTGGTCCGTTATGGTATGTAACGGGGTGGTCCTAGTCTGTTATATACCTGGAGATTTCAAAAGCATGTGCATGTAATTTCTAATGCATTTCATGTTCCATATGCACCATGTTTAAAATATTTTGTACACTGTGACATTATTTTACATCCCAAAAGAGTAGCTTTCTCTTTCCTTGTGATGGACCTGAGCCTGGCACTCCTCTTCGAGGAGCCTGCTCTTCAGGTCAACCATATAACGAGCTTGGGCCAGCTGCTCAGCTAGTACCCAAGCCTCCTCCTGGCCCGACCGAGCTTACACCCGCAACGAGGTAGCCTCCCTTCGAGAGACTTCAAGCTCGGAGGTCAGTTGCTCAATCCTCCGATCAACCTCAGTGTAGGCCCGAGAGAGGGACCTCACCTTGCTTTCTAGCCATCCGAAGTAATCAAATATCTCGGCCCCCAGTTGAGCCATGATTAAGCCACCCTCCATCACCATCTCGAAGATCAAAGAGGGGGGACTACTCCTGAACTCATCTTGAACCAGCGAAGCTGCCAAAGATCAACACCTCTGGTATAGAGAAGTTCGATAGGCCGGGACACCAGCCGAAGGAGGGAGAGTCCTCTTTGGGCGAGCTGAGAACGAAGTGCCCCCTCCAAGCGTCCCCATTCTTGGGATGACTTCACTCGGCTCGGGCAGGGTCTATGCCTCATCCCGAGCCCCCTCTGCCTCGGCCGAGACTTCAGAACCGACCACCCCTGCCTACTATCTGGCAAGCTCGGTGGCAACTTCCCCACCAGCGATAGCTGCCTCTGGCCCGATAGGTGGGAGATCAGATCGGCGGACTTCCTCGATCAAGGGCCCCTCAACCAAGTAGGCCTGCTCCCCGACCAGTGGGGCAGCCTCCGCCTTCTTCGATCGCTTCCTCTCCGCTAGCAAGGCCTTCATGGAAGACAACATCAACAGATTGCCAGGTTCCTTGTGCTTGGGCCCACGATGCTCCCGGACGTCATCCCGAGCCTTCTGCTTTGCCCTTATCGCAAGCACGGGAGGGACCCTTAGAAGTTCGGGGCTCACTCAGAGCAAGCGTCTCCCCCAAGTTAGCGGTCCCCTGCTCCAGCAGCTGCTTCCCCTTATCAGTCGTCCGCCTCGAATCTAAGCAACCGAAGCCATATCTTTAGAAGGAGGCCCACTTGCCCGACCCCGAAGCATAATGCGAGGCACTAAAGATCTTACCATCCGATGACAACGCCCAGGAAGGATATTCCTCGATGTTCATCATCATTATCAGTTCAGCTATCGATTTGCGTTGCTCTTGGAGAATCCTGATCTCCTCTTCTAGCTCAGAGGAAACCATCACCTGCTTCGAAGTAATAAACGGATGGAAGTTGGGCACTGTACAAAAACCCCAAGAGACGCCACCCTTCGACGAGCCCACCCAGAAAAATTGGGTCTTCCACCCCTTGTGAGAAGAATCCTTGGAAGAAAGTGTCACACAACTTCTTCCCCTCTTTGCCTGAAGATAGAAGTAGCATTTGCCCACATGGGTGTGCTCCTTCAACTCGAAAAAGGAATGTAAGAGGTCCAGAGAAGTGTCAAGACCACACGAGCGATAAAGAAAGAGGAAGGAGAAGATGAAAGTGTACAAGTTCCGACGGGACGGGCTCAACGTGAGGATCGCACCAATACCCTTCACCCCTCGGATCGTAGAGCGTGGAGACATGTGTGAGCGGAAGGATAGCATGCCCCCCGTCGCCCGATCTGCACCAATTTACAATCTTCACTGTGCTAGAGGTAGGGGAACGAACTCCTCATCTCGTCGGGAATCCATTGACGCCTCCTACATCACAATCCGTCGCCATCTTCCTCGTTTTCTATGTAAATCTTATTTTGGGAGATTTTGGGGTTAATTTCTCAATTTTCATTCCTCTCTCGATTTCTGGTCCAGACGGCCGTTGATCAAAGCTGGGAAGGTACCGTTGGATTGGTCGTGTCGCGAGGATCACGTTGATGCCCACCTTTCCTCGATCCATGGAGCGTGGAGTCGAGCCAGACCGGGAGGCGCCGTGTCACCCTCTCGCCGGATCGATAGTGAATCGCCATTTTCGTCATCATCTAGGTAGGGGGAAGGAATCCTTACCTCGTTAGGACACCGCCGGTACCACTTGCGTCATGGTCCGATGCCCTTTACCTCGTATTTCATGCATATTCCTATTTAGTTCATTTTTAATGTTTTTAATGCCTAAAATTACCTTTTAATGTTGAAATTATCTCCATGGGTGTTGTCTTTTAATTTTAGTGGCATGCGTAGGCTTGGAGTGTCGGTATGGTATGGCAGGTTGATTTGGTTTAGTGTTTCGCCGCGTCCCCTGTCGATTTCGATCGGTCGGGAGGGGGTTTCGATTCCGAACTCTGGAGTCACAAAACCCAGGTGACATAACGCGCCACCCCCGATGCGTTATAGTCATTTCACGCACCCCTAGAGGTGCGTTATATCATCCGTGAACTGAGAGTTTTCTGTGGATTTTTATGTTCGGGTGGCTTTAACGCGCCTCACCTGGTGCGTTATAGTCCCTACATGTCGAGTTAAAGGTCTGTTGCCTTTAACGCCCCTGTCCCTGGGCGTTAAATTCGTATAACGCTGCCCTCTTAGTGCATTATATGCCGTGTTTACTTGTGGATTCTGATTATTCTGGTGGGCATAATGTCCCATGGGAGGTGCATTATGTTACCATAACGCCCCACCCTTGGTGCGTTATATCCCTTATCAGTCGTGTTATGTGCCTATTTACTTTAACGCCCTTGCTCCCGTGCATTATATTCCTATAGCGCGCCTACCCTGGTGTGTTATAGTCCCATTTACCTGTGGATTTATCTAAGTTCTGTCAAGTATAGCGGTCCTTCCCTGGTCCGTTATGGTATGTAATGGGGTGGTCTTAGTCCGTTATATACCTAGAGATTTGAAAAGCATGCATATGTAATTTCTAATGTAATTCATGTTCCACATGCGCCATGTCTAAAGTATTTTGTACACTATGACATTATTTTACATCCTAAAAGAGTAGCTTTCTCTTTTCTTGTGATGGAAACACTAGTCGCATCAATTGTCTTAATTTGATTTCTCTAAATTCATTTGAGGAATAAACAATTTGGGAGGGTAAAGGTTAAAAGCATGCTTGATTCATTAAGCAAACTTGTTGGCTTGAGGGGATTTAGTTTAATTTTTTTCATGTTTTGTATAATCTTGTGAACAGTCCTCTCTCCCCCTCCCCCGACAGACGTGCAGCTCCGGACACAACGTGGTAGGCCAAGAACCTCTGACAGCTGCAATCGCAGCTCTTCTGGCATATTATATTGGAAGCAGGTGAGATCTATAGTAGCTTATAGAAGGGCAAGATCCTCTGGTATTCATGACAGGAAGAGCAGGCGAATGGCAGAACGGAGCTTCGGGAGCCGGTGAGATCTGAGCAGAGGATCACCTAGGGAGTGCATCATCTCACCTTGGAAGCCAGCAACACACACAAGCAGTAGCAAACATGAGCATCAAAGGTAGCAGGCAGCTGCAAGAAGGTTGAACGGTTGCTCGGGGAATCGACGACAGCATGCAATGGTATTCATAACAGCGTGCAGGCGAGCGAACTTGGCTCCTATAAAATCGCAGGATGCTCACCCCTCACGGGTAGTTCCTCCTTTCCCCACCCACTTGGACGCACCCTGAGACTGCTCCCTCTCTTCTTCAAGCTCTCTCTCATTTCTTCTCACTCTCTGCCTCTCTCTCTCTCTCTATCTAACGTAGGCCGGCCCCCTGTTTGGAACAGGGCACCGCCGGTGCCTCCTCCCATCCCCTCTCTCTCTCCTTTGCATCTCTCTTTCTCTCCCTCTCCATCTCTCACTCCCCCTCTCTCCCTACTACAGGCACTGCTCTCCCATCCCCCCGCGTTCTGCCTACTACACACACCCGCACTGCACTGGCCCCCTCACCGCTGTTACTCTCTCCCCCTGCTGCATAGACGCCCCACTCCCTCTCTTGTCCCTACATCCACCTCTTTCCCACCTCACTGTCACACAGCGCCGGCCATCCTCTCTTCTCATACACCCAGCTCTCCACCGTTCTCTCCCCTCCACTCTTCTGTACACACACAGACCCCCCCGCCGCTGGCTTCTCTCTGCTACATAACACACATCACACACAACCCTTCCCATACACACTCACACTCGCTTGCAGACGACCTCCTCAACCCCCCAATTCTCCTCTCTTTCTCACTCTTACGTAACCACCCTACACACAGCCGTGGCACACTCGGCCTTGTCGTGTCCCTGCTCTGCCAACGTCTCCCCTCTGCCACCTTTTTTCCCTCCTGCTCACACCCGCCACTGTCGCACACACACTGCACGTAGCTTCCCTCTGTCGGCGTCCTCACCACTACACTCTTCCCCCTCAAGCCAACCTCTCTCCCTCCCTCTGCACACACCGCAACTCCCACCGCCGGTGCCTTCTCCACGCTCTCTCCTCTCCCTCCGATTTTCTCCTCTTACCCCCCTCCTACCACGTCCACCTTTTATCCTCTCAGTTCTGACTGCACTAAACTGCAGAACTGAGCCCTATCTGTTTTCACTCCCCACGCCCAAAACCTCCACTGCACGCCACCCCGCCACTACTACCAAATCATCCCACGACCTTCACCTCTTCACCAGAGAAAACCCCGCCCCATTTGCCACCGAGAAGCCCCAGTTCCTGCCCGTTCTTCCTACCATGTCCTGCTGCCAGCCAACAGACCAGAACGCGTAGGGCCTGCTACAAAATTCGCCACGCTCTCCACAGTACTCGGCTGTAGTTGGTACTTGACCAACGTCCCTGGGACATCCTCAACAGCGTCTACACCGAGTTTCGTGACCAGCAGGCGAGCAGAAGGTCCCATTCCAGGGTCTTCTTTCTACTACTTCCCTACACGCACATAGACAGGCCAGCCATCTGCCCGCCGCTCGTTGCTACTCCGGAGGGTCCAGCCGGCGCCGTCGACTTCCCTCTACATCCAGGAGGCTCTTTGTCCACTACTGTGTGCTACCAGGGACGTGGGCACCTTCCTCGATCTCCGTGACGTGCCATCCCTCCTGCTGGTTCTAGGCGGCGCCAGTTCACAGCACGTCGGAGTTGCCGCCCATCGTCCACTTGTGGCTCATCACCCCACTTCGCATGACCCCCGAATCTCGCTGTGTAGCCTTTTACCTCCCTGCGAGGAGTGGGCTTTTGTTTGGGTTGTACATCGTTTAGCTCTTGTACCGAGTGATTGTGTGATTTGGCCGGGCGTCTTCCCCACGCCCCGAGCGTGGAGGTACGCATCCGCTTCCTTGCTTGGTTAGCTAGCTAGTCTAGTATATGCTCTTGAGCTGCTGCTAGTGTGTATGCTTTAGGTCCCTAGCTCGTCATATTTATGTCACTGCCACGGTGAAAGCGAGACCGTCCCATGGTTTGATCCTAGCACGAGTGTGGAGTTGCCTACCCTAGACTCCGTCAGTTCATCAACCGTGCGGATCAACACGCTTCCCACTCTTGGGGGATGTTTGCGAGCTTATGTTACTTGTTTTAGGTGTAATCCCTCTCTTGGGAGTCTTAGGTGTCGAGCTTACGTTACTTAATCTTTTGTGTCGTTGCTGGTTTAGTGGTCCATTTAGTCGCGTCTTCATGTAGAGTCCTAGTTCGCATAGCGTCCCGCATCACTGAAGCTTTCGGTAGCCTCATCAAATGGGCCATACTCCTCGGGGCATACGACATATCTTACCGACCCTACATAGCCATCAAAGGATAGGCCCTCACGAAATTTATCTCGGAAATAACTACCCCGATTGAAGAAGTATACCTGTCTACGATGGGCCCCACCTAGGACCTCTACGTCTGTTGGGTCCGATAGGTGCAACCAGATCTAGAAGGGGGTGTTGAATAGATCCTGCTGAGAAACTATGTCCAATTAAAAGCATTACCTAATTAAACCATCCTCGGGTTATCACGTCCTGTAAAACAGGCACTGATAAGATTGGGCGTTCTTCATGGAGGGCGCCAATTCCCAGAAATACGGGAAACATCATGTAATAGTCAAGAATAAACAGCATCCGTAGTCTTAGGCACTGATTCAAATAGCGGCCACGGTTGTGGACACGGTTCACTTTTAAAACAAGAACAGCAAATGATGATTTCAGGAATTTAAGACATGATAACAATGCATTCTATAATACGTTTTAACTTGTTTTAGTCTCGTTGGGTCTAAGGTGTAGAGAAAACCTACTTTTAGAGAAGATTGGACGATGAACCGTTTGAAGAACTTGCAAAAGAGAGATACCTTGTTCTGAACAGGGGATGAGGATGAAGAAGATGGCGGCTTCAACTGCTTGCAGGATGAGGATGGAGGAAACCTCCACGCCTCCTTCTTGGTTGCAAACGTAGGAGGAAGGAGAGGAAGGAGGACAATCTTCTTCTCGTAGAAGACAAGCCGCAAGAGGGAGAGGAAGGAGTAGCAAAGAAGACAGCGGGAGGATGGATATGTGCATGCCGAGGAGGAAGAGGAATGCTTGTTCGCAGGAGGAAGAACAGGAGAGGCTTTCTCCTAGAGGCAACGATCAGTAGCAAGCAGATGGAAGAAGAGGATGCAGAGCAACAACGGCAGCAAGGGGCAATGCGGCAGGAAGGCGATGCAGCAAATGGGGTTGATGTGTTCGATGGGTTGAGTTTTTTATAGAGAGGAGATCCTAACTGAAGGTGGAAAAATAAATGGGGGTAATCTTTCAAAACCCTTCTGTGTGTTACCACTTCCTTTCTATATCAACAGTCGCCTGCCATTTTCTCTGGGAGAAAACCCTAAAAGTTTAAGGCCATGCACGTCCGATCACGCATGTGGGTTGTCATCGGGTAAGGTTTGTGTTAACTGGATTGGGTTGGGTTGCAGTGGTGATCAGGTGAGAGTTTTATCACATGAGTTAGGTTGTCCTTCATGTGGAGATCCACAAACGTGGCTCGATTTGGGTGGAAGCCCATATTAGATATGACACCTATATATATATACATGGGTTGGCCTTGTAAGAAACTCACGTGGGTGTAAGTGTGTAGTTGAGCCTTACTGTGCTTGTTTGGGCAAAAGCCCATTCTTTAAGGAGTTAGCCTATATCATATATAGTTTTTGGGCTTTGAGTCTTTATGGGCTATATACATGTGGGTTGTTGGGTTATAAAAGGGTTTGCTTGCTGGGCTTCAATGGGTTTGGACATATATATATACATGTGTTGCTTTGCTTGTTCGAGCTTTAATGGGCTCTATATGTCTCTACACGTAGCATTGTATGTATCTATGGGTTGTATTATTTATATAATTAGTTAGTGGGCTAGCTTTATATCGCGACTAATTTATTTTTGGCTGTTAACAATATAATATGTGTGTCGAGGCCCTATATCTACACGATTTGTAGTGTCGCTCTACTACATCGCACCGATCTCTAGCTCGGGTGTCCTCACCAATTCTTCCCGGGTGAGAAGAACTCGACCCCGTCAAGTAAGGGTCTCTGTCGCTCAGGTACTGCTCTAGCAAGTCCAGATCTAACCTTTCCAACTCTACCGGGGTGATCCATGTATCATCGGACGTGGGTCATCCTCTCCAATGCACCAAGTAGAGCTGATATGTGCCACTCCTAGTGGTCGTCACCTACTCATCTAGTATACACTCTATACGCTCACGCTGCTGAGGTGACGGGGCTAGAAGTGGGCTCCCAAGGGAGGGGTCACTCTCAAGGGGCGGAGAAGTCCCAAACAACTCACTAGGAATCACTGTCGGGTCCTTATATGCGACTAAATCTGAGACATTGAATGTGAAACTGATACCATAGTCCTCTGGCAAGTCAACAGCATATGCATTGGACCTAAATCGCCTCAACACTCGAAAAGGGCCAGCACCATGAGCCTGTAGTTTCTTCATGGCTCTAGAAGGAAACCGTTTCGGTCTGACCCAGGTCATGACATTATCACCCTCTTGGAATCCCCGGGGGTGTCTATGAGCATTGGCCAACTCTTGATATCGTGCGTTACTGGACTCAAGGTGGTGATTATGATGCAGACTCTGAGATACCTATGTGGACTCATACCTATGCGAGTGCAATGGTGGTCCTGGACATCCAAACTTGGACCTAGCATGTCTATGACACCTACCTGACTGGACAACATAGGGAGAACCTAGACATCCGAAGTTGTACCTATTATGCATAGGTGTCCTACTAAATGTGGTAGACTCTAGGGGACTAGTATGTCCCAACGCACTCACTACATCACCCCTATATGATGGTGGACATGATGAAGCATAAGAGAGAGACCGATGTTCCTTTCCTTCCATGCTCTGGGGTGTGGATCCATGCAGGGTGAAAGGTTGACGGGCATGTGTAGAAGGGGTATGATAGTGGACCTCTTTGACAATGTGGAGTGAAGAATATAGGTCGAGAGGCTCACTAGGGAGGGGATCGAAAGGGTCAAAGAAATGAAGACTCCTCCTGACCGGTTCCTTCACTATACTTGCCCTTGTCTGATATTTGCCAAGGTGTCAATGGTCACCTTCAGGCACTCTGATGGATGGGACAAGGGGCTCACGTGGAAGGCAAGGAAGACAAGGTTCCTCCCTCGGGATAGTAACACCATAAAATGGGAGAGAGTCAAACTCATCGGGTATGGGAAAGAGCAAAAGGACCTCGGAGGTGATATGACCTATGGTGTACGCTGAGGTAATGGACCCCAAAGCAAGGTGTGTGAAGCTATGACTATAGAGATGGTCAGACCCTAATGCCAACATATATGTCAACTCCCATTGATAATCTAAACTCCTAAGGAAGTCCTTCACATTTTCTACAAAGCAGAAGGACTAAAAAGTGGTGTGAAAAGATTTAAGGGGTACTACTGGGAGTGTTGGTTCCATGGATGGGTAGCAAGGGATCGAAGCATCTAGAAGTAGGCCCTTCCTTAACCAGCTGGCTAAGGCTTCCCCAAGGACCAAATGGCCCGCAAGTGGCAGGAATAGCTTAGCATGGGGATCTACAGATGAGGGTGAGTGAATCGTAGGGGTGGGTGGCCTAGGTGGAGCAAGTGTAGGCAGTTGTGAGTGATGGGAAGGGATCCCCGGCAGGGGCGGGTGAGGCCTTGGGGAAGGAGTGTCCTGCCTCGCGGGCTCATGTGCCTGACCGACCAGCTCGGCACCGTACTAAAAGGTCGATGCCTGCTATAGGGCAGACATAAACCTTGACTCGAATGACTCAACCTCTAGAGCAACCTAGTAAGCATGCTCCAGAGTGGTCACATTGCGACGAATCAATTCCTAATGGTAGTGAAGCCGCATACCTTTCCGAAAGTGCAATGCAGTCATGGTGATCTCGTCTCTAACTCCACATCTCAACAAGTACTCATCAAATTCCCTAATATACTCAGACATAGACTTGATGTGTTGGACATGACTGATCGGGGCTTTCTCTAGGATGGGGACTTATCTGACAAGACCTTGGATAGATCGGTCGAAAACATCCATCCTATCCTCAAGGCCTTTAAGCCTACCCTCAACACGGCAAAAATGCTCCCTTCTGTCCCAGTCAGACTTGTCCATCCTATCCACGAGGGTGTGCATAGCTTTGACCAAGGAAGGATGCCTTGGGACTTTGGCATGGGGGTCGGCCATAGATGAAGAAAGATGGAATTTGGTTCCCCTACAAGTGGGCATGCAATGGAACTAAATGCAAGGGATTTTTTTTATGCAAAACTAATGAAAGACTCTAAGGGACAAAAGGGCTAAAACTCTAGGGGACTAAACACGACTCTAGATGGTGATGCAAAGGGTAGAATGCTGACTCCAATGCACCTAGGACAAACCTAAGGACTCAAATGCACCCTAGACCACCTAAAGCTCTGATGCCAAGATTGATGCGGGACGCTATGCAAGCTAAGACTCTACGCGATGTCAGAACTAAGTGACGACTATGAGACTAACGAACACCTAAGACCAGCAACAATGCAATTGATCATACGGCATAGACTCGACACCTAGGATTCCCAAGAGAGGGATTACACCAAATAACAAGTACACAAGTTCACAAGTGCCCCAAAGAGGGAAGCACGTCATTCCGCATGGTTGAGAAATCGGTGAGTCTAGGGTGGGCAACTCCACACTCGTGACTCAGACGAGTCACGGGACGGTCTCACTATCTCACCATGGCAATGATGTATTAAATAAACGAGCTAGGTGCCTATGATCTCACAAGCAGCGGTGTCATGATACTATACTAAATAAGCAAGCTAACCAAGGAGGGAGCAGACGTGTACCTCCACGCTCGGGGGGTGGGGAAGAAGCCCGGCCAAATCACACAAGAGCTAAACAAGTACCAAGCCAAACATTGCCCACTCCTCGCAGGGAGGTAAAACCCTACACAGTGATCCGGGGGTCGTGAGAAGTGGGGTGACGGGCTGCGTGTAGACGAAGAGCAGCAACTCCCACGTGCTGCGAATAGGTACAGACGGAGACCAGCCTCGAGGATGACGCGTCACGGAGGCTGAGGAAGATGCCAGCGCCCCTGGCAGCACGTTGTAGTGGATGGCGAGCCTCCTGAAAGAAGGTGGGAGACGACGGCGCCTACTGGAACCTCCAGAGTAGTCACGAGCGGTGGGCAGAACTACTGGCCAATCTGCACGATGCTGAGAAATAGTAGGAAGAGGTGTCTGGGACGTGACCTTCTGGTGGCCCGCTGAACACAAAAGTTGGCGGGGATGCCCGTGGTGGTGTCCCTGATGCGCTCGTAGAAGATGGGACACAGTGGAGGACCATGGAAGCCGGGGCAAATTTTGGAATGGACCCTACGCGTTCTGGCTCGTCTGTTGGTAGCGGAACAGAGCATGAAAGATTAGGGTGGTACCAGAGCTTCCGGGCAGTTTTTGGGGAGAGGTTTTTTTCGAGCGTTAGGGGAGGGTCGTGGAATAATGGAGATGGGGTGGTGGGGTAGCGTGTAATGGGTGTTTTGGGCGTGGGAGACAGGGGCAGGCATGCTCTATTCTGTAGATCTCTATGGACAGAACTAGGAGCAGAGAAAGGTGGTAGTGGGACGCAGGGGAATAGGGCTCAGAAACTTATGACAAAATTATGGGGACTATTTTAGGATGTAGGGAAGTGGTGTTCCAAGTTTAAGAGCATTTGGCGAAGGTTTGGGGGGGGGGCGAGAAGGATGCTATGGTCAGCTTCTGTTTGCTTGATCTATCTATATAGCTTGAAATCTTCTTTCTTTTTGCATCATTTCAACATTTCATAGGTGTTTTTGGACTAACGATGGGCTGTGGAGTGTTGAATGGCCACCTTTTCAGCTTCACTGGTTACATTCTCACCTCGGCGTGAGCAAACTGGCGCGATCATCTCGGCACTGTCATCTCGACGCAAAGTGGGCGATCGACGCGAACTCCTCTTGGCGATTTCAGAGCGATTATCTCGGTGCACCTTTTGCCCTATCGACGCGGCATGCTCTCGGCGTGCATTTGGCTCAACAGAGGGGGCTCGACCTCTTCACTATTTAAGGTGTTGAGAAGGTGGAGAGGGCTCATTTCAAGTTTGAGCTTTCTCTCTCTTCCTCTTCTCTTAGCGCAAGACTCCTCTCCTTTTCTGGTGAGGTTTGGTTTTCTTCTCAATGGGACAATGTCCCATTTTGTTGAGGAGGTATCCCCTCTTGGTGGATATCCTTCCTATTTACCTTTGGGCATATCCCAAATAAGGGGAGATGTTGTCAAAATTTCTTTCAAACACTTAACTTTTTACTGTTGATTTCTTTTGGAGTCTTATCTCAAAATCTTCTTGGAATACAGCTATTGCAATGGTTGCTACTTCTAGTTCCACTTCTACTATTTCTGGAGCTGCTGGCGTAGGCCCTTCTGCTCAGACTGGGACATCCAGCCCACTAGTAAATTAGTTAAACGTTCAGCAGTTGGACCGTGGTTGCGAGAAGATTGCCATAGTAGATGAATCCTCCAACTCGAAAATAGACACGGTCTCAGCATCCCTCGTCCTTCCTATTGAAGATGGAGTGAGCTTCAATCGCGACAACGATTATTGTCCGGACTTCCCGAAGGATTGTCATCTGGTGTCGTTCATCCGCACCTTCAATGTGAGTGGCAAGAGGGACGTTTTGCTAGCCCGTATGGTAGAGCAGGCTATGCTGATGGAAAGGGATAGCTTGAAAGGTTCTGTATACCGAGGCAGAGCCAGCTATCTTCTCAGAGAACAGCGTAAATGGGGTGCTGTACTTGGAGTAACTGAGTTTGAACCAGAATAGAAAATGCTGACCAGAGCCCCTGAGTTTACCCCAGCCAGATGGGATATTGTGGCGGGTCGAATCAACAGAGAGAAGCCCGACTATGGTTTGTTCTTGGCACCAATAAAGTGGGGTTACAGAGACGAGCCATTTGTCCTGAACTGCTTGGCTGTCCAATTTAAGTTTCAGCTAGCTACTGGTTAGTTTGCAGACACGAAGGTGATTGATGCTCATCTCTTCCGTGTGGGGGTGGTATAATTTACTGATGGGGGCATCTCTCACCCTTCACATTTTTCCACAGCTCTGATTGCTCATCGGCATGGTTCCATTGTGTTCGTCATGTGTTTATGAGTCTAGTCATGTAATTTTTATTTTATTTGAGTCATGTATGTGCTCACACAAAACTGATTTTCTTTCACTAATTCACTAACTCAAATGAGAGCCCTTGGTCCCCTATTTATAGGAGAAGCCAGGGGGTTACAAAAGACATTAATGATCCCTAACAAATGAGAAAAGACTCCGCTATCCTAGGGGTAACAATAAGCAACCTATGACCCTTAACTAGACCCACTAGTTATCTCGGCCTTTTAGGCCCAATTAACTGACCCGTTAAGAACTAAATGCTAATAAAAGGAAAATTACATCATAATAAAAAGAGAAAAGCTCAAAAATAGACGGGTCTGGCCTAGTGGGCCATAGAACGGGAGCAACCTCTCTAGCAACGTGGCTGGTCCACTAAGTCCCCACTTTGATGTGCCTATCACCGATGCTTGACATGGAGCTGTGTCGATGCAGACCTTCATAAGAAGATCAAAGGTCGACCTGAGTGGTGGGGCTGCGATATCTGCGTTGGTGCTTGTTATCATACGAGCGTCAAAGGATGACCTTAGCAGTGAGGCTGCAAGGGCTACACCAGAGTAGGGAAACGACAAAAGTTGATGATTCAGGTCTGCAGTGTCCCCCAAAGTAGAGGCAACAAGGACAACATCAACACTGGACGTCTCATGCACACTACAGGATGGCTCAGCCAAGCCTAAACTAAATGGTTGACGAGCAGGAACAATTCCCTGAGACGCCAAAGCAGGGGGATGAGAAGCCTCGATAGGAGGAGCCAAATGAACAGCATCAGAAGACAATTCAAAAATGTCCCTGGATGGAGGCTCTTGTAGAACCACAGGCTGAAAGGTCAATAATATGCCCGTCGCTTGATCCGTCTGGACCTCTGAAGCATTTGAAAGAATGGAGAACCGATTAGCTACATCTGTAACCGGCGTGGGGGAGACTCTCTGCTGGCGAGGCCTGAACTCTACACAAGAAGTCCTCCATTCTGCACGCTGATATCCACCCTCTGGAAGAGAGGTATTCTTACAATCAACATCCTTGTGACCCATCTTATGGCAGAAGGAACAAAGATGAGGAAGCCTGTGATAGTTCACTAGCTACCAAAACCTTCGCCATCCATGTCAATCAAAATCCGTTCCCTTCACTCTGAAGCGACGTCAAGTTCCACACAGGCAAGCACCTCTAAAGTCTCTATCATGGCCAAGGTATTGATGGGATAAGTGCGATGGATTCATAGGGGGGTGAATGAATGCCTCTCTTAAAAATTTCAACCAATTTAAAGAAATAACAATCAAAAATACGGAGGCTAAAACTAGTTATGTTTTAGAGGATATGAACGATAGTGGTGAACTGAAGCAATTCTAAACTGATAGCAGAACCAGACTCTCTTTAACATGAAATCACGCACTGGTGTTGATCAAACCCATTCAAACGATCAAGTGCATCTTAGACCATGATTGACTTAGGCAAACTAAACGCACTCAATTAATAGTGTATAAGGAAAGTGGTACCTCTCCTCCTCCAGTGAATGCTCCAGGTCGAGTCCAAGTTGATCCTGCTCCTGGTGATGACGTGTCTCAAGGTGGGCGTGGCAGAGCATTGAAAGAGTTTCTGCTATTCCATCCACCAACATATGAAGGGCAAGCAGATCCAGATGCAGCCAAAGTGTGGCTAGATGCAACTGAACGTGGGTTTTGTTCAATGGAATGCACTGAAGATGAAAAAGTGATGCTGGATACATTTCAACTGCAGGGAGCAGCACTCGTGTGGTGAACCACGTAGTGGGAAGTTACTTTTAGATCTCATCTGCTTCGTCAGATAACTTGGAGGGAATTTGTCATGTCCTTCGACCGTACATACAGTCCGGCTTATCTCAGAGTGGACAAGATGTACCAGTTTATGGAATTGGCTCAAGGTGACATGACCATCGTGCAATATCGCAACAATTTCATGGAATTGGGTTGATATGCGCCTCATATTCTTGTCGATGAAGGTTTGAAAACTGAGCAAGTTCTACGTGGGTTGAAAGCAGAATTAAGGCAGCCTTTGATTGCAACTAGGGTAGCAGAGATGAATGCAACATATCAGGCAGCTATGGCATTAGAACTTGATATGGCAAGATCCCGAGGGCATAGCAAGTTGACTCAATTCAGCCGAGTGTGCAGCATCAGCAAGTCAGCCAGCCGACTGTGACAGGAGTTCCGTCTTTTGTTCCTACTGCTAGTGGCAGTTCCTTTTCCAAATCCAAGTTCAAGTAAATGTTTAGGAAGTCTAAGAAGCGGTATGACCAGCAAGCTTCTTCTGGTATCGTGCAGCAACAAATAGCACCTTCTTCCTTTTAGCAATAGGGATCAACAGTAAGTCAGCCGAGACTATGTCTGAGATGTGGTGGCAGCCATCCGGGCAAACCATGTTCGATGTCGGTGGTTTGTTTTCATTGTGATCAATCTAGACATGTGGTTCGAGATTGTCCTCAGAGGCCAAAACCTGTGCAGTTCTCTCAATTTTCTCAACCACGGCCATCCCAGTTTAGACCACCTCCACCACCACAATCTCAGCAGTATTCTCAAGCTTCAGTCTCTTCATCTTACCAGTCTTCAGCAGCTGGTAAAAAGTAAAAAGGGAAGGTCTAGCATATAACTCGTACTGAAGCTGTGGCTTCTCATCTTGTGGAAGGTACAATTATGATTTATGGTCATGCAGCTCGTGTCTTGTTTGATTCAGGTGCTTCTCATTCATTTATTTCTGAAGACTTTATTGCATGCATTGAGGAGTAGACATCTGAGATGTCTTGTGAGTTGCTTGTGGAATTACCTTATGGAGATTTCATGTTCACTCCTCTTTGTCTGGAAGAGACTCCTATTGTGATTGGCAATCAGTAGTTGCCAGCTAGATTATATGCTTGGCAGCTGGTAGATTATGATATTATTCTAGGCATGGATTGGTTTCGGGAGCATGTTTATGACCTGCAAGATAAGAAAAGGATCGATTAGGCCACCATTCACAGAGTTATTGTGTATCTCCACAGCAAGTAGCAATAAGAAGCACCATCCAAGCAGTCGTCTCCATTACGTCAAGACAAGGGGCACCCCTATGATCCTTTAGCTAGTGTTGCACCCGCTCCGTTGCCTAATTCATCACCCATTTCCTCACCTATGCCTCCACCTACCCCATCATCTTCGTCATCTCCATCTCCACCCACCTCATCTCTGCAAACCCAAGCTTCTGCTCAGGCCAGTGCTACCTTTCCTTCTTCATCCATTCCCGCCACCACCGCTTCCACTCCCAATGCCACTCGATGTGTCATATTGGTACGCCGATGGTGGGCACCGCGATCCTCTCCACCACCTCCCTCTCCACCTTCTCCATCATCCTCTCCATCATCTCCGTCCAGACTTGCGCAAGCTACTCCTACACCTACACCTTTACCCCCGCTTTCGCCTTCGCCCTTATCCCTGCCTACATCTAAACCTATGACTACTACCATGCTTTTGCCACCTTTACCCCCTCCTACACCTCCACCTTTGCCTTTGCCTCCACTCGAGCCTGTCATTGCCACTATCCCTATCACGCCCCGAGCGCGGAAGGAACCTGGAGGACGTGATGAGTTTATATTCAATCATGTCAATCAGAGCAATAAGAATTTTGAAAATGACAGAGTGCGCAATAAAGTAAGACATCACTAACAATTAATCTGATACCAATATCGTCAAATAACATTAAACCATAATTGACAACTTAACAGTGGAAGACTTATAAGGAAGAATATCCAACATTCCGAGGACGTAACCCTCATACACCACAACTCAATAACATAAAGGATAATGACTCCAAAGAAGAAAGTCATAACAACGACTCGAGGGGAAGACAAGACGCCACAAGTCCTTTGTAGCAATATGTTAATTTTCAGACGTGATGTGACTTGGGCTGATGCTTGGAAGCTCTACTCTCATCACTCTTGGTCATCCCCATCGGGTGGCGAGTCAGATTCCGAGTTACCTGAAAAATATTAGAAAAATACTTGATGAGCGAACACTCAGTAGGAATTATATCTCCAGACCCAAACTTACTTTAAGTGATTAACACATTATGCAACTATGGCATGTTCATGCATGAGATAAATGCAAGTAAAATGAGAAGAGTATAATGACAATTAATATCAAGAACGAGCTAGTAAGATTTCAAGTTAATCAAGTACGATTATCAAGGGGACCACGCAAGCAGTATCAAGTCATGTCACGAGATAGTGGCTACTTATTTATTCAAGTACTTGCCCAATTCGGGCCACGCAAGTCAAGTCAAGCACGAGAGAGAAAGATTGTGGAATGTCATCTTTCAAGCTAGTCATGCACTCCGGTGCAATGCCACACCGTAATCATTCATCTCCCATGGGTGCCGTTTGTTTGTTAATGCAAGCCCTTGTGGGGGGCGTTGTTTCAAAAATCTTTGGGCGGTTCTTCAGATTTATATTCATTTGATGACACACCCCATGCCGTCAGTTTGTTAATGCACGCCCCTGTGGGGGACGTTGTTTCAAAATTTGGGTGATTTTTCAAAAATAAGAAATTGAATTCACGGCACAACCCATGCCGTCAGTTTGTTAATGCATGCCCCTTTGAGGGGGCGTTGTTTCAAAACATTTGGGTGTTTTTTAGAAAATTGGCGCCCTGTCATGGGTCGTCAGTTCTTTAAATCGCGCCCCTTAGGGGGGCATCAATTCTCTGTGTCTCCCAGTTTCGGACCTAACTCGTAGGCTATGGAAATTTAGAAAAAATAAAAAAATGTGCAGATGAGGGTTCGAGGTACCTACCTTGCTCCTTTCTGGCACAATCCCTCCCCCGTGCATCGGTTGGCGATGGGGGGGGAGTTTCTTCACCTTCGTCTTCGTCTCCTTCTTCTTCTCCTTCTTCTCCCTCGCCTTCTTCGCCTTCACCGTCTTCTTCCTCTTCTTCTCCTCCTTCTTCTCTTTCTTCCTCTCCGTCGCCTTCCCCTTCTCCTCCGGCACCGCCGTCACCTCCAATAGTGCCTTCGTCGCCGGACGGCGCCGCCGCGGGGACCTCCTCCTCGGCCACGGCAAGCAGCTCCTCTACATCGACCCCTTCCCCATCGCCGGCGAGGTCTATGACCTCCGGCCCGGTGACACGTTGGTGCTTGTGCGGTCCCACCATTGCGATCGAGCTAGGACTGGAGGAATGGGGGTCGGCTAGGGTTTTGGGGTTTGCAGAAAACGGAGGCAGAGAGGGAAGAAGATGATGTAATGGATTGAATGGTTGGAGGGGAAAGGAGAGGGCTTTTTGTGTCAGACGATTTGAAAATTAATTCGCGCCCTTAAGAAAATCGTGATTTCAATTATTGACGCCCCTCTAGAAGGCGTTACTTAAATGTTTGACGACACTGTCATGGGCGTCATTTGGAGAGGCGTCTTGGAATTTGAACAGGTTGTCAGAGGCAATTAATGATGGATTGATTGATCCGATGACAGTAATGATGGATTTTTTTTAATTGACGACGCTCAGTGGGGCGTCAAATTTGGAAATACGGGAAATTACTTTTTGAAAATTGAAGGTTAACAACGCCCGTGGAAGGGGCGTCATTTGAAACAACGCCATTACTGAGAGGCGTCAAATTGGAGGTTCTATCTTTGTTTCGGAAAGTAATTAGTTTTTATTAACGACCCTGATAAGGGCGTGCATTAAATGATTGACGACGTTCTTGGGGGCACTGTTTAGATGATTAACGCCTTATTAGAAGGCACGTTATCAGGAAACGTGAATAGAAACTCACAAAAATTGAGGAATTTCATCAATATAAGTATGCATTTGGGCTCAGTTGAGGAAAGACACATTTTACCAAATAGACCCTCACATGAGAGGGATAAGTTAATTTAACCAAGGTATTCAAAATCAGTACCGGTTTTAATACTGGGCAGGGCCGGTACCAGTATGAACCGGTACCGTCTGGTACCAAAGGTTCCCCCACTCCAACCCCAGTTCCACCTCCCCCATTTAAATATATGTTATATATCTTTGGCCATTTATACAATCTACTTTTGCTATGACGGTTGTTTTACAAATAACCATCATCATTTGAAAATGAAAACCAACACTAAATCCCTAATCCAGTCGCCTTCGTGACCTTCGTACGCCCTCAGCCCACTGCCACCGGCCTCCCGTCGTGAGCCCGCTGCCACCTGCCGCTGCCCTGGCCTTACTGCCTGAGCCCACTGCCGCCTGCCACCATCCTCGCCTGAACCTGCTGTCGCCGCCCTGGCCTGAGCTCACTGCTCCAAGCCTGTGAGGTTCCTCTCTCTCTCTCTCTCTCTCTCTCTCTCTCTCTCTCTTCGCCACCATTTGTCTCAGTCCCATGGTCTGCCCTTGTTCTCTCTCTCTCTCCCTCCCCCCTCTCTCTCTCTCTCTCGACTGTCTCACACAAGAGGGAGATGAGAGTCCGGAGAAGGCAGCCTTTGGTTTTTATTTTTATAATTTTTAATATCTGTACCAGCCAGTTCCGGACTCAAATGGCCGGAACCAAACAGGCCAAGGTCGGTTCTGGTATGTACCGGACGGTATTGAATATCATGAATTCAACACAAGAGGAGATAGTGTTGCTAAGTGACTGAATGATCTCACAAAGGGTACAGCGAGTAAATGCTTATGGATGAAATAAAATGGATACTGTGCAGGGGAGCAACAGTTAAAGGATGTAGAGAAGAGTACAACATCCTTTCACGATGTGTCAAACATCAAAAACAAACATTAACAACCAATCACATTAACGTTGAGGACAAGGTTACCAAGGGGACAAAGAAGACCCAAAGGAAGTATGTTGATTATTTGTTGAACTCATTATTTTTCTTGAATTAATTGAGAAGAATAAAATTTAAATTAGTTCGTAAATGACCGTAAAATGGAACAAAGCTAAGACTGTAACAACACCAGGTCAAACATAAATCCCGGGAAACCCTCGTCGTATATACGGCATGAAAGGGAGAAACCCTCGCAGCAAGCAAGTCAAGAAAGTCTCTCGCCAAGCTTACAAAGCAGTCAAGGAGTGCTCCTAGAAGAACGAGATCCCCTCCGACGGCAAGTGGCACAAAGAGAGGCAAAAAGAAATAAACAAACAAGGCACAGGAAGGTGTCATTTTGTCCACGTGGTGCACGCAAACCCAAGCCAAGCCAAATAAAAAAATGGGGGGCCCTTTTATAGGGCCGCCCCCTCACTCTCTCACCCGAGCCCGGGTAGGTTCTCCTGGAACCTATCCGGGCCCGATTAGGTCGCCCCCTTCTATCATTTAAACAACTTGGTTGATCCTAAGTGTCTTTACCCTCTCTTCACTTACACTTTGCTTGAATCATCTTGGTTACTGTGTGTTTATTATTATGTTGTCTGCATTATTCTAAGGTGCTTTGAAGTTGCATGTGGAGTTGCTTCCATCCGTTCCAGTCATCTCCTAGAGTCGAGCCCGAATTTAAGGTTTATTCCAATCCTCTCTTTGAGTTTCCTATGGCTTCCTTTAATCCTCCCCGTTCCCAAGAGGAGTCTCTTCCTCAAGGGCTTTTAGAAGATCCTTCTAGGGTCATCTCCTTCCCGTCAGGAGAGGGGTCTACTCCTCCTCCGTCCTTCATCCCTATGGAGGGCGCCCAGTCCACTCCATCTTTTTCCCCTTCTTTCGCCAATTCCATCCTCCAGATTATGGCCCAATTGGATCTGGACCAACTACAGACTGTCTATCAAGCCATGCAGGGGCCCAACACTCCACCTTCCATGATTCTGCAGGGCCTGTCTAATACCCCCATCCAGCACACCCTGATCAATCTCACTCCGGTCCAGCCTAGGACCATCACCTTCTCCAATCTAGAAACAGGCCAGTCCTCGGCATCGGCCTAGCCATCCTACAGTAAGGGAAAGACCGCTCTCCCTTCTTCTTTCCCATTGGATCACCACACTTCTACCACATCGATACCACAAGTCACTATGGGCCCATCAGATTTCTGGCGCCCTCAGCAAGGGGCAGCCCAGTTCCACCCCAATTTGGGGCATTCAACAGCCCAATATCCTTCTTATGGGCTTTCGCCCACTCAGGCTACTTATCCTTCGGCGCCGTCCTATGGGCCACCTCCTGCGATTCCTTTGCCTTCCGCTTCGCAGGTCCAAACTCCTTCTTTTGTTACCCCTGCTCCATCGAGAGAGTAGGAGCTCCTTGATAAGTAGGCCGCCATGCAACAACAACTCGACTTTCTCCAAAAACAGGTTGGCCCACAGTCCTTGGCTGATGTACCCATTCCAAGCTTTCAGAACATCCATTTTCCTCCGCAATCCGAGCTGCCTAATTATAGGAAGTATGATGGAAACGGTAATCCCTTTATTCATTTAAGAGACTTTTTATATGAATCGGCACAATTCCAATATGACGACCGTCTCATGGCATATTTGTTCCACCATTCATTGGACGGAGTTGTATTAGAATGGTTCTATTCTTTACCATTGGAAGATGCCAAGAGCTTCAAAGTGTTCAAGGATAAGTTTATCCAGCGGTTCCAAGATAGGGTCGGCCCAGAGTATTCATTCACAGATTTAGTGGCTGAGAAGATGAAAACTGATGAGGAGTTTGCAACCTACACTGGCAGATGGAGGCAGATGGCCGCCAGGGTGCCCGGCCATATTTCGGAGGAAGAGAAGGTCAAGCTGTTGATTTCCAATGCTACTCCGACCTTCCGAAATATATTGGCTATGCACCATCCTTTTAACCCTTCCGAGTCTTCGGGCTCGTGGGTGGCGGTTCGAGTCTCGGGTTATCGGGCCTTCCCGGTGATCGGATTCTCGGGTCGTTACATGGTTGGCTACGTTGATTCAGATTACGCTAGTGATCTGGATAAGAGAAGATTCCTGACAGATTATGTCTTTACTTTCTCAGGCTGTGTTATTAGCTAGAAGGCTATTTTGCAGTCTACCGTGGCTTTGTCTACTACAGAGGCAGAGTATATGGTAGTGACAGAGGGAGTGAAGGAAGCCTTGTGACTGAGAGGTTTGGTTGGCGATCTGGGTCATGTGTAGGAGACGACTCCGGTGTACTGTGATAGTCAGAGTGCAATACATCTGACTAAAAATCAGATGTATTATGAGAGGACCAAACACATCGATATCAGGTATCACTTTGTTTGTGATGTTGTGTTGCAGGGTACTGTGGCTGTTTAGAAGATCTTTACAGCTGAGAACCCAGCAGACATGCTGACGAAGTTTGTTCCTTAGGGGAAGTTCAGACATTGTCTGAGCTTAGTTGGCTTGCAAAGTATGTGAGGTGGCCCTGACGGGGGCATTGGCGATGACGATGATCGTAGCAGAGCTTGGCACTGAATGCGGCTTGGGAAGACGAGCCAAGAGGAGAATTGTTACGTGATGTATAGTGCGCCCTTCTCAAGCCTTCACCAAGAGAAAAGAAACCGCAAGAAAAATGGTTACGTACGTGGGTGGCTAGAAACCGGGAAACTTATGGGAATTTATTTCCCCATGTAATAAATGCGGATAAGTGCTTGAAGGGGTCTAATGCATGCAGTTAAGGAGGAGATCCGTTTCATGCGGTTCTTTTCTCCAAGGTGCAACAGTCATGGGGTATCCAGCCACTATAAATAGAGAACCCCTTCTATCGTTCAAGGCATCTCACGGTGAGACCCCAAGTGGCATCTTAGAGAGAGATCTAAGAGGGTCTTGGGGTGTGAGTTTGAGGGAGTTTTGTGTGTGAGGATTTATTCCTCCGGGTTGAGGTGTGAGTGCTCTTGTATTATTCTCCACATCTAGTGAAGTTTCGTTGTTGTTGTCGCCCGTGGACGTAGGGGGGAAATCTCCGAACCACGTAAATCCTTGTGTGATTATTTCTTGTTCTTCCTCCTTTCTTCTTGTCATGTGGAGAGAGATCTTGGGGCATCGACACTCTATCCGTCGGAATGGTCATGTCTTAACAATGCAGCTGTCAATGATCTTGATAGATGAATGGCATGGCCAGTGGTGATTAATGTCTAAAGATAACTACAACCTTTTATTTCCTCTTTTGTTGGTGTAATCTACTCATTTGTATGTGCAGCACCCTCCTTTCACATGATTGGGTTTCTATCCACAATTGACATGATGGGACCTCAGCCTTGATCCAGAAAATGTACAAAATCCCCTGCGACCTGACCGGTGTTGCCAATCCCAGTTCCGCTCTTAACTCGGAATCTCGGGACACAACCTAAACAATTCACGGCACACTTCTCTCGAACCGACAAGTATCGCCTAACACCACAGCATCCTGGTCGATAGCGTCACGACCAATGCACACGAATCCCCAAACGATACACATCTTACCATGGTCGACCACTCGGGCAACCTTACCAGCCACCAACCAGAATCCATAATCTCTCAGAGATCACTTCTCTAAAAACATAACTTCATCCGAGGACACAGCTTCCAACACAAGAACATGGTACTCATGCAATAACCTTGCTAACATATTTTTCCAACTCTCCATCCTGTCAGTGCCACAAATCATAATGCCTCCTGTATCAGCACGGCAATGGACATGGCTCAAGCAGCCAAGACGATCTCACACCGAGGAACTAATCCTTCGATGCTCATCTCATTCTCAGAAAATCCACCTGTAACAACCAACATTACGATCCTGAACCTGTGGGTTATGGGCCCACCAGACTTCCGCTGCGCACTCTGATCCACATGCACAACCATTACAACAACTCAGGATCCACCATCCCGACAATTCATGACTTGACTGGCCAACACCAGAAAATAGGGTGAGAAAAGCTCCATTACCTCGAATCCCGAGCACCAAATCTCTTCCTAGATCTGGCAATCCTCTGCAACTCTGCAGGCTCTGATCCACAACGCATCAGAATTCACAACGCCAACGACGAGCTCTTGCGAGCACAACTCAGCTGGCACTAATCCTCCCGGAGCAGCGCCAACACACCCTTACACATCAAGGGAATGAGCAACGCTTCTCACTGACAGTCGCATTGCTGGAACACAGGATGTGTCTCGCATGGACTTCATGGCACACAAGAGAGGCGAACCCATCCGATTACGCGATGCAAGATGACAAAGCTTGGCAAAAGCACGATCCTCTCCAATCGAGGAGAACCCAATCATGCCTCTGACAAATCGGGAGAAAACTCCACGCTTGACCTGACCTCAGATCTCACGCACGCTGGGAACTGCACCTTCCAGCACCAGAAAAACTGATACCTTCGTCAGGCCAGCTCCTCTGACAACACTTGCCAAGTGTTTCATCGGTCCACACTCACAACATCTCCTCGAACTGCGACACACCACGCCTCAAGCACCGACTCCACTGATCGCCAGCCACACACTACCACAGCGGTTGAGCTAGCTGCTACCACGCGCTCCTCACTTACGCCTTCCTCTAACCTCAAAACCAATGACACGCCAAAACGCTTACCGGGGAGCAAAGATGTGACATCCCGGGATCCGAGTACCGAAAAAGAACCGACGTAACTCGAACCTCGGCCCGCCTCCCACGAGCCCGAAGACTCGGAAGGAATAAAAGGATAGGTGTGGTGTACATAGAAATAGGAAATAAAGCAGGACAACAGATATAATAACAGAAATAAATAACTCTCACCTGGCATCAAGGAAAAATAATCACAAATGAGGACGGCAATACGGTGTACCTCACGGAGTGCAGCTGAAGGCATACTCACGGACAATAGATAAAATTCACAAACTTTAGAATAATCATGGATGGGATTCCAAAATAACAATAAAATGCACAAGATAAGAAGAGGAGCCTCAAGGTAGAAGTTGGGAGACAGAATTCAAGGATAAGCAACATACAAGCATCCATGGGGATCAGACTTGGAGAGACACTGATTATTTATCTTCTCTAAATTAGCAATCATGGTATAACTGGGTAACCATCTTCTAAAAGGGCTTAACATGTTAAGAAAATTACCAAATTTCCACGTCAAAACTGAGAAAGGACATTTAAAAATTCACATATATAAAATAACAACAAAGGTGGGCGCTGAAGGAAAGAAGTTGAGCGTCTGCTCATGTCCATTATGGTTACCATTTCCTAAAATTCAGATGGGTGAGTCATGGGGTAAGGGGGGGTTGGCGCAAGTAGAGGGAACTTATAACAGTGTTGTGGTTTAGTCCATCATGAGTGGGGAGGGGGCCTAAGTAGAGGGAACTTATAAGGAGTTTTGTGGTTTAGTCCCCTATCGGATATCCATGGGAGTCTCACCTCTATATAAATAGAGGATTGCCCTAACTCACTCATCTTAATTTTGGTATGACATAATCTCAGGACTTTGTCAAAGAGCAAGTGACAATGAATGCCACCAACATCAAAGACAAACACATATTATGCATTTCTGCATGAAACAAACTTTCAATACCAGTCTCAACGAAGCAAAGTCACTATTGCACAGAAGTATTGCACTGCAGTTAAGTCTAACACATCTATACAAAATAGACAAAATACCGAAAATGAAATTGCTCTAATGATAAGTGTTAGATAGAGCAGTGCTAGAAATTATGAACCTGGTCAGAAATTGAAGTACCTGGAGAAGATCCAATAAACTAGACTGCTGGTTTTCAATCTGACCCAGCTGCTTGCGAATCACAGACAGCTCACTATCCTTACTGCCTGCCAAGACTTCATCACTCTCAACAGTGTGACCTGGTGTTCCTTGCTCTTGAACTGGAATCATACGAGATCCTGACCTCAAACGCCCACGCTCATTCATTCGAACCTCAGAATTCTCGGAAGCAAGCCTCTTCACTTCTTGTCTGGACCCAGAATTCTCTTGATTCTTGCATTGCTCCCTCACCTTTCCATCACACTCTTTATTAGTCAGAAGTTCATCTTTGCTGACGACTGTGGAAGGGGGTGCCTGATGGACGGCAATTTCAATCGTCCAATCAGAAGGCTTCTTATGGTTGAACTTAGGGAAGATGGGTTGATTCATTCTCTTGTCGGTGCTTGGAGGGGATCTTCTTCTGGCAGGAGTGGATAAAGCATCATTTGGAGATGATCTACTGACCGGCGATCTAGTCTTTCTTGTTGGAAGAGGAGTGGTTGATTGTTCAAAACCAGATGTCCTGCTGCGTGCCAGGGGCTGCCCATCACTTACATTTTCTGTGCAACGTTCAACTTGAAAAATTAAGCATACCCACAGAAAATATGAAGTGAGAGAATTGGATAAATGATTGTAGAAAGGGGTGCAAAGCTTCCAAAGGGCCGCAAGGAAAATGGAACGGAACAAGCACGAAGCTATTCGAAATCCCAGCCATCAAGGGGCCAATGATTACCACGAACGTCGTCAGATGCGCGAGCATAAATGAAGCAGGGCAGCTAAATCACCTTTTTGAACGGAGCCGGGCAGCGATTGCGAGGGTTGTGGGTTCCCTTCACGGCCAACGTCTTCTTCTCCACAAGCACCGGGGACATCCTTCCATGCCTCCAACATCTGGTTCATTGACTCCCTCACAATCTTCACCTGCTTAACAACAGGCGTTATGTTGTTCAACTCATCATCGTAACAAACACACAGCGGAAGCAGTAACAGCAAACAGAAGAAGAGGGGCCGTGGAAGCCTCCGCAGACCTTGTCGAATCTGCGAGCCTGGAAGGAGGAGAGGTACGTGGACTTGAATCCGGCGAGGAGATGGGAGGCGGGGATGGCAGCCACGCGAGTCAGAGCCTCCGCGGCGGCCTTCCGGGCGGCCCAATCGTCGCTGGCGAGCGCGTCGACGAGGCAGGGGACGAGCATTCCCAGCAGGGCCGCGGTGGAGGCCCCACCGACCGCGACGAAGCTACCAAGCAGGGACAGCAGGGCGGGCTTGGCCTTGAAGCCGTCGCTCTTGACCAGCTTCACGAGCCGCGGCACCAGCCGTTGCAGCTGCTGCGCCAGGTCGGTCCCGCGGGTGCCCCGATCCCCCTCCACCGCCGCGGCACACGCCTCTTCGACGGCGGCGGCGAGGCACATGGCCGACGCCGTCTGTGCGTTGCCGTCCTGCTCGAGGAGGAGGCTCTCCGAGAGCGGCTTGAGGAAGACGGCGCCGAAGGAGGAGGCGGACGCGCCGCCGTGCTCGCGGCACTGGAAGGCGCGGCACATATCGCGGACGGCGTCGGCGCAGGCGGCGCGGACGGAGGAGTCGGGGTCGCGGATGCGGCGGAGAACAGCGGCGAGCATGCGGGGCAGGAGCGGGGCGAGCGACTGCGGTTGCCGCGTGCGGGACAGCAGCGACAGCAGGCGGACGCAGTGGCGCCGAAGCGGTGTCTTGTCGGAGGAACGGGTGTCGGAGATGGCCGAGAGGAACGAAGGGAGGGAGTCGGCAGGCAGATCTCTCGCCATGGATTCCAGCTCCGACGCCGCCATCGCCTCCGTGTCCCGGTCCGACAGCTTTCTCATGCACAAGTTCACCCGCTGCTTCACGTCCTTCCCGCCATCACTCCCTGCGCCGCCATTGCTGCCGCCAACGCTCTTCCTCGCCGCCGTGATCGTGATCTTCTGATGGTATGGTGGTGTGGCCGCCGGTTGCTTCGGGAGCGCCATTGCGGTCTGATGATCGCAGAGCAGTACCAGCCACGACGAGATGGGGCGGGGGAGGGAGGAGGAGGAGGAGGAGGCAGCTGGCGATGGCGGATCAGGCGACGGTGCCGTGGCGGCGCCGCATCTGCGCGCACGGCATTGGAGCGGTGGGGAGATGCGTAGGTGGGTGCGTGGAGGTGTGCGGCCGCGTCTGCCGCGCTCGTCGGCGGGTAATGTAATAGTGGTAGTAGTGGTAGGCCAGTAGGAGAGAGTAGGACTGGGTAGTGGCGTACGTGGCGTGGTGAGTAGTAGAGGAGGACGGCATTAATGGCGGCGGCGGGGAGCAGCGGCGCTTCTACTAGTAATGCTGCCGCCGTTGTTGTGGCGTGGGGATGTGCTTGGAGAAGGTGGATCCGCCATGGTCGTCTCGTCCACCGCGAGGACCAGAACCAGGAAGAAGAAGGCGGCGGCGGCGGCGGCGGTGGCGGCGGCGGCGGCTACACTCCTCCAATTCCAATTCCGATTCTGATTCCAATTCCATGCCACGCCATGGTCGTGGATCTGCTCTCGCTGGAGCATCTGGAGGACCGACGAGGCTTTTACCGGGACTGCCGTGCCGTACAATTCGATTCGCGTCGGTTGGTGGGCCCCCACCCCGCCCGCCGGGACGTGACTTTCCTTCTGACTGCGGTCTAAAGGTGATTTGTACGGTGTACCCGCATGCTTCTGTTACCGCGACGCTCTGTTTGGGATAATTACATAGATAGACCTCAAGACGTTACCTGTTTGCCTTCGGACCCTTCGAATCTTCTTGTTGTGTTTTATTTCTTCTTAAGGGGAAGGCAAGTTTTGTATGTATCTCCGATGGTTACTTGTCACTTGCCCAGTGGTCCCTGTAGAAATTGAATTGGCATCTTATTGCACTGCTGTCAACGTTGGGCTACCAGGCCAAGACTAATTTGAAATAGAAAAGAGACTCGAGGAATTGTCAAATCTGGAAGGCGAAAGACTCCCAACTTATAAACACTTACAAGCTTATCAAGTCTGCATGACACATGTTTACGATAAGCTCGTCAAGCAAAGGGCATTAAAAAAATGTGACCTTATCATGATTAAGAAAAAAGAGCTCTTCGCAGGAAGATCCAATAGTGAACTTCAGCCCAAATGGTGTGGACCCTACATTATTCAAAAGGTCTATGAAGGAGGTGCCTATACAGTCATTGATCACAAGAGAAACAATCCCTTCCCCCCTCTTAATGGGAAACACATAAATCTCTACCTCTCACCACAACACGAGCTCGTACAACAATCTTCATAAGATATATCTCCTCCCGAAGGAGACTTGAATTGAGTTCAAAAAAGAATGGGGTTTATAATACTGGTGCCTCAGCGGATTTAGCCATCTCTCATTCGAGGGCTGGCTAGGGGTAAACAGGCCTTACACATGGTTGAGGTGAAAATTCGCATGGACGTCTCAGGCAAAAATAGGTAATCTCTCAGTGTGAAAACCCGCAAGGGCACACCAGAAAAAGTTAAAGGGGATAAACCTCGACGAAAATTTGAAAGGGCGGTGAGGTTGGTAATGTGAAAAAAAAATCTTCTTCCCTTTGTAGCATACCTCCATGGGTTTGTCCGAGTCAAGGATTTCACCCTATGACGACAAGTTGATCAGGATGACGTCAAAGCTACAACGCTGATGTCAGCCGCGACATACGGTTCCACCATGATTGCTACATTTTGAATTTCAGGTTTGACTTATATGTCTCTCTCGACCTGTCAAATCCATCAATTCCTCTTATAAAGTTGACTCGCCTATCCTTCGGCATGACCCTACCCATAGTTTGGACTTTCAGATTTGACTCATATCCCTCTCGGGCTGTCAAATTGATCCATTCTTCTTGTAGAGTTGACTCACATGTCCTTCAGACTGTCAACCCTACTTTTATTTTGAATTCTGAGTTTCACTCACACATCCCTCTCGAGTTGTCAAACTCACCCATTCTTCTCGTGGAGTTGACTCACATGTCCTTCGGACTATCAACCCTACTTATATTTTGAATTCCGAATTTGGCTTACACGTCCCTTTCGGGTTGTCAAATCCATTAATTTGGCTTGTAGTGTTGGTCTATGCGTCCCCTTCAGGCTGTTAACCCTACTCATCTTTCAACTTTTGAGTTTGACTTACACTCCCTTCCGGGCTTTCAAGTCTATTAATTTAGTTTGCAGTGGTAGCCTATGTGTCCCCTTTGGCCATGTCAACTCTACTCATACTTTGGACTTCTGGATTTGACTCGCATGCCTCTCTCGGATTGTCAAATCTATCCATCTTTCTCTCAACTGCTGAGCTTCACAGCTTACTCTCGAGGAATAAATCCTCAACACCATTGAGCCTCACAGCTTGCTATATGAGGAACAAATTCTCACGAGGCACTACCTCCACTGACTAATAGCTTGATGAAATGGAACAAAGAAAAATAATGAAAGAAAAAATAATAAAAAATGTAGCTCTGTAGAGCAGGATTGACTCTGGATTTGATCCACGAATCAATACAGAGATAGATCTTCAATCAGGCTCTGGCTGCACTTTCTCTCGAGCTCACTCTTTCTCTTCTTCTTCAGCTCACAAGCTTTTCTCTCAGATTTTCTCTCTAGTTCTTCTCTCAGGCTCTCTCACAAATCTTTGTCAAATTCTCTTTTTCTCTTCTGATCTCACAACCTCCTCCTCGATGCAGCTCTCTCTTTCTACCTTCTAACTTTGCAGCTTTCTCTCTTTCTGTCGCTTGCTGTCTTCTTCGAAGATTGGAGGCTTCATTATATAGAGCAGTCGAATTTTTAAAAAGCTCTAAAAAATGAATCCCGCCATTGTCATTTGTCTGAACAGATCCTTCGTCCTTCAAGTGCCATGTCAGATAATCCTTGGATCATGTGCCCAATGTCCTAGGATAGTGCGCCAGATGTTTGCAGATCGAGAGCACCTAACTTCCTTAAGTTTTCCATGTGCCCAGCGATTTTTCAGCCTTGATGACCTATTATTCACCCTTAATGGTTATTTGTCAACTGTATCACCTATTTTTCACCTTTATCACTGGGAGCCGTTGCCTTCACTCTGTTGCGTTAGCCTTGAGCCGTCTCCTTAGCCATTTGTCACCACTAGCAATTGTTTTTCAGCCTTGCGACCTATTTGTCACCGCTAGCTGGCCATTTGTTAGCATTATCTTCTATTTGTTACTGCTGCAAGCTATTTGTCAGTCTTGCAAGGCTTTTGTCATCGCTAACACAAATTTGTCTTCTCTATTGACCATTTGCTTGCCTTACAAGCCATTTGTTTGCCTTACAGTCTATTTGTCAGCCATGTGAAGTATTTGTCAATTAAAGTCGACTCCAAGGTCTGATTGTGTTGACTCCAAGTTATGTTGACTGATGCTCGTGGGCTATCTTGCTGTTAACTTAGGGCTTGGCTGTGTTGACTCTTCATGATGCTGCATTGACTATGTGGACTCTTCATGATGCTACGTTGACTTCTGTTAACCTTGACTTCTTGCTTCTGCTGGCATGTTGAACTGCTGACTTTGACTGACTGCGTTGACTGTGTTGCTTGGCTTCTTGCTTCTCTTTGCAAAACTACTATCGAGTCGACTCTACTTGGTCTTGGAGTCGAATCACCTTCTTCCACTTTCTTAATCTCTCGTGCCAAGCTATTTTTCACCACAGTAAAACTATTTGTCACCCTTATTCCATATTTGTCACCCGTATGCCTCTATTTGTGACCGTTATTTGCTGGACACTTGAGAATAGCCACGATAGTTCAAAGTTCTGTAAGGTAGAAAACAGATCAGAGGAGTCTAGGGTGATAACCCTGGGGGAAACCCTCTAATGCTTAAATCAGCACAGTAGTAGAGCACGGTGTGGAGACAAAAGGAAATAAGAGACTGGCACGAGATTACTCTCCACTAATATGGATGGCTAAGAGGGCTCAAGATGACCTCCCTTTCTGGAGGGTTTCCCTTGGTTTATATAGTGGCATGGGTGCCTTTCAAAAGCGGAGGGAGAGAGAGTGATCGGGGGACATTACCCCCTTTAATGCGGGCTTTCTCCCTTCCTAAGGTGCTTACCCTTCTTATCTCTTGACCCCCGAGCTTCTCTTGGCCGGTTATACTCAGTTGCTGCTTGGGCTTTCCCTAGTGAACATTACTCGGACGTTCCTGAGTCCGAAGGCCGCCCAGGTCATGATGGTCCGAATTGAATTGAGCTTCTTGGCGAGTGGGCCCAATAGTAGGGCTGTCACTCGTGGAATGGGCCTAGCTTGGTCCGGCAGGACCAATTGGGCCGTGTTGGGCGATATATATTTTGGGCCGCTATTTTACCCCTCTCCACTTGCCCCCCTACTCCCGACCCAAGGGTCGGGCTCAGAGAGTAGGGTGTATTCAGGTTGTATTCGTAGTTATATTGGGGATTTGGCTATTGCGAGCTATCCCTACATTGAGGTTTATGTGCCATCAATGCAGCTGTCTCGATGTATGGGGGCCCGAGTGAATATGATGTTGCGTTGCCTCGATTTAGAGGCGTCCCTCTTAGAATTTGAGACGTCGTCGTGACGGTTCCTTCCCTGGGCCACCTAGGGTTTATAAATAACCTTGATGCTTGCATTCCAAGCTTCTTTCATTTTAGGGCTTTTCTCCCTCCATCGTATCCGCATGTTCAAGACGGGGTTTATGTGCCGGGTGAATGAGCAAAGGGAGCGAGAGATAGCAAAAGCTTTTGCCGAGCTAGCAGAGATCACTACAGAGGTGATCCGTCGGCTTCCTCCTCCCTCCAGTTCTTCGGATTCCAGCATTCCTTCTTCTCCTTCTCCTTTTTCCATGGCGGAGCACAATGTCGAAGCCGATATCTAGGAATTCGAGCAAGGGGCAGGGGGCTCAAAGCTCGCGCCTAGCCATCATCTCCGCAGCGACTTGGTCGAGCCGGAGATGAAAGAGCTCGAAGTTTGCTTCCGGCTCCCTTGGTGGTATTTCTTTTCTCTGGCTAAACCCCACGAGTCTAACCTTTGTACCCTTTCAGGCCTTTTCGATGTTTTTCTTTTGGCTTGGAAGTGTGGCTTTCGCCTTCCTCTCCACCCTTTCATTGCCAGGTTGCTGGATTTCTATCAGCTGGCTCCTGTTCAGTTGGTCTCCAATTCCTACACCTTCATTTATTCTGTCATCACTCTTTGCCATTTATGCGGCGTTGAATGGACCCAGCCAGGGAGGGTGACCTTTCACAAAATAGCCCAAACATTGCCAAAAAATAACCCGACGAGCAACGAACAACTTGAGGCATTAATAAATGGGAGTAAGAGGGATGATCCAACTTATCGGTAAAAACGGGCATCAACAGATGCCCCTCCTTAACATCCTCTTTGCAGGGGAGTGAGTGGAGGTGAAGCGAAAGTGACATGGGACATGGAGATGAAGTGAAGATGAAGCGGAGTGGACTGAAAAGTGGGCATTAAGGCACAACGACACCTGTTTCTTGGCCAATAAGCAGCGGGAATTGTCCGGAAGACTTTTAATCAAACACAAGGAATAACCAGACCAAAAGGTGACACCAATCTGGAGGAACTAGCTAAATAAAGGCAAGGTAAAAAGGAGGCAACCTCATTGGGGGACACAATCCATAGCCAATGAGGGAATCAAATCAGGCAGAAAATCAAAGAGACAAACTAAAACTCCAGATGGGCGACCCTTAGTCAATCAAGCCAAGTGAATAGATCAGGGAGAACCTTCCAATTCTGAATGGAATTGCTCCTCTTACTCGGACACTGAACGCACAGCCATCCATCACTAACGGAAAATTTTCACACGAACCGTGGGTCATGAATGCTCAAAAAGGTGTGCATGATGCATGCTGGGCTAAAATAAAAAGAAATCATTAAATCGAATGCAAAGAAAGGACAAAATATAGACTACTTAAGAATAGTTATGCTAGACTGGGGTAATCAAGGTTGGGACACTATCTACAACCACGGCGTGCGAGATAGAACCGTCGTCCTATGACTTTCCCAACCCAACAGCCTATCCGGAGGTTAAACGCGTGCACCTAGATCATCACCTGTTTTTATTAAAAGGGAACATCAGATCCTAGAACACGCGAGTAACCAACTGGTTCTCGAGATAACGTAGCTTAATACCATATAGTAATGCATTAAGGGGCATAGGGAACGAAACACATTACCTGACTTACTTGACAGCGGGCCACCAAGCGAGTGGGTGATGCTGCTGCAAGGAAGATTGTCAACATAATTCGCAGAAAATATCATCAAAATGGACAAATCTATTAAGTAAGCATGATGTGCATAGAAAGATCTCACAAATATGCATTTAAACAGAAAGGCGGCCCATGATGAGCCGCTCATACCAAAGGGCGATCCTAGATGAGTTGGATCATAGCAGAACATTTTGAAGGTGATATTAGCTGATGTGCGGTCCATGAACGGCCACCCAACGAAGGGCGGTCTATCGCGAGACCGCACAAACCTGTGGAGTTCGAAGAAAAATAACCCTTCGTCTCCCTCCTCCCCACCGTAACCGACAGAGGAGGAGGGAGAGCGAAGGGCGCCACCCAATCTCACCCCCTCACTTCTTCCTTTCATTCTTCCACTCGCCCTCAATCTCACCCCCTCTCTTCTCCCTTTCATCCTCCTTTTCAGGTAAGTCCGATGACGAAGAACATAGCATGGATGGGGAAGAGCAAGAGTGATCGTTAGAGCCATTCGTCTGTCAAGAGTCTATAAGTTTCATTGTTATTAGTCAAATATGTAATTTTATTTCTTGAGTCGAATATTGTAATCTCTACTCATCTAGTCTTCATACTATTTGAGGGAAACATGGTTATTAATAAATCTTGGGTTAATTATATTTTCGCACTCTGTCTGTATGTGTTACGCTCAGATTGACATGATCGTTATAAACTCCGTCACGCCACTTCTGAGTTATCTTCCGCGCTCGGGGCGTGACAATGCTTCTCCTGCAAAATAAAGCCAAATCACAAGAGAAAAACCCATTAGAAAATTGAAGTGTAGCATCAATTCCGTAGTGAAAAAATAGGTGTAGAAATTGAGGGAGAACGCACCGGGGGGAGATTTTTAACCCCTGTGGAAGGGTGAAAAAGATAGGTGTGTGTATTGTGATGGGATAGAAATAAAGATGAGGAAAAATCATGCAGCACAACTGCTGGAATATGCCGAGCAAAACAGAGAAAGGTGCAAAAGTGTAGAGAAAGTGCAGGAAAAGTAAGAGGAGAGAACTAATAGAATAGATAACTAAATCAAGTCCTTGAGCATGAAAAATAAAGTTAATACTTCCCTCTTCAAGTCAAGGTTGAAGAAACAGGATGACAGTGCAGCATGACTTCACCCCGAACCGAGAAAGAGCCCCCCTTCGCGAACTGCGAACCTGGGTGCTTTATATAGGAGTGTAGGAATCTAGAAAGTTCTTCCAAGATTTTAGGAGATATAGCCTACCAAATTTTAAGTTCTTGGGATCAATCTCAAGATAATAGTGAGAATAAGAGATAGGAATAAGTGGGACTCAATTTCATGGAAGAATCTAAAAGATACTCACATGGAAAGGAGAGCCCGGAGCTTAATCGGATAGAGTTTGACTTGTATAAAACCAGAAATTTAAATCTGAGATGAACACCCAAAATAGGGTTCTAGATTGATAAATCTCATAGATAATAGTGGGAATAAGAGTCCTGGATCAATTAGAGTCGATCTGGAAGCTTCCACTTGGAGACAATTGGCCAAACATGGCCTCCAAGCAGTCCCACAATGAAAAAATCAGAGCTGAGGACGTTCAGGACTCTCTATCTGGCAAACGGTCGATCGTAGGGCCGCTCGGGAGCCAAATGGTCATGGGAGGACCATAGGGGTACCACAAACGGTCTAGGGGTGACCACAAGGCTTTAGAGCATGAAACGGGGCAAGTTGGGTGTTGTTTAGGGGGTAGCGGTCTTGTGAGGACTACCAGGCAACACCAAACGGTCATAGGAGTGATCGTAAGGCTTCTGGAGCAAAACGGGCTCGAACGAGTCAAGAAAGTGAGGTAGCGGTCATGGGCAGACCGCTACCTGGTAGCGGTCTGTTCAACAGCAAGGATCAAAACTGGTTGCACTAGGATCACCTCTGAAGATCGTTGGATCTAGGCACACAGAGCTTAGCTCTGATACCAATTGTTAGGTCCCTTGTTAGGTGCAACCGGATCTAGAGGGGGCGGGGTGAATAGATCCCCTTTAAAACTATGCCCTCTAAAAATTTCATTTGACCTAACCAAATTCTGGCTTGAGCATATAACAGATAAATCAATACAACTTGGACATATGAGGCTCGATAAGAAGCATAAGGTGTCAAGCTACTCAAGATTGAGAGCTGACGGCCTGAAGGCACGAAGACCGAGCAATCAGCGGATAGACAGGTTTGCTGCACTTCTAAGCACCGATCTATCGAGCGACTTCCCGGGGTGAATGTCATCACTGTGATGAGCACACTGTAGCTCACGGACTGACCCTGGGTCGGCAAGCAAATACCCATAAACAAGCTGATGCACAGAATGAGCCACTCAAAGTGACTGAAGGTCTTAATCGAGCCACACAGTGGAATAACAACAAGCAAGCAGATTAGCATGAAAGCCTTAGAGTGTGTGTGAGCAAGGTGTTAGTGTACAACACTAAATATAGATATTGAAGTTAAGTGTAAAGCCTGTGAATGAGGGTAGATGAAATGGATCAAACACAAAAATCACAACCCATTGCACAGGAATTTTTAAGGTGGTCCGATCCGCACCCAGCAGACCTACATCCACCCCTCACCAAACCCGGTGAGGCTTCTTGCTGACTAACAGCTTGACTGTTGAGCCTCACAGCTTGCTACAGCTGAGCATCACAGCTTGCTATTGCTGAGCATCACAGCTTGCTACTGCTGAGCATCACAGCTTGCTACAGCTAAGCCTCATAGCTTGCTATTGCTGAGCCTCACAGCTTGTTATTGCTCATTCACAGCTTCACGACAGGGATGACGCCCTATACACACACATAAAGATCATAAATGAAAAGGGAAACAAAGAACGATAAAAATAGGAACATGGCACGAAGACTTTGGATTTGATCCACAAGTCTTGTCTGAACGGATCGGAAGTGAAACTTCTTTAGCTGCTGAAACTTCCTTTCTTTCAAGCTTAGGCCGACTACAAGGGCGCTCTCCTCTCCTTCTCTTTATAGCATAGGATAGAGTGGATCTATGTGCTGGGCTGCTCTCTTTTTTTCTTCTCTCTTTTTCTTCCTCTCAGATAATCAGCTAAGGCACGAGCACTCTCTCTTTTCTTCTTTCAGGCCTTCTTCTTCCTCTTGAGGCAGCAACAACCTTTCTTCATGCATGAGGCCAGTATTTATAAGAGAGCTGGCGATGAGTTTCCCTCCAGGAACCTGTAATGCAATTGGCTTTATTTGAAAGTCCTTCTTTGAAGTATGCCTCATATCTGATTGGTCCACCGCTTATGACAGAATGGAGCCACAACAATTTTTCCCCTCAAAAGTTGGGCCAATGGGTGCATAATAAAATGTGCCAATAGGTAATATGGCCTAATAACGCCATATTAAGACATGGAGATGCATGGTTTGAGTGAAGTAATTAGAATTATTATTTTCTTATTTAAGGGCAAGATTCATGCATGCTATGTTAACCCTATATGCATAGTCAAGATAAAACATCAAATATTCCGTGTAGAAAGTATTAAATTGGCTCGAAGAAGAGGGCTTTTATTCCTAACATCAAGTTTGAGCCATTCATGAGATAACCTATGTTGATTAGCTTCCTAGGCTTTGGATTTTTTGACTAGAAGTAACCCCTAGTTCTTATTCGTTCAGAACCAAACTGGCAACTTCTTGTCCCTCTAACTCTTGATTTCCTTCACCTAATACCACGAGATGTGGAGGGTAAGAAGAAGATACTAAGGTGAACAAATAATTCTAAAGAACCCCTATCTAATTACCTCATTTAGGGCCTCTAACTTGCAGATCTTCCTAGTCCCATTGCACAGGTTCCTGGGTTACTTGTGCTAAACTAGCGTCTTTGCAAGCTTCTATCTTCCTGTAGGCTTGATCTCCTACAACAAAATTCTGAGAAAAGTTAGACCTTACTATAATGAACGAAAACCTTTAAAGAACCTACCTGAAATAATACTTTCTTAACTTAGTTTCACTCGAGCCAAAAGTAAGGGTCGCGCAGGTTGAACTTAGGGCTATTTATAGGGTTAGCTAGGGTTTTAAGGATTTGAACGAACCTAGAGTCCTAATTAGGTCACCAAACCTATCCCAATCCACTCTAGAGTCTTCTAATCAACAGATGGCATTGATCTCCAGAGGTTTAGCCTGAAGAAATTGGAGTTTTCACGTGATTCAATCTGTTCACTATCAGACTCTGATAAGCGGTCTAGCCAGGAAACTACTCCCGATCAAACTCTGAAACCTGTAGGATCCATCTTCCCTATAAATATAACCCTCCAGAACCCTTCAAGGGTTACTGCCTCTGGGTTCTCTGCTTTGACGTCAACCTGCTGCCCATATTATCCCAAGCATCGTTATCTTCCTATAGTTTAGGCAGTTTCACCTGCCGTTGACGTCAAGAACGAGCTCTGCTTCTTCCAACCTGTCGTTTGTCTATTCTACGGAGGAGAAGTATTGCTTCATCCTTCATCTCATGCACGAAAGGGAGTGGCTGCCAGAGGTTCCCCTACTCCGATTGAAGTCGCAAATGGAAATTGCAGTTGCCGTTGTTGCTGCTTCTTAGCTGTCAGAGGATCATCTTCTGGCAATAGGCAGTTCTGCTACTGCATATTTTATATCACTTCCACCGTTCTGCTGAAGCAGAGTATCGGATTATCTTATACTCTTCATCGTTCTTCACGTACTGTCATCAAGATCAATCCAAACAAGGTAGGTGTTCTCAAGATCTAAGCCCAACTTAATAAAATCTCAATCATGTTCTACCTTGATTGGGAGGCCAGCATGGAGCGATATTTTGAGTGGTGCGAGATGACGGAACACCGGAGGGTGAGATATGCCAAAATGAAGTTGATGGGACATGTCTGGTTCGGTTCTGTCCGGCCTGCTGGATAGCAAGCGAGTGCAGCATGTGGGACAGTGACTATCGGTCAACTTCTGGTAGCGATGGTTGGCTGGAACGTCGGTGGAGTGTCCCTCTTTGATCCCCGGGAGCGGTAGACGCTGGATCGGAGCTAGCGTATTTAAGGGGGAATTAATTCCCAACCCAGCCCTGTAACCCTGTCACAGGATAGAACTGCATGACCTGGGAAGGTTGGATCCTGTGCCCAGATCTAGAGTCGAATCAGAGTGAGGCTAGCACCGTTGTGAAGAGGACTCGAAGAGCTACGACATAAGTGAAATCCACAACCATCCAACGGTTTGATCTTTTAGGAAAACTCTGCAACAGGGTGTTATGTTCTAGCAGGGGTGCAGGGCAGACAGGGATCTGCCTAAAGAAGGGGTTTGACAGGGGGTCAAGTGGTAGATCTGGGTGAGGGGATTAATTTGGGTGAGAGGGGGAGCCGTGGTGATCAAGCACACCAAATTTGGTGGTGATCATAATTAGTTTGGAGGGGTGGAAAATTCGTGGATTAGGTAGCTGTCTCACAGATCTACTCACAGGCAGATTGTGAAGGGCAGAAAGACACAGGTGAAAGGCGGGGCTAATGGTGGCGGATCGACACAAAAATTGATCTAGAGATGGAGAAATACGAATGGAAGGAGTCCTCAAAAAATGAAGGCGATCAGACGGTAGGATCTTCGGTACCAACCTTTTTACTGAGCTTCTATCTAGGAATCTCAAAATTCTGGATAGTAGGTTGGAAACCGGGTTGTGGTGGCTCGACGGCGGCACGGAAGGCATCGGTGATCGATTGTAGTAACCAAAGGAAGAGAAGGAGAGGAAGATCACTGAGAAATATTAGGGTTTTTGCCCTAGATCTGATGCAGCAAGCAGGAAGAAGAAGAAGGGAGAGGGGAAGAGAGAGGGACGCCCAAGGCTTCTCAAGATAATTTCTGGTTTTTCTTCAATTAATCTATGAAAATTTATTACAAGAGACATTAAGTAGTAAACCTTAGACCTAGGACAAATGACTCAAAATACCCTTAGGTCAATGGGAGAGGGGAGGGCATAATGGGGATGGAATATTTAATTCCCCACATGGGGACAAAGAAGGGGGTGCCCCCTTCCCAAGTCAACAAAAGCTCCTTGGCCACTATTCTCCCTTGGACCATCTCCCTTGGACCCAAATTAAAAACACAAATTAAATCCCTTGGGCCTAACTTAAACCCAAAATTATAAATACACTAATACAAATACACATTCTACACACCAATTACAGCCCAAATAAATGCTGAAAAATATAAGAACTCGGACTAGCGAATCAAGACTATCCCCTTGCCATAAAGATGCCTGCACTACTCGAGTAGTGCCGCGTGTCTAGCACCGATGGCCGACCGAGTTGTGTCTATCTCTAGACCTAGTGTCTGCACCAATTCTCCCTGGGTGGGAAGAACTCGACCCCATAAAGTAAGGGTCTCGATCTAGTAGGTCTAGATCTATCCACTGCAGCTTTGCCTGGGTGATCTAGGTATCCTCGGTGGGGGGCCGACCGCTCCATCACACTAGGTAGCACGCGTAAGCTCCACTCCTGGTAATTGTCACCTGCTCATCTAATATTTACTTTATCTGCTCGTGCTACTGTTAGAATGAGGCTGGTGGTGGACACTCAGGGGTGGTGTCACTCACAAGGGGTGGAGATGGCCCAAAAGGCTTACTAGGAATCACTGTTGGATCCCTATAGGCAATCAGATCCGACACGTTGAAGGTAGAGTTGATCCCATATTCCTCAAGTAAGTCCACAACATATGCATTAGATCCGACTCGCCTCAATACTTGAAAGGGACCGGCGTCGCGAGCTTGTAGTTTCTTCACGGTTCCAAAGGAAAACCGTTCAGGTCTGACCCTGATCATTACATATTCGCCCTCCTGAAACTCACGGTGGTGTCTATATGTGTCAGCCAATTCCTTGTACCGTGCATTGCTGGTTTCAATGTGGCGACGAATGTCATCATGCAAACTCCAAACATGCTCAGTAGATGACTCCACTAACTCTAACACTCAAACTTGAATGGGTAGGGGAACAAGATAAACTGGCTTCCTAGGCCTACAACCTGTGACAATTTCAAATGGATTCATACATGTAGACCTATTGACCGAATCATTGTATGTAAACTCAGCCAGTGGTATCACTAAGTCCCAATCCCCTATGCGGTCCCTAACAAGATACCTCAACAAGTCACCCAGACTCCTATTGACAACCCCAGTCTGACCATCTATCTGGGGATGATATGTAGTGGAAAACTTGAGGTGAGTACCTAACATGTGCCAGAGTGTCTTCCAAAAATAACTGGTAAACCTAACATCACGGTCAGACATTATGGTACGGGACAACCCAAACTTACACACCACATGGGAAAGGAACAGGCGGGCTACCCTCGAAGCATCTGTGGTCTTAGAGCAGGGAATGAAGAGTGCCATCTTGAAAAATCGATCCACTACCACAAAAATAGAGTCATGCTTCCTGGAGGTTCATGGCAATCCCAAAACAAAGTCCAAGCTAACATCTTGCCACGGAGCATCAGGCACGGGAAGAGGCGTACAGAGACTGGAGCTTTGCTTCTTTATTTTGGCCGTAGCAGATGTACAACACTGAGCCATGATGTGAGCAACATCACGCTTCAAGCTCGGCCAATAGAATCGGTGCTCAACAGTCTCGATAGTCTTATTCCAACCGAAATGGCTAGCTAGGCCTCCCGCATGAAGTTCCCATACTATGAAATCGCGAACCAAAGTCCGGGGAACACAAAGCCTACCCCCTCGAAAGAGATAACCCTCCTAAAGCACATAATCACTATGATCCCTTGACGGGCCGACTTGGAGAGTGGTAAAAATCTGACCAAAGTCAAGGCAATCAGCATAAGCCTCCCTCATCTTCTCAAGCCCTATAACCTCGGCACTCATGGTGGTCAGGAGACGAGCACACTGACTCAAGGCATCAGCCACCTTATTCTCTACCCCAGCCTTGTGCCTGAGCACAAAGGTGAACTCCTAGAGGTACTCCACCCACCTACTGTGACACGCATTCAGCTTTTTCTGAGCATGGAGGAATTTAAGAGCTTCATGATGGGAATACAATACAAACTCTTGATGCAACAAATAGTGCCATTAATGCCTTAAAGCCTGAACAACTGCATAGAATTCTTTGTCATAGGTGGAATATTACAGTTTGGCATCACTCAATTTCTCACTAAAGAAGGCAATAGGGTGGGCCTCCTGACTTAAAACTCCACCTATACCAACTCCTGATGCATCACAAGAGACCTCAAACACCTTCGTAAAGTCTGGCAGTCGGAGGATAGGTGCCTGGGTCATGTGCTCCTTAATGTCCCTAAAGGCGGCAACTGCGGCTTTCGTCCATGCAAATGTGCCCCTTCAAATACAATCTATAATTAGAGCAGTGATGGAACTAAATCTGTGGATGAAGTGATGATAGAATGTTGCGAGGCCATGAAAGCTGTGAACATCGTGGAGCGTGTGGGGTTCTGGCCACTCAACAATGGCTCAGATCTTCTCCGGATCTGCGGAGACCCCATCACTGGATACTAAGAAACCCAAGAAGGTAACATGAGAAGTCATGAAGGCGCACATCTGTGGGTTGGCATACAGCTGTTCTCATCTCAAAATCTGACAGACCTACCTCAAATGATCTGAGTGGTCCTCCCTAGTGTGGCTATAAATGAGTATGTCATCGAAATACACAACAACAAACACTCCAATAAGAGGTCGAAGGACCTGAGTCATTAGCCGCATGAATGTACTAGGGGCGTTAGTCAAGCCAAATGGTATAACTAACCACTCGTATAAACCATCCTTGGTTTTGAAGACAGTCTTCCATTCATCTCCAGGCCTAATCCTCACCTGGTGATAGCCACTCTTAAGGTCAATCTTGAAGAAAATAGTGGCTCCTGACATCATATCTAGCATGTCATCAAGTCGGGGAATGGGAAATCTGTACTTCACGGTGATTTTATTGATGGCACAACTATCAATATGCATCCTCCACGTGCCATCCTTCTTCGGGGCGAGTAATGTCGGTACAACACATGGATTCATGCTGTCCCAAATAGATTCTTTCTGCAGTAGTTCATCGACCTATCATTGCAGCTGGGCATGGTCAATGGGGCTCATGCGGTAATGGGGAAGATTGGGCAATGAGGATCCAAGAATTAGGTTGATAGCATGTTGAGCATCTCGCATAGGTGGGAGTCCCTCGGGAAGCTCCTCCAGGAACACATCAGCGAACTCCTATAGGATCGGGGCAACATTGGGTGGGAGTGCACTCTCGGAGCCTCACTCCACCTCATAGACTATGACAGCAAACATAGGACTACCTCTACTAACCACCCACTCCATCTCACGGGGGCTAATCATCATCAGTCTACTAGTCGGGGGTTGGCCTGTGGCAGAAGAAATAGTCGCGGCCTGGACTAAGGACCGGGTATTGGCCCCAAGGGTAGAAGGGCCCGAGGTGGTCGGGCTAGCCAGACCCCTAACCAACAGAGTCTTCAGTGGAGAGGGGTGAAGGGTGATCCGCTGGCCACTGTGGTCAAAGGTATAGGTGCTCGATTGACCATGAAGCATGGCATCCCGATCAAATAGCCATGGCCTACCTAGAATAATACTGCCCACCTCTATGGGTAGGACATCACACCAAATGTCATCGTGATAGGCGTGGAACTACAGGGGGACTAGACACGACAGCTTGACTGGGATGGAGGTGGAATCCACCCATGATACGCAATAGGGGAGGGGATGGTCTACAGGGGTAAGACCAAGGCGCGAAACAATGCCTGTAGAGATGACATTGATATGGCTCCCACTATCGATAATCACCTTGCACACTTTACCTTTTAGCCTGCTGTATGTGTGAAAAATAGTAGTCCAACGCTAGTCATCACTGGCCTGTGACTGAGTGAAAGTGCACCTGACGACCCCTAGCTGGGCAGTATCCTAGTATTGAGTATCGACAGAATAACCCTAAACGTCCTCAGTCTCATCAAAGAACTCGTCAGAGAGCTCCTGCTCTGCCTCGTAACTAAAAGGCACAACCTCAGAAGGTGGAGCCTCGGTAGCTGACGTGTCCCCAATAACAAGGGATGAGCGGGTGGGACACCGATTTGCATAGTGCCCAAACCCCTTGCACTTAAAGCACTACTATCGGGCTCCACTGGGCTCCCCGGTCAATGGCCCCTTACCTTTGTCCTCCTGAGGGGGTGGGGCTGTAGGCAAAAGGGGAGGAGTAGACGATGCAGGGGCTGGAGGATGGGTGACAATAGGTGGAGGATGGGGCCGAGGCGGGAGATCCCTCGGCTAAGGAGGGCAAGGCCTCAGGGCAAATGGGTCCTAGCGGGTAGGCTCCAGAGGATGAGCCACGGGAGTCCTCCGATATGGACCAGAATAACTACGAGGCTCAGATCCGCACTGATGAAAGGGACCCTGCCGTTGGGCAAACTCAAACTCTGACTCGAACTGCTCGAGCTCGAGAGCGACTTGATAGGCATTTTCCAAAGTGGTCACATTATGGAGAAATAGCTCATATTGGTAAGGCATCCACAACCCTCTTCGAAAATGTGAGACGGTCATAGTGCTCTCCTCCATGACTCCACACCGCAAATAATATTTATCAAACTTGGTGATGTACTCGGACACGGGTCGATTACCCTGGGTAAGACTCTGCCAACTATCAATAAGACTTGGATGATACGTGGCAGGAAGATACTTCTCTCTCAACTTGACCTTCATCCCATCCTAGGTCTCGATTTGAGGCTGATGTCACTACATCAGTAGGCTCTCCACATTCATCCAATAAGTCTAAGCCTTCCCTAGCAGCTTTATCTTCGCGAAACGGACTCTTCAGTGGTCCATCATCTCAAACCACTCGAAATAGTGGTCCATACCAGCCTCCCAATCTAAGTAATCCTTCGGGTTCAAAGACTCGTCAAAAGTGGGAGGTTCCATACGCATGCTCCATAGAACGTGATCGTCCTCATTGAGATCACAATTTTGTCATTGGGGATGACGGTCATGACCATAACCCCCATATTCATTGTCAGACTCTTCATCAAGATTTGGGACTCTATGTCTCCTAGCATCAACCCCTTGAGCCCTAGGAATCACGGGCGGCGGAACTGCCTCTTGATGCGGGACACTATGCAAGCTAAGACTCTACGCTATGTCGGGACTAAGTGACAACTATAACCAGCAATGCCGATAGATCGAATGGCATCGACTTGACACCTACGATTCCCAAGAGGGAACTATGCCAAAGAACTAGCAACCACAAGCTCACAAGTGCCCCAAAGAGGGAAGCGTGTCGATCCACACGGTTGACAAATTGGCAGGGTCTAGGCTGATCAACTGCACACTCGCGACTCGGATGAGTCATGGGACGGTCACACTCTCTCACCACAGCAGTGATATAAATATGAAAATGGGCTAAGGACCTAGCAAACACACAAGTAGCGTGTAGCACCCCTAGAAAATTTAAAGGAATAAAATTCCTAAATAAATTAAAACTTTCCTAGAAACAATTATTTATGTTCTTAATGAATCTTGATACCCTTATTATGTATTAATAGCTGCAAATAAATGTGCAGCAACCAAAGTGAATAATATAAAACCCAATACATGCCCCCATACTTAAAACTAAAGCCCCAAAACCCACATCTCCTTTACCCACGTGAGATGCTCACCAATGGGCCAAGCCCAACCCAATTAACCACCCAACTAGTATATGTACGTGAGCCTCCCTATAAGTAACCAAAACCCAACACCAAAGCATACACGTGAGGTCCAACCCACACCCAAGTAAACATATCCGATCACCCAACCCATGCGCTACCTGAAGACAGCATGCAGCCACGTGCATGAACCCAACCCAACTGCCTTTGTGTGCTCGAACGCATGATGAAGTTTTAGGGTTATGCAAAGAACGGCAGGCGGCGGCCTTATTAGCAATGGAGTTTAACCAAATGGAGTAAAAGCTGGACGTTGCATGGTCTGCGGCTGCAAGCTGGGAAGGTTTTAAACCTTGACAGTGGTAACCGTAAAACCTTGCCCTTCTTAGCTCAAGCCCTTCCGTTTCCGAACAATGGAAGCCTCCAGAACCTTTACACCTTATAAAAACACCTCCCGAATGAGTGTAGCAACTCTTACTGCCACTAAAGAAAAGTTGTTATTTAGCTTCTCCTACCCCTTTTCTTTTGTTTCGCCCTGATCCGACTTGACTGGAGGGGAGTCCGATTCCGAACTCGTCCCTCTCGTTTCCCAGTTGATATAACGTGCCTACCAGAGGCCATTATATGCTTGAAGGACCCTTGGGGGTGTGTTATGCAATACATGGCGGACCACTCTTGGACCGTTATGTGATCGTGATTTTTGTAGGTCTATAGGTTGTGGGGCATGACGGACTAGCTCTAGTCCACCATGGCCGATATAATGCCATGCTCCTAGTGCATTATATGGTGGGTTAAACTATGAATTTTTCTGAGTTTCATATGTTCGGGTGACTTTAACGGACCAGTCCCAGTGCGTTATAGTCTCATGGCGCACCAGTCATGGCGTGTTATGATCTATGTGATTTTTGGATGGTTTTCTGGTCCGTATAATGCACTGGTAGAGGCGCGTTATACTATGCATAATGTCCTAGGGGAGGCACATTATAGTCTGCATGTCTGAGTTTGGCATTTGCACGGGTGAGCATAACGGCCTGGGGGAGGTGCGTTATAGTCGCATAACGCCCCGACCCTGGTCCGTTACACTCTACTGTTTCGGTAATTTAGAGAAAACATGTTTAATTCCCGTTCAATGCATTTCATGCTACGTCTATGATATAATCGTGTTATTTTATGATTATTGGCTTGCTCCTAGAATCCCAATGGAGTGCTTGGACTTTCCATGTGATGGAACCACTAGACGTAGCCTTAGACTTCATGGATGGTCGACCCACCTGGGAGAGGTGGAGGGGCAGACCCGTCAAACGATTTAAGCTAGTACCGTGGTCCCTCGGCTTGACCGTAGCGCTCTACGGGGAGGGACATCTAGCTGGAGGCCTGGCCCTAGGCAGGGGTTGATGTGTGCACACGTGGTTAGAGGCGAGAGCTGACACTGACGAGTGTTACTCTGACCAGTTCTCAGTTGGTACGGTTTGGTTACACCTCTCGCTTGTCACGTTCAGAACTCGTGAGTTGCCTGAGATGCAGTGTAAATCATCAGGGGGCGCATCTGGTCTCTCTCTTCTGGTGGAGTTGCCCTGTTCTTTCTCCTGTCACTAGAATGATTGAGTTATTTCTGTGGGTAGATGTAATTTTTACCGCTAGTTCCTGTCGCTAGTAGTCGCTCCTGTTATTTGTTTAAGTGATATTTTTACATTGGCGCCTCGTTAGCCGATTTACTTGCCTAGATAGACTCTCCCGTTCTAGTCTAGTAGCATGTTGAGGTAGTACATCTACTTGGTTAATTGTTTAAATGCATGCTCTAATTACATTTTAATTGCTCTAGATTGCATATTAATTGCCTGCTTGCTTGTTTAGTTCGTTGTAGGGATCCGCGTGACCCTACTGAGTCTGGCTGTGACTCACCCTTCCTTCTTACAGGTGAGCCGTCTCAGCCGTCTGCCAGCGGTTCCCGTGGTTTCGGAGATCACGCGTAGAGTGCCAGCCGTCAGTCTGTCCTTTTTGTTTTACTTTTGTCCCTGGGTATGTCCCGTGTAGTTGTAGTTTGTCGTTTCTTCCAGCTGTGGACTTGACAATTTGACTCTCTTGACATCATGACTTACTAGACTCAAGAAAATAGAAAATTTCATAACATGATCAACTTCACCACCTATTACAGTGAACGATCTAAATTGGCATAATAGCCTCATGTAGAAAATCATCTATGGTTTTTCTCATCTTTTACTCGCTCTCGGACCCATCACTTGAACGATCCGACTTTGATCCACTGGAACTTCCTAAAAAGTTAAGGAAAATAGGAAATAAGCGCACTCACTCAGTAGGTATCTTCGTGTCAACACAACGGCATAGCTTACATCATTAATGTTTTAGCTCTAGAAGATATGATAATGAGAGTGTGATAAGACATGCGATAAAAACTAGAGTAACAACAAGTAGCAAGATATAATTGTAAAGAATGACATGATATTCCAAGAAATTATGATCATGATCTAGTAAGAGCATAAGTTGACCTTTCAATCACAAAAATATACTTTTCATAACCTTAAGAAAGCTATGCATGAGAAAGTCATGTAACAAGCATGTAACGAGAATATACTTTTCAAGCAACTATGTATAATTTCATGTATTGCCATCGTGAATTTCACTAGTTTATAAAAAAAAGTACTCCCAGTACAATACGACACTAGTAATCATTATACCCTATGGTTAATAGTATATTTCTAGCCATCTACTTAGGGGGCTAGACTAGAGCCCTTGGACACCGTCCGTGCCCGCCCTTGCATCTTCAAGTTATAAATCAAGTTACTTTCATGAGAAATAATAATAAAGTTTGGCCAAGAAAGTAAAGTTTAATAATTCATTAAGGTGATAGTATGCAAGGTAAGAAAGCACATAAACACGGAGAATTGTGAGGTCAAGAATGAATTAATAGAATGTTGTGCCACGGAAGTATTTCGACAGCATAACGACATCTTATTAAAGTTCGTGGTTCATTAATGACTTGATGAATAAAGTTTAGGTTCCAGACAGTCAAAAGAGTGTTTGATAACAGAGCATAATCAACTCTTGGGTCAGACCTCAGGTTGAGTAAGATCCTCTATTAGACATGTGTCGACTCAGCATAGAAGTTGGGTCGACACAACAAGAATTATGTTGACTGAACTAGAAAGCGGTCATTGGCCAACCGCTATCTGCAGGTAGCGGTTGCTTCCTAGCCGCTATCTGGACAGAGTGCAGGAATCATAAAGTGTCTAGACTTAGATTTTTAGGGTATAATCTGCTCAGTGTCCTAGTGAGAATCTCAAGCTCGCAGAGACTTACAGAGACCTTGTGGTGCTGACACCCGAGCACTTGACCGGTCCGGGCCGGTGAGCCACCGGTACCGTACCCAGAGCACCACGCGAGTCACGGCAGGTTCCATTTGGCTCGGAGACAACCTGGAGACGCCCCCATGAGTCTCGTTATTTATGACATTTATTTAGACTTTATTTGTGTGCTATGTGTATTTATTTCGACCTATCTTTACCTTTTTTCTAGGAATCTTTGAGGATTGCTTTTAAACTAAACTAAAAAAAGTTTCTTTTACTTATCAAATGACCTCATGGGACTTTTGGCAACCCCTTACCTTAGGGTGCCACCTGTCTCCAGCTTGTAGATTGTTTTTTTTTCTTTGAAAGTGGGTAGTACCACTATCGTATTAGAAATAAGAAAAGGGATGTTTAAGTGTTGTCAATGTGTTCCCAAAAAATCCCTACATAGGGGGGGGGGAAAAATAGACCACATCAAGGCGATGTGGGCCGCTCTAGCCCCCAAACAAAACAAAAATCGGGGAGCTTTGTGAATTCACGTTACATATTAGCTCCGCACACTCTCACAAATAAAGGAGACCAAGCTGTCCACCGGGTTAGCTTCCCCTCTGAAGATCTTGTTGTTCTTCTCTCCCCAAATAGCCTGCAGAATTGCATGAAGATAATCCACCACGTGTCTATCCCCATTTGAGAGTCCATCTTCTGCCCCACTACTCCATCAACTGATGCACATCCCCATGCAAAATTAGGGCAACCTATGTTCTGCATGCAATCCCTCTCCACACACCTTTTGTGTAGGTGCATCCTATAAAAAGGTGGGTCTTGGTCTCATCATCCTCTCAACATAAGCAACAAACAATGGGTAGATTCTGTAACTAGGGAGCAAGCCTATCATAGTTCGGTAGTCTTCCATGAGAAATCTTCCAAATAAGAAGCTTCATTTTCAATGGATTCCCAGGCATCCAATCTATGAGGTGAAATTGTGGCACACCCCTCCATCTGAAATGAAGGTGTAAGCCGATCTAACTGTGAAGGATCCCTCCTTCTCCCACCTCCACCACCACTGGTCCTCTCTGCCTGGAAGTCAAGAAGGAAGGCTAGAAGGCCCTCTAGCTGGTCCATCTCGTCTGGTCTGAGGTCCCTCCTGATAGCCGGTGTCCATGTAGCTCCAGACAATTGGAAGTCAAAGGTCTGGGAAACTTTAGCCAGTGGTGCTGCTGAAACTGCATAAAACTTGTAGATTGTTGACATCAGGCAGGCAGCAAGTCATAAAACTTTGCCAACTCATTTAGATCCCTTATTAGGTTTAGCTGACCTTAAACTGATGGGACAATATTTATGACACTGGTGAATTTGTTTTTTGAACATATGATTTTAGGGAATAGGTTCCAAATGCAGAATTTATGAATCATGAACATCTTCTTGGCCCGGATGAATCATGATATATTTGTGTATATGTTCATGATTTTCTTTTCCACTCACAAACAAAGCTGACTTCTTTTTTTGCTTGAAACCATTGGCAGTATGAGGCATCTCTAGAGCTTAACAAACAAGGTTTTGTGACACTACCTAACTTTTTGGTGAAGGTACATTACTAGAAATCTGTTGTGGCTTTTTTTGTAGATTTCTTATGTTGTGGTTCTCTGGGAATGTGCAGTGATGATAGTGTACTTTGAGGTGGCTCTTCTAATAGCCTTACGTTGCTCAGTGCTTGCCCCTTCTGGGAACGATCCATCCCTACAGTACAACTCGATCTCATGATACCATGGCAAATCTTATTCTTCCAGGATCTCTTCTAATTCTGTCAAAGATACTTCCTTTAAATCCTTCTTTTCAGCCCTTGCCTCTACAGCTTTCCTAAGGTTAGTGTACCAAGCATCCTTAAGAGAGGGGGCATCCAGCCTCTGGACGACGATAGTCTCAGTGCTCCGACTGAGAGGGAAAGATAAAGAGGAACCGAGCGATGCTTCTGAGATCAAGGAGTGTGGATGTAGATTAGATTACAGAATTGCCTAGCCAAGAGGGTGACCAAATCCTGGTATGGCTTGAGCTTCGGGTCACAAGTGCGGTAAGTGGACAGAACTTGCCGTAGGATGAGCTAAGAGTCTCCTATAATGTTTAAATAACGTGCGCCCAAGAGGTAGGCATGCTTTAATCTAGCCAGGAGAGCTTCATACTCAGCGATATTGTTGGTAGCAGGAAAGCGGAGCTGATAAGCAAAAGGAATCGTCACCCCTTCTGGGGTGAGGAGAACGACACCTATCCCTCGACCTTGGGAATTGAGCGCACCATCGAAGTGCACAGACCAAAAGAGATGATGAGTAAGGACAGAGAGATGCTCATCAGGGAAATCATCCTTAATAGAATTTGTGCAAGGAATAGGAAGATGAGTGAGATACTTAGCGATGGCATATCCTTTGACTGCCTTCTGAATGACAAATGTGATATCAAACTGAGAGAGGAAGCTCTACTAGCGAGCTAACCTTCTAGAAAGGATAGACTTTTCTAAAAGATAGCGGATGGGGTCCATTCTAGAGATTAGCCTAACCGGGTGGGCTAGGAAGTATTGCTTCAGCTTCTGAGCTACCCAGACTAAAGTGACACAGGTCTTCTCCATGGCAGTGTACTTGGCCTCCGCCAGGTTAAACAACCTGGAGAGGTAATAAGCTGCCCTCTCTTTGCCCTCATCATCCACTTGTGCTAAAATCGCCCCTAGGGAGTCCTCAATAACAGACATGTAAAGGATCAGGGGTTTCCCAGGGATAGGAGGTTGCAAAACTGGGGGATAAGATAAATAAACTTTTGAATCTTCATAGGCCTTCTGACATTCTTCATTCCATTCAAATTTGACCCCCACCTTTAGCAATTCATAGAATGGGTGGCACCTTTGAGAATGCTGGGATATGAATCTTCTGATGAACTACGATCGCCTAATCAATCCTCGAAGCTCCGTGATATTCTTAGGCGGGGGCATGTCCATGACAGCCTTAGCTTTGTTAGGATCAATCTAAATCCCCTGTTTGCTAACTATGAAGCCTAGCAACTTCCCTGAAGAGACTCAAAAAATACACTTCTTAGGATTCATTTTCAGTTGGTACTGAAAAACCTATTAGACTATGCAAGTGTAGAATCTATCCCAATTGCACAAAAGAGCACGAAAGATTGAGGGAGAACGCACCGGGGAAGATTTTTAACGCATGTAAAAGGGAGGAAATAATAGGTGTGTATGTTGTGCAATGATTATGATTGAAACGATGAATCACGTAGTAGAACTGCGGTGAGAAAGAGCGCAAAACGTCCAAAAGTGCAGAAACTGTGAAGGCTGCCGAAATCTGTGTAAACAGTGTAAATGAGGTGTAAAGGATGACAGAAATAATTGAGAAAGTGAAGCCCTAACGTAGAGGGAATGATGCTAACAGAAGACATGAGTGTTGTGCACAATTAGGGATGAAGAACACAACTAAAGGATCGCTGGGCATCATGCATGAATGCCGAAGACTTGGCAAAAAATGCAGTCTGTGCAGGAAATTGCAGAACAATGCGAAATTGGACACAAAAAATAAGAGAAATGTTGCACAAGAAGAAACATTAAAAGGAAGAGGATGAACCTAATGAAAGATGTGAATGTTGTGACGATATAAGGGTGAAAAGGGGGATTTAAAACGTAGAGAACAGTAGTGAAAAATGGGGTGCAATATGCATGACAATGCAACGTGCAGAAAAAACTGAAGTGCAAAAATGTGTGTGAAAGTGTAGAGAGTATGAACAAAAATAAATATGAAACAGACAAAGGACAGAGCCCAGAACAATGGAGAACAACGTTAATACTTCCCTGAAGAGCCTAGAGTCGAAGAAAACGATCGGCGGTGCGGCATGGCTTCGCCTCGATCACGCAAATGTGCCCTCTTTGCGTAGAAAATTGAGTGCAGAAATTACAGAACAGAGTGATAAAACGCAGAAAGATGGGGCATAGAAAATAGGGAAAGGACAAGGAAAAGGATGCCAAAATAGGATGAAGACGAAGGTAACACTCCCCTGAAAAGCCCGGGGTCGAAGAAGGATGACGACGGTGCAGAATGGCTTCGCCCCAGCCCGAAGAATGCCCTCTATTCACGCAGGCAAAACAGGGCTCTTTATATAGAGTTGCAGAAACCCTAGAAAGTTCTCCCATAGATTTTGAGGATAAAGCCAAGAAAAATAAGAGTTTGTGTGATAATCCTCGAGATAATATCGAGGATAAAATCCTTGGATGGATGGAAATCAATTTGGAGGAATAATCTTGAAGTTAACTGCCCCAAAAGGGACCCCCGATCTGTAGAAAATGGAGTCTAGCACAAGCTGGACTCTTCAGGCAAGAGGCAGACAATCGACCGACCGCTGCCTGAGATCGCGACCATTAGGTCGCGGTCTCCAAGGAAACAGTGGCCACTTCAATCCCACCATTACTCTCACCAAGCCCCAAGCACCCTTTCATATTCCAACGCAACCTTTTCCCTTCCCCATACACCCCATCAATCTCCCAAACCATCCCCCTATCTCCCAAGGGCGTTTCCACGAGAGTATTAAGATAAAGACTCCTTACCCATCGGCTCCTAAAATCTAGGAGGTGGTTCCCCTACAGTTATGAGTTATGGGAAGGGACGTCTCCGATGGGGAGGCGGTTTCCTCTATCCCACGATTTTGCCCCAGGTTCCCCTCTCGCTGCTATAAAAGTGCGGCTTAATCCCCATCGTTGGGCCGCTGGTGGTTCGTTTGGTGCCTTACGGAGCAGAAGAGAGGAGAAACCTGTTGGGCGGCGTCTTCCTCCAACCGTTCGACATCCCAAGATGTCGCTTTGTAAGTCTCTGAACTCACCGCGCATAGATGCATGCTATACTAACTACGGGTCGGTCATCGCACAGAGCGGACTCAGCATCATAGAGAGGCTTGGAGATAAGGGGAAGGCTCCAGGATGTGTCTGGGTTCCTCAGAAGAAGTCGAGGGTTGAGGGAAGGACAATTCAAGAGATTCAGCAGCAATAGCAGGGTCAGTTTCCTTCTTTTCCCATTTGTCCAGGTTGTGGCAGGAGGCATGCAGGGAGGTGCTTGGAGGCGTCAGGCAAGTGTTATCGGTGCAGCAATACCAGGCACATTGCCAAGCACTATCCGATGATGATGAGAGTGAAGGCCAGGGGAGGGGAGGGGGAAGTGACGGCACCAGCAAGGGTGTATCATCTTTCTGGAGAGGAGGAGGATGCTTCTAGGTAGTCAGCCAGTGGTGTATGAGGTTTCCCCTGTTGGTGATCTTGTTCTTGCTTCTTTTGATCCTGGAGTTTCTGATCAGGCTATTTTTAGCAGTTGTTAGGTGTTGGAAATTGGTGTACCTATAGAGATGGACAAATAACATAGGAGGAAGAAGAAAGAGAGAAGAAGAGATCAAGTTACAAGAACACAGAGATTTACGTGGTTCGGAGACGATGTGTCTTCCTACGTCCACAGTCGGAGCAGAATTTTTCACTAGAATAATCACACCCAGATCAAATACAAAGAGAGAGTTCGCATCCTTTTATATATTCAAGGAGATTACGGCGCCATAAGTCAGGATATCAAAAACAACAATGCCCTTGTTATAAACATAAGGTCGATCCGCGCGATCTGACCGCACAAGTCGATCCGCGTGCGAGGACGCACGACGGCGAGTTCGGACTCCGCACTCCAACAATTAGGTTGGTTGTGGTATCAGATTGACAGCGTTGTTTGGGATGATACGACGATGATGGTTAATCTTGAAGGCAGAATTTGCTCTTCTCGTAGATGACAGCTGATTGTTTTGTCATGTGTGCATGTAAGCTCTTTTTTTGCCACATGCAAGGGAGTATAATGAGATGATTTTGTGGATAAATATTATTATACGACTAAGAGATATAAATGTGCATATTCCCTTTACATTTCTCCAATGCTCGATAGGAGTATGTACCCAATACTCATATCTGAACATCCCATATTACCTCCCAACTCCTTGGAGCCGTTAAGGCTGGGTTCTTGGAAGTATCTTTATTAGGATTCCCACCTCATTTCACATTACCTTTTGCAAATATACCTTGGTTGTAGCACGTCCACTGGTTGGTAACCGCTCTCCAATGGTGTCTCCCTTTCGTGCCTGCGTGCACACCCTTTTGATAGCTTAGTTATCGTCCAGATATTTGATACTTTTTCGAAGTCAGCTGAAGTGGTTTCATTGAGATCTTTGAAAAGATTTTCATCACTTAGTGTCTGAGATGTGTCACATCACATCTTGGCATCTACTTTTCAGTCCGTTTCACCTCTATTTCACTCCATTTCACTCCGTCTCACTCCCCTGCAAAGCCGACGCCAAGGCGGGGCAACTGTAGACACGCCAAATTTGACACTATGTTGAGTAAATTTCATGTTACAATGTAATGTCCCAAGTGGACTTCATTATTGGTTTAATAAATAGGTTTTTTTTATTTTTCATGATTTTCTTGGCAATCACGACTGACCCATGGTCGCTTCTTAAGACACGTCCTTGATTCAGTCGCCTATTAGTGACTCGCGCCCGCCTCTCAGGTGCCTTTTCAAAACCTTACGAATCCGATTGGAAATCAACTTATGAAATTCACGCCTTTGATTGGGGCGCTAATTGTGACACGTGCCCATCCATTGGTCGCGTATCACGTTTTAAAATGTGAAAAGTCTAAATTTTCAACTCTAATAGGCGGCTGACCTAGGGGCGCTATTCATGAATAGTGGTCGTGTCCCCGTCACAATTTTGGTTTCATGTCTGAATTGCATACTACCTTCCCATATTGAGCATTGCCATTATTTAATCTTATATTCAGCTTTGGCAGGGGCTCTCAGGCCCTTCCTCCCTTTGATCTCCCTACAAACACTATAAATACCCCCCTGAACCCCCTTCGCGCGAAAGAGAATGCATCCTAAGAGAGTAGAGAACACATGAATGCATCCTGAGGCTACTAGCAACCTGAGAGAATACGCAACCTAAGAGCAACACCCCCAATTCCCTTGAGCACACATCAATCTGAGACACCAACTTGAGAGCTTGGAAAACTTGCAAACCTCCACCTGACATACGCTCGATTGCTGTTGCTACTGCTTCTCCTCTGCCTCAAAGCGTCTCAACTGGTTCCCCTTCTGTCCTGCTTACAGAAGCAAAAGAAGGGCTCTTCTCATCTTTTAGTTATTCATCTGCATGCTGCCATCGTATCCTCTATATTGTTCCCCTTGATAATTTCATGCATTAGTTTCGTTATTTAGTCCTTTGCATTCATATTCTCCCTATCCCATACTCCTCTTAAGGGGTTTAAAAACAAACCCACCAAAAGGTGTGTTCATGCACAATTGCATATCATTTTATACACTTAGAGCTTGATACTACACACTTGGCTAATCACTCTATTTGTCTTGTTTGTGATTTCTTTCCCCCCTTGTGGGCCTATACGTCTTCATCTAACTGGGATCGCCCTTCTTTGGCAGGCCCCATCGTGACCATGCCTGAGTGGATGGCGACCCACAAAATCCCTCCGATGGTGAAGGTATATATGAGAAAGAGGCCGAAGTCTGGGAAATTTCCATCACCAAGCCCGCGTGGGGGTGCGCCGGCTGTCGGCCCCGAGGTGAAAGCTCCCTTGCCGGTGAGGAAAAAATCTACTCTGACCGAATCCTCGTCAAGCGAGAAGGTAGACTACGACTACTCTTCTGATGAGGTGGCTCTTCTAACGAGGTGGCTTCAGGCAAGGATGTATCTGAGGAGTCTGGTCCTCCCGAGCTAGTCTTTAAGGCCCCTCTACTGGCCGGCTCTTCGAGCTTGGTGAGGGAGACCATTGTAAGTGTGTGTTTATTCGTGGGGGTTTCCCTCAAAGGCATCCGCTAATTCCATCTTCCTTCTCTTTGTCAATTTTCAAGAACAAACCCCGCCGGAGGTCGCAGAGGTACCTGCTCCGGGCACGTCGGTGAGGCGACTTGAAGGAGTCGACCCAGACTTGGACAAGCTGGCATCCTTGCTCGAGGTCCCCCGGCAGGAGGTGGCTGCGGGGACCTCTGTTGTCCCCGTACCGGGGGCTGGGGCGCCGCCAAAGGTGAGGACAAAAGCGATTGTAAGTCTCGGCTCTCCTTCTTGAATCTCCCTTAGGGATGCTGATTTGTCTTTGAACTGAACAGGACGATGCTCCCCCCGGGTCCACAGGGACTCCAGTGCCAAGGGACGAGCCTCTGGAGGAGGGGGAGATAGCACCGAAGAGCAGTATCATTCCGGTGGCCAAGGTAAGCGTGGGGGTGTTCAGGCCCCACTTTTGTTCCTTCAAGATTCGACGGCTCACCTCATGCGATCTGAGTGATCAACCCTGCCCTATACATCCAGGAAATGACGGTGCTCCCTCAAGTCCCTACTGTTCGGGCCCGCAGGGCTATTTCCAAATGGAAGATGTCTTTCAGCCTGCAGGCGGCACGATGGCTGACAACTCTCATGGGATTAGGCGCAAAACCCTTGATATCCCTTTTGCAGTCGGGGGCCCATCAGCGACTCGCGGTCCTGCTTCTGTCTCTTTCGAGGCTCATACCACTGGAAGAAGACCAGCTCTTGAGGAAGATGGTAGCGGATCTCACCCTACCTTCAAGGGAGACTTCGGAGGGGGAGGTGACAGTGGGCCCGAGCCCTGTCGGGGAAGTAGAGATGGGAGCGGGCCCATCTGTCATGGTGGCTGACCCAGTCTCTATAGTGATTCATCCTTCAGTCGAGGTGGGGCAGCTTCACATGATAGCGACACCGGGTGGTCCTACCATGGTACCGCCTTTTCCCCTGGTGGTGGCTGGCCGGGAGCTATCTCCTGAGGTTGAAGGCTCCAGCAGCTTGGCTTCAGCCCTCCCTTCTTGAATCACCTATTTCTTGCGATCCGTGCATTGTTTCGACTCCGGTTGGAGTCCATGTGATTGTGGGTGTGTCCGTGGCTGTATCCCCTTCATTTCGGCACGAATGGGGCATGGGAAGGCCACGATCGGGCCAACCCATGGCTTTGCTAGCCGTCATAGTTGGACGGTCGAACCAGGGCCCGTCCATCCTCTTGGGCGGCCCAGCCAGGATCGTCCATCCTCCAGGACTCTGGGGCTTGTGTAGCCTCACGATAGACTGCACAAGGTATGTGCGTCCCAGTAAGGACCGTCCATCTTCCCCTGGGCGGCCCCCTTCTAGCCATCCATCCTGTCGTCTGGGACGTGCGGCTAGGTGGTGACGGCATATCCGGGTTGACCTCTTGTCAACACCTTGGTGTCGGTCACATTGGGTGGCTTGGTCAAAGCCGTTTTGACCGACACTGCAGTAGGTCAGTTGCGTTGGATGGTTGGGCCCCAACTGTTCATCTCTTTGAGCTGCCACTGTGTGACCGTCCATCCCTATGTGTTGTCCGTCATTCCGTTCGTTGGTCGTGAAGGCTGTTTTGTGTCCGTTTGTCATAGGTCTGTGCTCTAGGGTGGTGTCTGTCTGTCGATGGCTTCCTAGTTTGGTCGGTTTCAGGTTGACTGTGTGCAGTCTACTCCCTGACTGTCACGGTTTTCCTAACGACTCGATCTAGAGCTGCCAGTGTCGTCGCCCATCGTTCTGATTTTTTGTTATCTTGGCTTGTCCTTGTGGTCTGCCTGCTTTTCCATGGGTGTCTCTTGATATCCTATGAGGGCTAAGACTACATCATAAGGCAGCCAGGAGTCTTCTTGCTTGTAGTAGGGTTCTCTTCCCTACTATTATGTCGTCATTGTCTGGTTCTGGTCAACCCGGGGTCACCCAGTGGTTGACACGTAACCTTGTGTGTCTCGACGGTTTTGTCCAGTTCGAGACATGGTTTTGGATGCCTCGAGGTTTCATCCTATCTCGGTCTACGTGTCCAAGTCTGTTGAGGGTTCTCAGTGTTCCCTCAGGTCTCCGCGTGTCGTTTCCTTTGACAGCGTCATTTTCTCTGGCTTAAGATTAGACCGATTGGCGGCTTGTTCCACTATTTGTGATGATTTTGCCTCCGAGCCTTCTGACTCAAGGGTCGTTGCATTAGTAGGTCTAGCTGCCTTGTCCTGAGTCTATCAGTAGTTTCCTATACTGTAATTGGTGCTTTGTAGTACGGGTGACAGTGCATGATTAGCCTGTCTGTACTTCAGCACTCGTGCTTAGAGTCAGTGTCTTGTGAGCCTTCACTAGTCGTAGCCTTACGGCACGCTTCGACGTGACGGCTTTTACAATGGGGCACTTTCTGATTTACGATTTGTAAGGTAGTTTTCATCGACTCCCATGGTTACCATAGCGTCCTACGGGGGGAGAAAAGTAGCTAGAGGCCTGGCTCAGGCAACTCGCAAGTCAGACAGACACAACGTGCGAGAGGCGTAGAAAGTACCAGAACAAGAACTAGTCAGAGTAATACTCGTCAGTGTCAATCCAAGTCTCTGACCATATGTGCACACACCGACCCCTGCCTAGGGTCAGGTCTCTAGCTAGTTTCACCCCCCTCCGTAGGACGCTACGGTAACCGTGGGGGCCCACGGTAACTAGCCTAAAAATCGTTAGACGGGAACACCCTTCCACCTCTCCCAGGTGGGCCGACACTAAGGTCGCTGGGCTACGACTAGTGGCTCCATTACGAGGAAAGAGAAAGTAATTCCACTGGGACATAAAGATGTATTTTATTCATAAAACAACTTAAACCAGGCGCAGAATGTATTAGAATAATAATTTATTACTCTTAGGATAGCAGAGAATATAACGGATCAGAGCTGCCCCATTATAGCACATAACATATCAGTTCTGGCCCGTCACAAGGCATAACGGATCAGATGGGGTGCGTTATGTTAACATGGCGCACCTCCCTTGGTCCGTCATCCTCACCTACTATAATCCCAGACTCAGCGGCCATGGCGGATCACTGCGGGTGAGTTATGCTAACATGGCGCGCCTCCACTAGTCCGCGATGACTACCCGAATGATTTCTTCTTAAATTTAACTACTCAGAAACTATAGCGGTCTCTGGGTGGTGCGTTAAAGTCACCCGAACGTGAAAAATCTACAGAAAACCCATGACTATAATGGTCATGGAGAAGGGCGTTATACTAACGACCTATCTACGAAGTTCATGAGCATAACGGACCTAGGGTGGTCCGCTATATGAGCATAACGCGCCAGAGGCGGTGTGTTAAACACATGACGGTCACTAGTGTGACTGCCATGCGATCTGGGCGGCGAACGGGTTTTGTTTGAAACTGAACCACGGCCCGGTCGATAGAAATCGATGGGTTTGCTTAAAAAACCTGTAAAAACTTGAAAACTTGCCATGCCAAACACCCATACAAGCCACCAGAAGCTAGAAAACATAAATTCCATGCCCATAAACGATCAAAAACGTAAATTAACACATTTTTAGGGAAGAACTAAAAATGGATGCTAACTAGGCCAAACGGTCATCAATCGACGAGCATGTGGTATGGAAATGATCCTAGCGAGGAGGTGAATCCATCCCCCTACTTTGTTCATCCTGAAATCAGCGTTTCGACTGCATGCGAGGAAGGTGGGAGCCACGCCCCACTCACCCCGTCTCGCTCCACCGTCCCTTGAACCGCGCGATGGTGGGTGTCAATGCGTTCCTCTCATCGCACTGGTTCCAATGGTACCTCCTGCGCCTCAGTCCGGCCCTGAAACGGACAAAATTGGGAAGGAGAGAGAAAGAGAGAGAACGTTGGAGGGAGAGAGAGTGAGAGGCTTCGAGAGAGAGAGAGAGAGAGGATGAGTTACGGGAGATTTTCATTTCCAATCCGTTTATTGGGTGGTTCTGAAATAAATATATGTTGTATCCCTTTGAGTCTAGTTTCCAGCGGCGCTGATCTCACCTCGATCTGACACCGGATCTGGGCACAACAATTATTTTCGTAGAGACGCGTAGTTCTATTCCGAGTTAGCCCAACAGAAGCAGTCCGCCGGATAATTCCTCAAAAATACGCCGGCTCAGATTCTATCGCCGCTGACTTCAAGGATCGAATAGGAGTCTTCCACCGGCATCCAAAATAGTCACTGCAATCAGAAGGTGACCGGAAGCCTCCATCCCATAAGCCGAGTTTGGTTGCTGTCCAGCGAGTCGGAACAGTACCGAGTCGAACTAGTAGCCGCCTCCGGTCCGAGAGTCCTTCCGGCTTGCTGCCCATCAACTTGAGACCACTACTCCCGGGTCCCACTGTATCCCTTTACCTCCCTGTGTGGAGTGGGCAGAGAAATTCACTTTTGTAATTTAATTATATTTACTATACCGGGAATTACGATCTTGGCCAGGGTCATCTTCCCCACGCCCGGAGCGTGAAGGTACACTCGTCACCCTCCTTATTTGGCATTTTGCTCATTTCATATATGTTCTTGAATGTCACTGCATGAGTGATAGGATAATTAGCTCTTATATTATTTCAATCATCGCTGCGAGAGAGTGAGTGGAACCATCCCGTGACTCGATCCGAGCACACGGAAAAGTCGATACCCTCGACTCATTACCAATTTCTCAACCGCACAGATCCACGCATTTCCCTCGCTAGGGACGTCCCCGAGCTAGAGTCCTAGGTTTGCTCGTCATCCCGTATCATAAGGGCAAGTGTTATGGATTTCGGTGAAAGCTGACACGACCATTTACTTCTAGTGGACTTTGCCAATAACAATAGCTATCAGGCTAGCATTCAGATGGCACCCTTTAAGGCACTTTATGGGAGAAGTTATCGCTCACCAATCTGCTGGAATGAAGTAGGAGAAAGATAATGGGTTATGTCCCGAATTGATAAGGGATACTACAGAGAAAGTAAAGTTAATTCGATAAAGACTCAAGATAGCTCAAGACAGGCAGAAATCTTATGCTGACAATCGAAGGCGTGACCTGGAATTCCAAGTAGGTGACCATGTATTTCCCAAGGTCTCTCCCAGTCGAGGTATTCAAAGGTTCGGCATCAAAGACAAGCTTACTCTAAAATTTATTGGCCCTTTCAAAATCCTAGAAAGAGTTGGCAAAGTAGCTTACCGATTAGCTTTGCCTCCTCAATTGGCTGGAGTTCATGATGTATTTCATGTCTCAATGCTCAAAAGGTACATCCCTCATCTGTTTCATGTTATAAGTTATCATAACTTGAAAATTCAAAGGGATATGACGTGCGAGCAAAAACCCATCAAAATTCTTGAACAAGAAGTACGCCAGCTTCAGAATAAAACTATTCCCGGAGGGTGTAGATTACTTACAATCAGAATAGTTTCAGAAATCTCTTGTGCATCGATTCTTCCGTTTCCCATGTGGCTTCTTGTTTCGAACATTAGCTCCACTGAATCTTCACTATGGGAATGGTCTTGTTTCTTAGCACACGTACCTCAAGATCAAGGATCCTTAATGGCTTTTGCTCATATGTCAGGTCTTTTTGTAATACCAGATTGTCATGTTCTATAATATGGAATGGATCATGAACATATTTCTTGAACATGGAGACATGGAACATATTGTGGACTTTAGATAGTTGAGGCGGCAAGGCGATCCGGTAGGCGACCTGGCCACTTTCCAAAACTTCAAAGGGGCTGATATATCTTGGTGTAAGCTTACCCTTAACACCAAATCTTTGAATTCCTTGACCTAGGGAAACCTTAAGGAATACATGGTCTCCAACCTGAAACTCCAGGTCTCTCCTTCTATTATCAACATATGTCTTTTACCTCGACTGAGCCATCTGAAGTCTTTATCTAATGATTTGCACCTTCTCAGTTGTGTCTCTTATAAGCTTTGGGACTAGAAGTTGCTTTTCCCCATCTTCATCCCAACATATTGGTGAGTGGCAACTCCTTCCATACAGTGTCTCGAAGGGTGCCATCTGGATGCTAGCTTGATAGCAATTATTATAGGCAAATTCAACTAGAGGTAGATGATCATGCCAACTCCCACCAAAATTTATGACGCAAGTGTTGACACCCGTTTTCAGCCTGCAAGTTGAGTTATTTTTCTTATTCACCATTGTAATGTCCTAAATTAACTATTATTTTGGAACCTTCTTTGAGCCTATTTCGAGCCCATTTATTGGCTATTTTTTGAGCCCATTGAGCTTTGGAAGCTATTATCTTCCATTCCCCCACTTTCGAGCCAATTTTGGATGCGTTCAGAGCATAAACGGTCGACCAGAATGAAGCCGGGCAGCCCCGTCTAGTAGCGGTCAACTGATTGACCGCTACCTGAGGTAGCGATCAACTATTGACCGCTACTCTGAGGTGGCAATCCACTGAGGTAGTGGTCAACTGTTGACCGCTACTCTGAGGTGGTAGCCAATAGTAGACCGCCACCTCCTATTTTTTTAAAAAAAAAGCTTCAAGTAGTGGCCTAGGGAAGACCGCTACCTGAAGGTTGCGGTCTCCCCTAGACTGCTACCTTGATTTTTCACATGAAATCGCCCCGGCTCGCCCCCTGTGGCATGGCGGTCACCCATATGATTGTTCTTATCCAAGTGGTGGTCCTTTCAAGACCATTTTCTTCAATAAACGGCCTTGCGATAGATCGTTTTCTCAATAGAGAGTCCAGATGATTCTGAACTCTGATTTCTTCGTTGTAGGACTCTTTGGACTCCTTGTTTGACCCATTTTCAAGGGAGATAGCTCTCCACCTCAGTTTTTATCCATCCTAGGCTATTATCGAAATACCCATTGCTAGAAAAAAAAAGGCCACCTCCATTGAAGACAGGGTGATTCAAGGAGGTGAGGGGGCAGAATCATCTTCATGTGCCACGGAGTTGAAATGTTGCTCCTCCCACTCAGCACTAAATAACTATCGGCCCTTCAAGGCTGCCACCACAACAGTAGAGGTTGAAATTGCTAGCACGCCTGCTAAAACCAAGGCTGCAGAAGATTTGTTGACAGAACAATTTACACAGCCGCCACTAGCCGAACTAGAAGCTCTTGACGTGGTCTAGGGGTAACATAATGAAGAGCTCGAAGTGCTCGAACTAGGAGATGATATCCCAGATTTTATCAACCTTCAGTCGTCACCCCTGGAAATAGAGGACGGAGGCCAGGCCACAGTCGATGATCTGATAGAAGACAACTTGGGATGTGAGGATGACCCCAGGCCAACCTTCCTCAGTGGTCGACTGTCATCTGAAGAGTAGAGGCTATAAATTCAGTTGCTGCAAGAATACCGGGATTGCTTTCCCTAGACCTACAAGGAGATGCCAGGACTAAGCCCTACAGTTTTGCAACATGAGCTGGCTATAAATCCCGAAGTAGAGCCAATAAAGTAATCGTCACGGTGCATGAGACCAGAACTTATCACTCAGATATGCAAAGAAGTAGACAAACTCATTGATGTGGGTTTCGTCGAGAAAAACCAATATATCACGTGGTTGGCTAATATTGTGCCTGTCAAGAAGAAGAATGAGCATATCCGGATATGTGTAGACTTTCGAGATCTGAATAAAGCGTGTCCCAAGGATGACTTTTCGGTGCCAATAACGGAGGTCATGGTCGTTCCCACAATCGGTCATGAAGCTTTGTCATTTATGGATGGGTCGTCCGGTTATAATCAACTATGGATCGCGGAGCATTATCGGGTCCACACTACCTTCCGAACCCCCAAGGGCATCTATCACTACAAGAGGATGCCGTTCGAATTGAAGAATGTTGGTGCAACTTACTAGTGGGTAATGACTAGAATCTTTGATGAGCTACTCTACCACAAGGTCGAGTTCTACATAGATGATCTAGTGGTCAAGTCCAGAAGAAAAGAAGACCATCTGCAGGACCTCTGGGTCATATTTCAAAGGCTCAGGTAGTAAGAGCTAAAGATGAACCCCATGAAGTGTGCCTTCAGAGTGTCGAGCGACAAATTCTTGGACTTTATCGTCAGATATCAGGGAATTGAAATAGACCCCGTAAAGATCAAGGCAATTCAGGAGCTACCTCCGCCTAAGAACCACTCCGAGCAGAGGTCTTTACAAGGCCGCCTGGCCTATATCCGGTGATTTATATCAAACTTGTCGGGTCGATGTCACCCCTTTCACAACTTGATGATGAAAGATGTCCCTTTTTATTGGGATAAAGAATGCCAGATAGCTTTTGACAAGCTAAAAGATTATCTAAAAACCCAACCTGAGTGCATGAAATACGTTGTTTTCACTTGGATGAAGTTCATTTAAAACTTTTGGGGTACTCGAATGAATGATAGACACGCGTAGGTTAATACATTTTTCTTTCTTTTCTTCTTCCTAAATGATATAATATCTGAACTCTGGATTGATGGATCGAGCGTGAGATATGTGTGGTATTAGTGTGGAATATGTATGTTTTGAGTACGGAGTATGTCATTTTTATTTTGATGAAGTTTGACTTGATTTCTAGGTAAACCGGACGAATTGGTGGATATGTATAGTATTATTTTCTGAATAATGTAATAGCTTAAAATCATATTTATAAATGATGGTTAAGTGTGTAATACGTATGGTTGAGTATAGAATATGTTGTTTCTACCTTGATAAAGTTAGTTAAATTTTGGGTACTCGGATGAATGGCGGTCATGCGAAGGATGGTTTATTTCTGGGCGCATTGTATTACATTCTATCTGCAGGCCAGAGTCGACACTTACCCCTATCAGAGTCGACTTCCATTGTGAATTCTGTCCAGTCTAGTTTCTAGATGTAGCAAGAGTCGACACCTAGCCCTGTCAGAGTCGACTCTCACTGTGGGTCTTGCCTAGTCCAGCTTCTGGATATCTCGCTCTCACACTCTCCCAGTTGGACCTTGCCATCACCGCCACGAGGAGCGCCGCGAGGAGCCCTAGCTCTCCATCGCCACTGCCGCAAGGAGGCCTCACCACCGTCAGCGCCACGAAGCCCTTGCCACCGCCGTCGTGAGGAACCCTAGCTCCCCACGGCTGGTGCCACCGCTCTCTCCCACTCTATCCTAGATGGTAGGCAGAGGCCACCACTGCCGCGAGGAGGCCTCGCCACTGCTGGATCCCCAAAGCCCTCACCACCGCCGCTGCAAGGAGCCCTAGCTCCCCAACACCGATGCCGCCACTCTCTCCCACTCTAGCCAACTTAGTTGGCGGTGCTGGTCCCTCGAGGAGGCCCCCCCATTGTCGGTATTCCCCTCTCTCCCTCTCCCGTTGGCCCCCCTCCCCCTCCCTGCTCTTGCCCTCTCTTACTCTCACTCACACACACAAACACATAGGGTGGGGGAGGGGCTCGGCCCCCTCTCCCTACTCCCACCCTCTCTTACTCCACACACACACACACACACACACAATGACACACAGGGAGGGGGAGGGGCTCGGCCCCCTGTCCTTGCTTCTGCCCTCTCTCACTCTCACTCTCACTCTCACACACAGACACACACACACATAGACACATAGGGAGGGGGAGGGTCTTGGCCCCATCTCCCTGCTCCGACCCTCTCCCACTCCGCACACACAGACATAGAGACATGCACATAATGACACAGGGAGGGGGGGGCTCGGCCCCCTCTTCCTACTCCCGCCCGCTCTTACTCCGCACACACAGACATAGACACACACACACACAATGGCACACAGGGAAACGATCCTTTCATTTTTTTCACGTCAATACAAAAATAAATTATAATTTAAATTAACTTTGCATATCAAATTTGGTACATAAAATATCACTCTTTAATTAGTAGAAAATACAAAATGATGTTGGACGAGGATCACTCGTCCGCAGCTCATTCTTTCCGCCACAATGCAATTCGCAGTGGGGGAAAAAAAAAGATAGTTGGGATTCTATTATAAGAAAGTTTATCTTTGATGATAGCCTGTAAGATGTTGAGCGTACACCCTTCCAACACGTAGCTAAAAAACAAGACAGCAGGACAGCCTGGACGCCGGGCCAACATTGGATGTTAACAGGGAGACGGGAGTCCCTTGCACTTCTCAACTATCACATCCCACCTTCCCTTGGAGCAGAGAAAAATTCCAGGCACGCCTTGTGGTAAACCCACTACACTGGTCACCCCACTCTGAACGGTAATATCAATGTTTTAAGACTTCATCGGACCTTAACCACAAAGGCCATTGGGTCGTAGGTTAACCGTCTAATCATCCTAATTGATCCGTGATTACTAAGGGCCCGTTTGGAAACGTTGAACAGAGTGGGGATTTATTAAAAAGTTACCTACCGTACAATTGTGATATTTGTCAGAGATTCTAAAAAAGTTACCATTGTATTTGGTTGTCAACGTGAAGGTAACACTAATTTAACATTTGCAGAGGGATATCGTGAACTGTGCAGTATTCAATGTTACTCAAATTATTTTATACACCTTTTCATATTCTTCACTGTGTTCACAGCCGAATTCTGGAAAAGGTAAACATCTGGGGATACAAATATCTTTACACCTTAAAATCACCGCACACCATTTGAGAAGCTGGCTGGGTACTACTTTTTGAGATTTTTTTCTCAAGGCAGATGATGAGTCTGCTTTCTCTCTCTCTTGAAAATCTTCCGAGCACAGAAGTCGAAGACAATATGTCACATTTGTTTCGACTTGAGATTTTGCAGGGGATTCCAATGATTGGAATCTCCTGTGCAGTGTTTCCAAATGCTGTCTTAATGTTACGCGGGGACGCAGGGACGCGGCGACATGTGTGCCCCTTGGGGGCCGACCGTGGCTGCCCCGGGGGGGGCCAACCGCCTGAACTCCAGGGCCCAAGTGCCTCTTGAGAGGGGCCACAGGGCCCACCCCTTGCCCCTTCTCCATCTTATCTTCTCTCCTCCATATCTCTCACTCTCGCCTATATATAAGCCTTTCTACCGTCAAAACAAGGCAGAGGGGGCATGAGTTAAGTGAAGTGAGTATACATATACTATGTGTGTATGAGATACTCCGCTGGGTGAGTTTTATTGTGTGCATGTGTGTGCATAAAATGAGTGTGAGGAAGAGAGTGAAAGTGAGAAGAGTGTGAGGAGAAGGGCGAAGGAAGAAAGTTAAGTCTCTTGTATCAAGGTGCCAACTGCGTGGTGACGTAAGGGGAAGGTCAGGGCGAATAGGCTCTATGCTAAGGAAGGCCCCAAAACCCATGGCATCCACCCTCGCCTTTTGAAAGTCGGGTAGGCCAGAGTAAGCTGCCAAGACCTGGATCTAGGAGATCCGAGTCCCCATCAGACCCTATCAAACATCAAAACATAGAAAGCAAATGGGCATTTTATTAAATTGACGACCTAACCTTGGTCGTTGTCTAGTTAATTGACACCCCAAAGCAGGGCGCTGTTTCTCAAAAAAATTCAGGTTAGAACAGGGCTATTTTGAGCATTCAAAGCAAAACATGACCTTCAGCAGGACGTTATTATTTTGATTGATGCCCCAAAGCAGGGCGTTATTCCTCTGATGTTTCTTGAATTAACGACCTATTCTTGGCCGTGTTTTGAACGCCTCACGAAAGGGCGTTGATTTCTTGTTTTTGAAAATCATGGTTAATTGACGACATGCCTCATGCCGTCCCATTTTGAATTCATGCCCCGATGGGGGGCGTTGTTTCTGAGTTTAATTTGAATTGACGACCACCTAGGGGTCGTTATCTGTTTAAATCACGCCCCTCTTGGGGGCGTCATTTGACTGGTTCTCAGGGTTTCAAACCTTCACCCGACAGCTATGAAAAATATCATTTAAAAAACTATAAAAATAAAAAATGTGCAAAAGGAGGTTTTTTTTTGGGTGCCTACCTTGCTCCGCTCGGGGGCCATGTACCCCCCTCGCATTGGCTGCCGAGGGGGGGGTGCGTCCTCACCGGCTTCCGCCTCTTCCTCGCCTTCTTCTTCCTCTTCGTCTTCCTCATTGTCTTCTTCATCTTCTTCTTCCTCTCCTCCTTCTCCGCCTTCTTCTTCTCCGTTACCGTTGCCGCCTATGGCCGGTTCTTCCTCGCCGGGCGCCGCCGCGGGGATTTCTTCCTCGACTGTTGCAAGGAGTTCATCTGCGGACACTTCCTCGTCGCCGGCGAGGTCCACCACCTCCGAACCCATCACCTGTTGTCGTTTGTAAGGTCCGATCATTGGATGAAGGTAGGTAGAGGGATGGAAGGATAGTTAGGGTTTGCGGTTTGGGGGGGTTTACACGAAGGAGGAAGAAGGAGTCGAATGAACCAAATGGAGGGAAGAAGGAAAGGCTGGGGTTTTGTTCGAACCGTTTCGAAATGAAATGGCGCCCTTATAAAAGTCGTGATTTGTTTGATTGACACCCCTTCTGAAAGGCATTATTTATGTATTTGACGGCTCATTCAAAGGTGTCTTTTTAACAAGGTCTGGGGACTTGGACCGTCGTCAGAGTGTAATAAATGGCAGAGTGATTGATTGTGACGCCCGTAATGATGAATTGGAATTGACGACTTAAGGAAAGGCGTGGATAACAAAAAATACAGGAAATATTTTTTTTAGAATTGAAGCATAATAACGCCAATTTGTGGGGTGTCATTTAAATCTTAGGGTGTTTCTTGCGAGTGCTGACGTGTTTTCTATTGTCGTGTTTCCCTAGATTCAAGATGCCGCCTCGTAGGCGAAGAGCTCCAATTCCTTGGAATGAGACTAGTGTTTCACCTGCTCCTGCTGTACCGGTTTCTGCCCAGGCTACATATGTTCATATCCCACCTACGGAGTTGCCCGGTGGTCGTGGACGAGCACTGAAAGAATTTCTGTTGTTCCATCCAACGACATTCGAGGGTCAATCAGACCCGGAGGCAGCAAGGGAGTGGTTGGATGCCACTGAGAGCATCTTCCAATGCATGGAGTACGCTGAGGATGAAAGGGTTATGTTGGATTCTTATCAGCTTCAGGGTACCGCATGCACGTAGTGGACCACGGTGTGGGAGGTTGCCTTCCGTTCCCGTCCACTTCGACAGATTACATGGGTGGAGTTCGTTGCTGCATTTGAACGTGTTTATACTCCAGCCTGCCTGAAGTTAGCTAAGATGTATCAATTTCTAGAGCTGACACAGGGCGAGATGTCAGTGTTGCAATATCGAGATAAGTTCATTGAGTTGGGCCGGTATGCACCGCACATCTTTGCCGAAGAGACTATGAGGACTCAGCAGTTTCTGCGCGGACTAAAGGTAGAGTTAAGCCTGCCCCTATTCGCTACCCGTGTAACTGAGTTAGATTCTGTGTATCAAGCCACCGTCGCGCTAGAGTTAGAGTTGGCGAGGACTCAAGGACTTCTTCAGACTGAGATGGTTCCGTCGGTCGTGCAGCATTAGCCGCCCCACCAGTCGTCTGTTTCAGGAGCTTCTCCCACTTTCTCTCCTGTCGATGGTGCTTCCTTCTCGCAATCTCAGAGCAGGGGTTTCCTATTTAAGAAGAAGAAGAAGAGGTTCGATCAGTCGACATTTTCTGAGCCGAGTCAGTAGTCCGTTTCTTTTGTTCGACCACGTCAGGATTTTATTACTTTTCAGGCGAGGTTGTGTTCCAGGTGTGGTGACAATCATCCAAGTGTGCAATATTCTTTACCGGTTGTCTGTTATCGTTGCGATTAGCTAGGGCACGTCTCCCGAAATTGTCCATTGAGGCCGCACACGGTGCAGTTCTTGCAGACTTCTCAGTCGTACCAGCCGCAGTTCTGTCTTCCTCCGCCGCCTCAACCTCAATCGTTTCACCCACCAGTTCTTGCTCCTTCTCAGCAGTCTTCTGTAGCTACCCATCTGCCGAGAGCCAGAGTCACTCACATCACTCGTGCGGAAGCGTTGGCGTCTAATCTGATCGAAGGTACGGTTTCAATTTATGATCGCTCATCGCGTGTTCTTTTCGATTCAGGTGCGACCCATTCTTTTATCTCCGAAGATTTTATTACGCGTATAGAAAAGTCAGTGAATGAAGTTTCCTGTGAGACGCTTGTGGAGTTGCTGTCTGGCGATTATATGTCTACTTCTCTGTGCAAGGCCAAAGAAAGACAAGAGCAACGGGAAAACAAAGATGCATCAATGAAAATAGTCTCATGGACTGTCGAGGACTTAATGGGGAAGAAAAATGAGCGAAGTTAGAAATATAGTACACAGGGAAAGAATTGATGTACTTTGCATACAGGAAACAGAAAATGGAGAAAATTGGTTGGCAGTGAGGGGATAAGGAAGTTAGGGAGTAATTCATTACAGGGTTGGTGTTTCAAGCCTGCACAAGGGATGATAGGAGGCATAGTAATATTGTGGAATCAAGATATTCTTGAAGGCTGTGGTGAATTGGTGGAACAGTTTACTCTATCTGTTAGGTTCAGAATGAGGAAGGATGGGTTTTTGTGGATCTTTACAGGGGTTTATGGGCCAGTTCAGAATGAGCACAGGCAGAGCTGCTTTCAGGAACTAGGGGACAAATTTAGAGGCAGCGGGGAGGCGTGGTGTGTGGTAGGGGATTTCAATGCAGTCAGACAACCGGGGTGGAGATCATATCAGTACACCAGATCAGCAGAGACGGATTTATTTGAAGAGTGGATCCAAGCAACGGGGGTGATGGAAGTCCACATTAGTTATATTCTATACATAGATTGGGTCAGGCGAGAGGAGATCTCAGCCAAATTGGACAGAAATTTTATTTCAGCACAATAGCTGCAGAGATTTGCAATGTCACAGCAAAAGGACTCCCAAGAGTTCTCTCCAAGGTTGTCAGTTTCGGCCGAAACCGATACGAAAATGACCCATTTCACTGTAGCAACCCGACACCTATTAGGTGTATTGGTTTCGGCCGAAACTCACGTGAACTCCCTAAAGGGGAGTTCACTTGCTGTTCTCCCCCCCCGACCCCCGAAACCCACTACCCACGGCCAAAACCTCCCCTCCCTCCTGCTGGTGCTGCTGTGCGGCCTGCGCCGCTGCCTGCTGTTGCTGCTGCTGCTGCTGCCGCGCTGGTTGCTGCTGTTGTTGCAGCAGCTGCTGCTGTTACTGCCACCGCTGGCCGCCCAGCCTGCAGCAGCTGCTGGCTGCTGCTGCTACCGCTGGACCGCCCTGCTGCCACCGCCGGACCGCCCACCGCCTGCTGCTGCTGTGCACTTGATTGGGTAGTAAGTTTTTTTTTGTAGCTTAATTTTTGCAACCCTAATTAGTTCAGATTTCAAAATAAACCCTAATTAGATATTTAAAATTAGATTCATTATTAATTAAGCCCTAATTCATTCAAAAAAATTGGAGCTTTCGTCTAATTAGGCTTACTTAGCCACAATTGAAGGCTAAATAGGTTTCATTGTCGAATTTGGGGTTGGATCATGCTGGAATTTTATTGTTATGAAGGGTCATTAAGGGTTCATTGGTAATTAAGCCCTAAATAGTTCATAAAATTTGGGGCTTTCGTCTAATTCGGTGTTCTTAGCCACAATTGAGGGTTAATTAAGTTTAAAATGGATATTGTAGAGGTTAAGGGGATCTTTGATAGTTAATCAAAGATGTTCAACCTTATACCGATATAAATTAACACCGATTGCGGTCGGTGGAGAAAAGTCTCGTACATGAATATTAAATTGTCTGTTAAATATGAAGCACAAATAATATGCATGTTAATCAATTAGCTAAAATATATGCATTTTTGTCCAACAAATAGATGTAGTACAATTAAATTTTCTGCGTGGGAAACAGGGCTGTACCCCTTTCTGGGGCGGATGTGGAGTCAAATGTTGAATGTCTTTTTCCTATCATTATTTTCCTGCTGCTGCTTTTGTAACCGTGTGATCTCCATTCTATAAAACTAGACAAAGCATGGCCGAGGAAGAAAAGGTGGACATGATGGTGAGCGGGTTGGCGATGATGACGATGTCTCCACATCTAACCAGCACCCCGAGAAGCATTTTGAAGATACTTCCCAAATAATTGAAGTTCCTCATGAGCATGTGGTGAGAGTTTGTGATCTCATCTGTTTTGTATTTGACATGGTTCAACATGGATGATGCTAAATGACATGATGAATAACACTTTTATTTGATCTGATAGGCATGCTTGGTTTAGATTTTTAATTCAGTACGTCTGATATCACCCCCCGGAAAGTGTGAGTTTAGATGAGGGCCTTATTTTTATTCTGGTATCATGCTGCATGGACAGGGTGATGATGACCATCATGACAAGGAAGGAGGAAGGCGAGGCAGGGGTAGAGGCCGTGGTTCCAGAGGTCGGGGCCGAGGTCAGTATAATCACAACAGCCACCGTGCTGTCCATGCTGCCGTTGCACCATCCAGCCATCCAACTCCATTAGAGCAGTCTGCTGTGACTAAGCAGCCACCAGGTCCACGGATGCCTGATGGCACCAGGGGATTCACAATGGGTCGAGGAAAACAGCTTTGTACTACCAACGTTGTAGCCTCGTGATAGCATCGAGATGTTGGTAGAGCTGATATGAGGACGACATAAACATATGAATGTGTCAAAATGGCTATTATGGGTCGCTTTCATAGGTTATTTTGTATCTCTAAGAATGGTGATGGACTGTATCGATGATGGTCGATTTTTTTTGGCTTAGTCCCTTTGCCATTTTGGTTTATAAGTATGTGCATTTTGTAATTTTGTACAAAAAAAATGAGAGAAGAAGGGACCTGATGGACCTGCCAAGGTGCTGTGATACTGCTTGTGTACCTGTTCATGTCCAGGAATATTTCTATGTATGGATAAAGGATTGTGTTACTTTACCTTGGGTTCATTTGGTGGTTGATTGGCCTCGATGTACTCACATCGGGCACATGATAAAGTTTGACACTAGGCGGGAATGTGTTATTTTTTCACGCGCATCTGAGAGAGTTGTTTTTGGGTTAAATTGTGGTGTTTTTTGGTCTGTGAGGGAGTTATTGGGGTTCGTTTTTGGCTCTTGAAAATGGCCTCTAAGCCTGCCAAAGCCAATCCTTGCCTGGCAATCACCCCAAAGTGTAATAAAGCCCCCCCAGTGAGGTAAAATTACCACAATACTCTCGGGCCTGATAATTACCAAAATACCCTTGGTGTCCAGGTAACCAACAGAGCTCCCTAGGGCACTCCTGAGCACCCCGAGCTCACCATTATCCCTAGTTACAACAGGGTGTCACCCAGTTCAGTCTGGTCCTAGCCAAACCCTGCCCTTCACACATTTTATAGTTACCCATTGGGAGTTAAAAGTGCGATGCAGACTACCCATGCGGATGTGTCCTTAACTAGAACCTTTGAGAGACATTTCAGGCCTTACCGTTGACAATTAAACAAGGGTGTTCAGACGTGATGCTGATGTAAATCAACACTGACCGCGGTCAGTGGAGAAAGGTCCAGCACTCGAACCCTCATCGTCTGATACAATGTGCACCCCATGGAATGGACATCGCACTGGCCACTCATGTAGCCCTTACACGTGCACCCTTGCCTCCTCAGAGAGAATCCATTGCATGATCAGAGGAACTCCTAAACCCAGAACGAACTTATAAGACTCTATAACAAAGTCGCCCGGGCTAAAAGAAAAGGGAGCATCCACCTCGTCTTTAAAACACCCCTCCTCTTCCTCTCTCGATCTCCCTCTCCTCTCTTACGATCTCTCCCTCTCCCTCTTCCCTTACTCCCCCTTTCTCCCTTCCACCACCGGCAACGGCGGGGGCACGCCGGCGATCGTGAGCAGCCGCAGCAGCGGCGCTGGGGCGAGCCAGCGTCGAGGGCAACCGCGGTGGAGAGCAATAGTGGTAGCGGCGAGGGCGGCCGACGGAGGGGGAGCAGGGGCTGTGGATGCCGGCCAAGGGAGCAGTGGCAGTGGCGCTGGCATGCGGTGGCGGGAGCAGGTGCGGCGGCAACGGCCGCTACAGCTGTGGAGGCGGCCGCGAGGGCACACCGGCGGGGAGAGGAGAAGCAGCAGTCGCGAGGAGCCCGACGGCTGCCCGGGGGCGAGCGGTAGCGGCCGGCCGGTGCAAAAGAGGGCAACAACGACCGTGGTGGTGGTCGGTGGTGGACTGAACTGGGGCGATCTCGCGATGATGACTTCACAGGGGCGTGCATGTGGACGGGATCAGCCGTGTAGGACGGTGATCCGGCAGGGGTTCTCACCCTTAGAGGTAGGGGGACGAAACCCTAAACTCCCCGTATTTTATTTACGTCGATTTGGGCTTGAATCAAGGTTTGATGCATGCTCTAGGACCGCTTCCATGTTAGAGGGTTGGGATGCTTAATTTAGTTTAATTTAGTTATTTTAATTTATTTATTAGCTACTCGTGGTGTGAATGGAGGGGAACAATTCCCCAGTATTCATTGTGTTCTGTGATGTGTGTACGATGATAAAGTTTAGGGGAGGAGCTCCCCCCGTTTAATTTCTGTAATTTAATTTCTGCACCATTCTCATCTCTTCGAGGCCCGCGGTGAGTCACTTCCGACCATGTCGATTTAATTTCTACAATTTAATTTCTGCATTATTCACATCCCTTCGAGGCCCGTGGCAAGTCACTTCCCGCCATGGCCATTTAATTGTTGTAATTTAATTTCTGTATTATTCCCATCTCTTCGAGGTTCGCGACGAGTCACTTCCCGTCATGGCCATTTAATTTCTATAATTTAATTCCCACACCTATTCCTTCGAGACCCGCGGTGAGTCACTTTTCACCTTGGCTGTTTAAATTCTGTAATTTAATTTCAGTCAATTCCCTCTCCCCACACTTAATTTCTGTACAATTCCTATTCCGTGTGTTTTCGGTCTAAATCCCACGGAGAGCAATCTCCAGCGGTGGTCCATTTTGTTCCCCTCCCTTGTTCATCCTCATCCAACATATCGCAATCTCAATCTTCTACCTCCGCGTGACGTTGTTCACAGTGGGTTG